>CM069528.1:6942500-6987500 GCA_035773235.1 Eospalax fontanierii
TTTCGGTTAGGGTTAGGGTTAGGATTTCGGTTAGTGTTAGGGTTTGGGATATGGTTAGGGTTAGTGTAAGGGTTAGTTTTAGGGTTTGTTTTAGGGTTAGGGTTAGGGTTAGGGTTAGGTTTAGTGTTAGGATTAGGGTTTGTGTTAGGTTTAGGGTTACGTTTAGAGTTAGGGTTTGGGTTTGGGTTAGTTTTAGGATTAGGGTTAGGGTTTGGTATAGGGTTAGGGTTAGGGTTAGGGTTAGGGTTAGGGTTAGGGTTAGGGTTAGGGTTGGGGTTAGTGTTAGGTTTAGGGTTAGGGTGTGGGTTTGGGTTAAGGTTAGGCTTAGGGTTAGGGTTAGGGTAAGTGTTAGGGTTAATGTTTGGATTAGCGTTCGTGTTAGGTTTAGGCTTATGGTTAGTGTTTGGTTTGGTTTAGGGTTAGTGTTAGGATTATGGTAAGGGTTAGGGTTAGGGTCAGGTTTAGGGTTAGGGTTAGTTTTAGGGCTTGGGTTAGGGTTAGGGTTAGGGTTAGGGAGTTGGTTTAGCTTAGGTTTAGGGTTTGGGTTAGGCTTAGGGTTACGGTTTGGGTTTGGTTTTGGGTTAGGTTTAGGTTGAGGGTTAGTGTTAGTGTTAGGGTTAGGGTTTTTTGTTTGGGTTAGAGTAAGGTATACGGTTAGAGTTTGGGTTAGGTTTAGTGTTAGGGTTAGGGTTTGGGTTAGGGTTTGGGTTAGGGTTAAGGTTAGGGTTAGGGTTAGGTGTTAGGGTTTGAGTTAGGGTTAGCGTTAGGGTTAGGGTTAGGTTTAGATTTAGGGTTATAGTTAGGTTTAGGTTTAGGTTTAGGGTTAGGGTTAGGGTTAGGGTTAGGGTTAGGGTTAGGGTTTGGTTTGGGTTAGCGTTAGGGCTATAGTTAGTTTTAGGGTTAGGGTTAGGGTTAGGGTTAAGGTTAGTTTTAGGGCTTGGGATAGGTGTAGGGTTAGGGTTAGGGATTGGGTTTAGGTTAGGTTTAGGGTTTGGGTTTGAGTTAGGCTTAGGGTTAGGGTTTGGGTTTGGGTTAGGTTTAGCTTTAGGGTTAGGGTTAGGGTTAGTGTTAGTGTTTGGGTTTGGGTTAGAGTAAGGTATAGGGTTAGGGTTAGGGTTAGGGTTAGGGTTAGGGTTAGGGTTAGGGTTTGGGTTAGGTTTAGTGTTTGGGTTAGGGTTTGGGTTAGGGTTTGGGTTACGGTTAAGGTTAGGGTGAGGGTTAGGGGTTAAGGTTAGGGTTAGGGTTAGGGTTTGGGTTAGGTTTAGGATTAGATTTAGGGTTTGGGTTAGGGTTAGGTTTAGGTTTAGGGTTAGTGTTTGGGCTTGGGTTAGGGTTAGGTTTAGGGTTAGGGTTAGAGTTAGGGTTAGGGATTGGCTTAGGTTTAGGGTTAGGGTTAGGCCTAGGCGATAGGGCTAGGCTTAGGGTTAGGGATTTTGTTAGGGTTAGGGTTAGGTTTAGGGTTAGGGTTAGGGTTTGGGTTGGTTTAGGGTTAGTGTTAGGGTTAGGGAAGGGTTAGGGTCAGGGTTAGGGTTAGGGTTAGGGGTGGTTTAGGGTTAGGGTTAGGGTTAGGATTAAAGTTAGGGTTAAGGTTTAAGTTTGGGTTAGAGTTAGGTTTAGAGTTCTGGTTTGGTTTAGGGTTAGGTTTAGGGTTAGGGTTGGGGTTAGGGTTAGGGTTAGGGTTAGGTTTAGGTTTAGGATTAGGGTTAGGTTTAGGGTTAGGTTTTGGGTTAGGGTTAGTGTTAGGGTTAGGGTTAGGGTTTGGTTAGGGTTAGTGTTGAAGTTTGGGTTTGGGTTAGGTTTAGGGTTAGAGTTAGGATTTGGATTAGGGTTAGTGTTAGGGTTTGGGTTAGTGTTAGGGTTAGGGTTAGTGTTTAGGTTAGGGTTTGGGTTAGGGTTACGTTAGGGTTTGGGTTAGGTTTAGGGTTAGTGTTACGGTTAGGGTTTGGGTTAGGGTTAGGGTTAGGGTCAGGGTTTGTGTTAGGGTTACGGTTAGGGTTATGGTTAGGGTTACGGTTTGGGTTAGGGTTAGGGTTAGGTTTAGGGTTAGTGTTTGGGCTTGGGTTAGGGTTAGGTTTAGGGTTATGGTTAGAGTTAGGTTTAGGGTTTGACTTAGGGTTAGGTTTAGGTTTAGGGTTAGGTTTAGGGCTAGGTGATAGCGATAGGGTTAGGGTTAGGGTTAGGGTTAGGGTTTGGTTTAGATTTAAGGTTAGGTTTAGGGTTAGGTGTTAGGGTTTGAGTTAGGGTTAGGGTTAAGGTTAGGGTTAGGTTTAGATTTAGGGTTATATTTAGGTTTAGGTTTTGGGTTAGAATTAGGGTTAGGGTTAGGTTTAGGGTTTCGTTTGGGTTAGGGTTAATGTTACGGATAGGGTAAGGGTTAGGTTTGGGGTTAGGGTTTGGTTTAAGGTTACTCTTAGAGGTTGGTTTAGGGTTAGGGTTAGGGTTAGGGTTAGGGGTTCGAATTGTTTTGGCGTAGGGTTAGTGTTAGGGTTAGGGATCGAGTTTAGGTTAGGGTTAGGGTTAGGGTTAGGTTTAGGGTTTAGGTTTGGTTTAGGGTTAGGGTTAGGATAGGGATTGTGTTAAGGTTTAGGTTTGGGTTAGGGTTAGGGTTAGGGTTAGTTTTAGGGTTAGGGTTAGGGTTAGGGTTAGGGTTAGGGTTAGGGTTAGTTTTAGGGCTTGGGCTAGCGTTAGGGTTAGCGTTAGGGATTGGGTTTAGGTTAGGTTTAGGGTTTGGGTTTGGGTTAGGCTTAGGGTTAGGGTTTGGGTTTGTGTTAGGTTTAGCTTTAGGGTTAGGGTTAGGGTTAGGGTTAGTGTTTGGGTTTGGGTTAGAGTAAGATATAGGGTTAGGGTTTGGGTTAGGTTTAGTGTTAGGGTTAGGGTTTGGGTTAGGTTTAGGATTAGGGTTAGGTTTTGGGTTAGGGTTAGGTTTAGGTTTAGGGTTGTGTTTGGGCTTGGTTTAGGGTTAGGTTTAGGGTTAGGGTTAGAGTTAGGGTTAGGGATTGGCTTAGGTTTAGGGTTAGGGTTAGGCCTAGGCGATAGGGCTAGGCTTAGGGTTAGGGATTTTGTTAGGGTTAGGGTTAGGTTTACGGTTAGGGTTAGGGTTAGGTTTGGTTTAGAGTTAGTGTTAGGGTTAGTGGAAGGGTTAGGGTTAGGGTTACGGTTAGGTTACGGTTAGGGGTGGTTTAGGGTTAGGGTTAGGGTTAGGATTAAAGTTAGGGTTAAAGTTTAAGTTTGGGTTAGAGTTAGGTTTAGAGTTCTGGTTTGGTTTAGGGTTAGGTTTAGTGTTAGGGTTGGGGTTAGGGTTACGGTTAGGGTTAGGGTTAGGTTTAGGTTTAGGATTAGGGTTAGGTTTAGGTTTAGGTTTTGGGTTAGGGTTAGGGGTAGGGTTAGGGTTAGGGTTTGGTTTGGGTTAGGGTTAATGTTACTGATAGGGTAAGGGTTAGGTTTATGGTTAGGGTTAGGTTTAGGGTAACTGTTAGAGGTTGGTTTAGGGTTAGGGTTACGGTTAGGGTTAGGGTTAGGGTTAGCGTTAGGGATTGGTTTGGGGTAGGGTTAGTGTTAGGGTTAGGGATAGAGTTTAGGTTAGGTTTAGGGTTAGGGTTGGGGTTAGGATTTAGGTTTGGTTTAGGGTTAGGGTTTGGTTTAGGGTTTCGGTTAGGGTTTAGGTTTGGGTTAGGGTTAGGGTTAGGGTTAGTTTTAGGGCTTGGGTTAGTGTTAGGGTTAGGGTTAGGGCTTGGGTTTAGGTTAGGTTTAATGTTTGGGTTAGGCTTAGGGTTAGGGTTAGGGTTAGGGTTAGTTTTAGGGTTACGGTTAGGGTTAGGGTTAGGGTTAGTTTTAGGGCTTGGGTTAGCGTTAGGGTTAGGGTTAGGGATTGGGTTTAGGTTAGGTTTATGGTTTGGGTTAGGCTTAGGGTTAGGGTTTGGGTTTGGGTTAGGTTTAGGTTTTGGGTTAGCGTTAGGGTTAAGGTTAGGGTTTGGGTTTGGGTTAGAGTAAGGTATCGGGTTAGGGTTAGGGTTAGTTTTAGGGTTACGGTTAGGGTTAGGGTTAGGGTTAGTTTTAGGGCTTGGGTTAGCGTTAGGGTTAGGGTTAGGGATTGGGTTTAGGTTAGGTTTATGGTTTGGGTTAGGCTTAGGGTTAGGGTTTGGGTTTGGGTTAGGTTTAGGTTTTGGGTTAGCGTTAGGGTTAAGGTTAGGGTTTGGGTTTGGGTTAGAGTAAGGTATCGGGTTAGGGTTTGGGTTAGGTTTAAGGTTAGGGTTAGGCTTTGGGTTAGGGCTTGCTTTAGGGTTAAGATTAATGTTAGGGTTAGGGGTTAGGTTAGGGTTAGGGTTAGGGTTAGGTTAGTGTTACTGTTAGGGTTTAGGGTAGGGTTAGGATTAGGGTTAGTGTTAGGGGTAGGGTGTGTGTTAGGGTTACGTTTAGGGTTATGGTTAGGGTTACGGTTTTGGTTAGGGTTACGGTTAGGGTTAGGGTCAGTGTTTGGGCTTGGGTTAGGGTTAGGTTTAGGGTTAGGGTTAGAGTTAGGGTTAGGGTTTGGCTTAGTGTTAGTGTTAGGGTTAGGGTTAGGGTTAGCGTTTGCACTTGGGTTAGGGTTAGTGTTAGGGTTAGTATTAGGGTTAGGTTTAGTGTTAGGATTAGGGTTTGGTTTTCGGTTAGGGTTAGGGTTAGGGTTAGGGTTAGGGTTTGGGTTAGGGTTTGGGTTAGGGTTAAGGTTCGGGTTAGGGTTAGGGTTTGGGTTTGGGTTTGGGTTTGGGTTAGGGTTAGGTTTAGGGTTATGGTTAGGATTTGGGTTAGGGTTAGTATTAGGTTTTGGGTTAGGGTTAGGTTTAGGTTTAGGGTTTAGGGTTTAGTGTTAGGCTTCGGGTTACGGTTAGGGTTAGGGTTTGGGTTAGGGTTAGGTTTTGGGTTTTTGTTAGGGTTAGGGTTAGGGTTAAGGTTAGGGTTTGGGTTAGTGTTAGGGTTTGGAATAGGGTTAGGGTTAGGGTAAGTGTTAGGGTTAGGTTTTGTGTTAGGGTTAGGATTACGGTTAGGGTTAGGGTTAGTGTTAGGATTAGGGTTTGGATTAGTGTTAGGGTTAGGGTTAGTGTTAGGGTTCGGGTTAGGGTTAGGGTTGAAGTTTGGGTTTGGGTTAGGTTTGGGGTTGGAGGTAGGATTTGGGTGAGGGTTAGTTTTGGGGTTTGTGTTAGGGTTAGGGTTGGTGTTAGGGTTTAGAGTTTAGGGTTAGGGTTCGGGTTAGGGTTAGGGTTAGGGTTAGGGTTAGTGTTTGGGTTACGGTTTGTGTTAGGGTTAAGTTAGGGTTCGGGTTAATTTTAGGGTTAGTGTTATGGTTAGGGTTTGGGTTAGGATTAGGGTTAGGGTTAGGGTTTGTGTTAGGGTTACTGTTACGGTTATGGTTAGGTTTACGGTTTGGGTTAGGGTTAGGGTTAGGTTTAGGGTTCGTGTTTGGGCTTGGGTTAGGGTTCGGTTTAGGGTTATGGTTAGAGTTAGGGTTAGGGTTTGGCTTAGGGTTAGGGTTAGGGATAGGTTTCTGGTTAGGGTTAGAGTTAGGGTTAGGGTTTGGCTTAGGCTTAGGGTTAGGGTTAGGGTTAGGGTTAGGGTTTGGGTTAGGGTTAGGATAAGGATTAGGGTTAGGGTTAGGGTTAGGGCTTCGGTAAGGGTTAGGGTTAGGGTTAGGGTTAGGGTTAGGGTTACGTTTAGGGATAGGTTTAGGGTTCGATTTAGGTTTAGGGTTTGGGTTTGGGTTAGGGTTTGGCTAAGTGTTAGGGTTAGTGTAAGTGTTAGGGTTAGGATTTGGATTAGGGTTACGGTTAGCTTTAGTCTTAGGGTTAGGGTTTGGCTTGGTTCAGGGTTAGTGTTAGGGTTAGTGTAAGGGTTAGGATTAGGGTTAGGATTAGGGTTAGGGTTAGTTTTAGGGCTTGGGTTAGGGTTAGGGTTAGGGTTAAGGCTTGGGTTTAGGTTAGGTTTAGGGTTTGGGTTTGGGTTAGGCTTAGTGTTAGGGTTTGGGTTTGGGTTAGGTTTAGCTTTAGGGTTAGGGTTAGGGTTAGTGTTTGGGTTTGGGTTAGATTAAGGTATAGGGTTATGGTTTGGGTTAGGTTTAGTGTTAGGGTTAGGGTTTGGGTTAGGGTTTGGTTTAGGGTTAAGGTTAGGTTTAGGGTTAGGGGTTAAGGTTAGGGTTAGGGTTAGGGTTTGGGTTAGGTTTACGATTAGGGTTAGGGTTTGGGTTAGGGTTAGGGTTAGGTTTAGTGTTAGTGTTTGGGTTTGGTTTAGGGTTAGCTTTAGGGTTAGGGTTAGAGTTAGGGTTAGGGATTGGCTTAGGTTTAGGGTTAGGGTTAGGCCTAGGAGATAGGGCTAGGCTTAGGGTTAGGGATTTTGTTAGGGTTAGGGTTAGGTTTAGGGTTAGGGTTAGGGTTTGGTTTGGTTTAGGGTTGGTGTTAGGGTGAGGGGAAGGGTTAGGGTTAAGTTTAGGGTTAGGGTTAGGGTTGGTTTAGGGTTAGGGTTAGGGTTAGGATTAAAGTTAGGGTTAAGGTTTAAGTTTGGGTTAGAGTTATGTTTAGAGTTCTGGTTTGGTTTAGGGTTAGGTTTAGGGTTAGGGTTGGGGTTAGGGTTAGGGTTAGGGTTAGGGTTAGGGTTAGGGTTAGGTTTAGGGTTAGGGTTAGGGTTTGGATTGGTTTAGGGTTAGGGTTAGGATTAGGGGAAGGATTAGGGTTAGGGTTTGGGTTAGGGGTGGTTTAGGGTTAGGGTTAGGGTTAGGATTAAGGTTAGGGTTAAGGTTTAGGTTTGGGTTAGAGTTAGGTTTAGAGTTGGGGTTTGGTTTAGGGTTAGGTTTAGGGTTAGCGATGGGATTAGGGTTAGGGTTAGGATTAGGTTTAGTATTAGGGTTAGGTTTAGGTTTAGGTTTAGGGTTAGCATTAGGGTTAGGATTAGTGTTAGGGGTAGGGTTAGGGCTTTGTTTTAGGTTAGGTTTAAGGTTTGGGTTAGGCTTAGGCTTAGGGTTTGTGTTTGGGTTAGGTTTAGCTTTAGGTTTAGGGTTAGGGTTAGAGTTAGGGTTAGTTTTAGGGTTACAGTTAGGGTTTGGGTTTGGGTTAGTGTTGGGGCTTGGGTTAGGGTTAGGGCTAGGGTTTGGGTTTGGGTTAGGTTTAGGTTTTGGGTTAGCGTTAGGGTTAGGGTTAGGGTTTGGATTTGGTTTAGAGTAAGGTATCGGGTTAGGGTTTGGGTTAAGTTTAAGGTTAGGGTTAGGCTTTGGGTTAGGGTTAGGGTTATTGTTAGGGTTTAGGGTTTAGGGTTAGGGTTCGGGTTAAGGTTAGGGTTAGGGTTAGTGTTTGGGTTAGGGTTTGGGTTAGGGTTAAGTTAGGGTTCGGGTTAGGGTTAGTGTTAGGGTTGGGGTTAAGGTTAGGGTTAGGGTTAGGGTTTGGGTTAGGTTTAGGATTAGGGTTAGGTTTTGGGTTAGGGTTAGGGTTAGGTTTAGGGTTAGTGTTTGGGCTTGGGTTAGGGTTACGTTTAGGGTTAGGGTTAGAGTTAGGGTTAGGGATTGGCTTAGGTTTAGGGTTAGGGTTAGTCCTAGGCGATAGGGCTAGGCTTAGGGTTAGGGTTAGGTTTAGAGTTGGGGTTAGGGTTTGGTTTAGTTTAGTGTCACTGTTAGGGTTAGGGGAAGGATTAGGGTTAGGGTTAGTGTTAGGGTTAGGGGTGGTTTAGGGTTAGGATTAAAGTTAGGGTTAAGGTTTAAGTTTGGGTTAGAGTTAGGTTTAGAGTTCTGGTTTGGTTTAGGGTTAGGTTTAGGGTTAGGGTTGGCGTTAGGTTTAGGGTTAGGGTTAGGGTTCGGGTTAGTTTAGGATTAGGGTTAGATTTAGGTTTAGGTTTTGGGTTAGGGTTAGGGTTAGGGTTTGGTTTGGGTTAGGGTTAATGTTACTGATAGGGTAAGGATTAGGTTTGGGGTTAGGGTTAGGTTTAGGGTAACTGTTAGAGGTTGGTTTAGGGTTAGGGTTAGGGTTAAAGTTAGGGTTAGTGATTGGTTTGGGGTAGGGTTAGTGTTAGACTTAGGGATAGAGTTTAGGTTAGGTTTAGGGTTAGGGTTAGCGTTAGGGTTTAGGTTTGGTTTAGGGTTAGGGTTAGGGTTTCGGTTAGGGTTTAGGTTTGGGTTAGGGTTAGGGTTAGGGTTAGTTTTAGGGCTTGGGTTAGTGTTAGGGTTAGGGTTAGTGCTTAGGTTTAGGTTAGGTTTAATGTTTGGGTTAGGCTTAGGGTTAGGGTTTGTGTTTGGGTTAGGTTTAGCTTTAGGGTTAGGGTTAGGGTTAGGGTTAGTTTTAGGGTTAGGGTTAGGGTTAGGGTTAGTTTTAGGGCTTGGGTTAGGATTAGGGTTAGGGTTAGGGATTGGGTTTAGGTTAGGTTTAGGGTTTGGGTTAGGCTTAGGGTAGGGGTTTGTGTTTGTGTTAGTGTTAGGTTTAGGGATAGGGTTAGGGTTAGGGTTGGGGTTTGGGTTTGGGTTAGAGTCAGGTATCGGGTTAGTGTTTGCGTTAGTTTTAAGTTTAGGCTTAGGGTTTGGGTTAGGGTTTGCGTTCAGGTTAAGATTAGTGTTAGGGTTAGGGGTTAGGGTTAGGGTTAGGCTTAGGCTTAGGGTTAGGGTTATTGTTATGGGTAGGGTTTAGGGTAGGGTTAGCTTTAGGGTTAGGTTTAGGGTTAGGGTGTGTGTTAGTGTTACGGTTAGGGTTATGGTTAGGGTTACGGTTTGGGTTAGGGTTAGGGTTAGGGATAGGTCAGTGTTTGTGCTTCGGTTAGGGTTAGGTTTAGGGTTAGGGTTAGAGTTAGGGTTAGGGTTTGGCTTAGTGTTAGGGTTAGGATTAGGGTTAGGGTTACGGCTAGGCGATAGGGATAGTGTTAGGGTTAGGGTTAGGGTTAGCGATTGCACTTGGGTTAGGGTTAGTGTTAGGGTTAGTATTAGGGTTAGCTTTAGTGTTAGGATTAGGGTTTGGTTTTCGGTTAGGGTTAGGTTTAGGGTTAGGGTTAGGGTTTGGGTTAGGGTTTGGGTTAGTGTTAAGGTTAGGGTTAGTGTTAGGGTTTGCGTTTGGGTTTGGTTAGGGTTAGGGTTTGGTTTAGGGTTAGGATTTGGGTTAGGGTTAGTGGTAGGTTTTGGGTTAGGGTTAGGTTTAGGTTTAGGGTTTAGGGTTTAGTGTTAGGGTTCAGGTTATGGTTAGGGTTCGGGTTTGGGTTAGGGTTAGGGTTTGGATTTTTGTTAGGGTTAGTTTTAGGGTTAGGGTTAGGGTTAGGGTTTAGGGTTTAGAGTTAGGGTTCAGGTTAGGGTTAGGGTTAGGGTTTGGGTTAGGGTTAGGGTTTGGGTTTTTGTTAGGGTTTGGATTAGGGTTACGGTTTGGGTTAGTGTTAGGGTTTGGAATAGGGTTAGGGTTAGGGTAAGGTTTAGGGTTAGGTTTTGTGTTAGGGTTAGGATTAGGGTTAGGGTTAGGGTTAGTGTTAGGATTGGGTTTGGGTTAGGGTTAGGGTTAGGGTTAGTGTTAGGGTTTGGGTTAGGGTTAGGGTTGGGGTTAGCGTTTAGGTTAGGGTTTGGGTTAGGGTTACGTTAGGGTTCGGGTTAGGTTTACGGTTAGTGTTACGGTTAGGGTTTGGGTTAGGGTTAGGGTTAGGGTTAGAGTTAGGATTTGGGTTAGGTATAGTGTTAGGTTTTGGGTTAGGGTTAGGTTTACGGTTAGGGTTTAGGGTTTAGTGTTAGGGTTCAGGTTAGGGTAAGGGTTAGGGTTTGAGTTATGGTTAGGGTTTGGGTTTTTGTTAGGGTTAGGGTTAGGGTTAAGGTTAGGGTTTGGGTTAGTGTTACGGTTTGGAATAGGGTTAGGGTTAGGGTAAGGTTTAGGGTTAGGTTTTGTGTTACGGTTAGGATTAGGGTTAGGGTTAGGGTTAGTGTTAGGATTAGAGTTTGGGTTAGGGTTAGGGTTAGGGTTAGTGTTAGGGTTTGGGTTAGGGTTAGTGTTGATGTTTGGGTTTGGGTTAGGTTTAGGGTTAGAGTTAGGATTTGGATTAGGGTTAGTGTTAGGGTTTGGGTTAGTGTTAGGGTTAGGGTTATCGTTTAGGTTAGGGTTTGGGTTAGGGTTAGGGTTTGGGTTAGGGTTAGGGTTAGGGTTAGGGTTTGTGTTAGGGTTACGTTTAGGGTTATGGTTACGGTTACGGTTTGGGTTAGGGTTAGGGTTAGGTTTAGGGTTAGTGTTTGGGCTTGGGTTAGGGTTAGGTTTACGGTTATGGTTAGAGTTAGGGTTAGGGTTTGGCTTAGGGTTAGGGTTAGGGTTACGTTTCGGGTTAGGGTTAGAGTTAGGGTTAGGGTTTGGCTTAGGGTTAGGTTTAGGTTTAGGGTTAGGTTTAGGGCTAGGTGATAGCGATAGGGTTAGGGTTAGGGTTAGGGTTAGGGTTTGGTTTAGGGTTAGGGTTAGGGTGATGATTAGGGTTAGTATTAGGGTTAGGTCTAGAGTTAGGATTAGGGTTTGGGTTTCGGTTAGGGTTAGGGTTATGGTTAGGATTTCGGTTAGTGTTAGGGTTTGGGATATGGTTAGGGTTAGTGTAAGGGTTAGTTTTAGGGTTTGTTTTAGGTTAGGGTTAGGTTTAGTGTTAGGATTAGGGTTTGCGTTAGGTTTAGGGTTACGTTTAGGGTTAGGGTTTGGGTTTGGGTTAGGGTTAGGATTAGGGTTAGGGTTTGGTATAGGGTTAGGGTTAGGGTTAGGGTTAGGGTTAGGTTTAGGGTTGGGGTTAGTGTTAGGTTTAGGGTTAGGGTTAGGGTTC
Organism: Eospalax fontanierii; assembly: GCA_035773235.1. Taxonomy (NCBI): domain Eukaryota; kingdom Metazoa; phylum Chordata; class Mammalia; order Rodentia; family Spalacidae; genus Eospalax; species Eospalax fontanierii. The sequence goes on from CM069528.1 coordinate 6,953,265, forward strand.
AGGTTAGGTTTAGGCTTATGGTTAGTGTTTGGTTTGATTTAGGGTTAGTGTTAGGATTATGGTTAGGGTTAGGGTTAGGGTCAGGTTTAGGGTTAGGGTTAGGGTTAGTGTTTGTGTTAGGGTTACGGTTAGGGTTATGGTTAGGGTTGCGGTTTGGGTTACGGTTAGGGTTAGTCTTTGGGCTTGGGTTAGGGTTAGGTTTTGGGTAAGGGTTAGAGTTAGGACTAGGTTTTGGCTTAGGGTTAGTGTTAGGGTTATGGCTAGGGTTAGGGTTAGGATTAGGGTTAGGGTTAGGGTTAGGGCTAGGCGGTAGGGATTGGGTTAGGTTTAGGGTTAGGGTTAGGGTTTCCACTTGGGTAAGGGTTAGTGTTAGGATTAGTATTAGGATTAGGTTTAGTGTTAGGATTAGGGTTTGGGTTTCGGTTAGGGTTAGGAATAGGGTTAGCGTTTGGGTTAGGTTTTGGGTTAGGGTTAAGGTTAGGGTTAGGGTTAGGGGTTAGGGTTAGGGTTAGGGTTTGGGTTAGGGTTAGGTTAGTGTTATGGTTAGCATTTAGGGTAGGGTTAGGTTTAGGTTTAGGGTTAGGGTTAGGGTTTGTGTTAGGGTTACGGTTAGGGTGATGGTTAGGGTTACGGTTTAGGGTTAGGTTTAGGGTTAAGTTTAGGGTTAGGATTTGGGTTAGGGTTTCGTTTAGGGTTAGGTTTAGGGTTTGGGTTAGTTTTAGGGTGTGGGTTTGGTTTAGGGTTAGGCTTAGGGTTAGGGTTAGGGTAAGTGTTAGGGTTAGGGTTTGGATTCGGGTTAGGGTTAGGTTTAGGCTTAGGGTTAGGGTTTGGTTTGGTTTAGGGTTAGTGTTAGTGTTAGGGTAAGGTTAGGGTTTGGGTTAAGGTTAGGGTTAGTGTTACGGTTAGGGTTGAGGGTAGGGTTAGTTTTAGGGTTAGGGTTTGTGTTAGGGTTACGGTTAGGGTTATGGTTAGGGTTACGGGTTGGGTTAGGGTTAGGGTTAGGTTTAGCGTTATTGTTTGGGCTTGAGTTAGGGTTAGGTTTAGGGTTAGGGTTAGAGTTAGGGTTAGGGTTTGGATTAGGGTTAGGGTTAGGGCTAGGCGATAGTGATAGGGTTAGGGTTAGGGTTAAGGTTAGGTTTTGGGCATGGGATAGGGTTAGTGTTAGGGTTAGTATTAGGGTTAGGTTTAGTGTAAGGTTTAGGGTTTGCGTTTCGATTAGGGTTAGGTTTAGGGTTTGGGTTAGTGTTAGGGTTTGGGATACGGTTAGGGTTAATGTAAGGGTAAGTTTTAGGGTTAGGGTTAGGGTTAGTGTTAGGATTAGAGTTTGTGTTAGGTTTAGGTTTAGGGTTAGGGTGAGTGTTTGGGTTTGTGTTAGGGTTAGGGTTAGGGTTAGGGTTTGTTTTAGGGTTAGGGTTAGGGTTAGGGTTAGGGTTTGGGTTAGTGTCAGGGTTATGGACTAGGGTTAGGGTTAGGGTTAGGGTTAGGGTTTGGGTTTGGGTTAGAGTAAGGTATCGGGTTAGGGTTTGGGTTAGATTTAAGGTTAGGGTAAGGGTTTGGGTAAGGGTTAAGGTTAGGGTTAGGGTTAGGGGTTAGGGTTAGGGTTAGGGTTTGGGTTAGGGTTAGGTTAGTGTTATGTTTAGCATTTAGGGTAGCGTTAGGTTTAGGTTTAGGGTTAGGTTTAGGGTTTGGGTTAGGGTTACGGTTAGGGTGATGGTTAGGGTTACGGTTTAGGGTTAGGTTTAGGGTTAGGGTTAGGGTTAGGGTTAGGATTTGGGTTAGGGTCAGGGTTAGGGTTAGGGATAGGGTTTGGGTTAGGGTTATTGTTATGGTTTGGGTTAGGATTACTGTTAGGGTTAGGGTTAGGTTTTGGGTTAGGTTTAGTGTTACTGTTTGGGTTTGAGTTAGGGTTAGGGTTAGGGTTAGGGTTAACGTTTGGGTTAGGGTTTGGGTTTAGGTTTAGGGTTAGGGTAAGTGTTAGGTTTAGGGCTTGGGTAAGGGTTATGGTTAAGGTTAGGCTTAGGGTTAGGGTTTCGTTTAGGGTTAGGTTTAGGGTTCGGGTTAGTTTTAGGGTGTGGTTTTGGTTTAGGGTTAGGCTTAGGGTTAGGGTTAGGGTAAGTGTTAGGATTAGGGTTTGGATTCGGGTTAGGGTTAGGTTTAGGCTTAGGGTTAGGGTTTGGTTTGGTTTAGGGTTAGTGTTAGGGTTAGGGTAAGGTTAGGGTTAGGGTTAGGGTTAGGGTTAATGTTAGTTGTTAGGGTTAGGGGTTAGGGATAGGGTTAGGGTTAGGATTTGTGTTAGGGTTTGGGTTAGGGTTAGGGTTAATGTTTCGGTAAGGGTTTAGGGTAGGGTTAGGTTTAGGGTTAGGGTTAGGGTTAGTGTTTGTGTTAGGGTTACGGTTAGTGTTATGGTTAGGGTTGCGGTTTGGGTTAGGGTTAGGGTTAGGTTTAGGGTTAGTGTTTGGGCTTGGGTTAGGGTTAGGTTTAGGGTTAGGGTTAGATTTAGGACTAGGGTTTGGCTTAGGGTTAGTGTTAGGGTTATGGCTAGGGTTAGGGTTAGGATTAGGGTTAGGGTTAGGGTTAGGGTTAGGGCTAGGCGGTAGGGATTGGGTTAGGTTTAGGGTTAGGGTTAGGCTTTCCACTTGGGTAAGTGTTAGTGTTAGGGTTAGTATTAGGATTAGGTTTAGTGTTAGGATTAGGGTTTGGGTTTCGGTTAGGGTTAGGGTTAGGGTTAGGGTTTGGGTTAGGGTTTGGGTTAGGGTTAAGGTTAGGGTTAGGGTTAGGTTTTGGGTTTGGGTTTGGGTTAGGGTTAGGTTTAGGGTTAGGGTTAGGATTTGGGTTAGGGTTAGTGTTAGGTTTTGGGTTAGGGTTAGGTTTAGGGTTAGGGTTTAGGGTTTAGTGTTAGCGTTCGTGTTAGGGTTAGCGTTAGGTTTAAGGTTAAGGTTTGGGTTAGGGTTAAGATTAGGTTTAGGGTTAGGGATTATGCTTAGGGTTAGGGTTAGGGTCCGACTTACGGTTAGGGTTTAGGTTAGGTTTAGGGTTAGGGTTAAGGTTAGGGTTAGGGTTAGTTTTAGGCCTTGGGTTAGGGTTAGGACTTGGGTTAGGGTTAGGTTTAAGGTTTGGGTTAGGCTTAGGGTTAGGTTTTGTGTTTGGTTAGGTTTAGGTTTAGATTTAGGGTTAGGGTTAGGGTTAGTGTTAGAGTTAGGGTTTGGGTTTGGATTAGAGTAAGGTATCGGGTTAGGGTTTGGGTTATGTTTAAGGTTAGGGTTAGGGTTTGGGTTAGGGTTAAGGTTAGGGTTAGGGTTATCGTAAGGGTTAGGGTTAGTGGTAGTGTTAGGGTTAGGGTTAGGGTTAGTTTTAGGGCTTGGTTTAGGGTTAGGGTAAGGGTTAGGGCTTGGGTTAGGGTTAGGTTTAAGGTTTGGGTTAGGCTTAGGGTTAGGTTTTGTGTTTGGTTAGGTTTAGGTTTAGATTTAGGGTTAGGGTTAGGGTTAGTGTTAGAGTTAGGGTTTGGGTTTGGATTAGACTAAGGTATTGGGTTAGGGTTTGGGTTATGTTTAAGGTTAGGGTTAGGGTTTGGGTTAGGGTTAAGGTTAGGGTTAGGGTTAGGGGTTAGGGTTAGGGTTAGGGTTAGGGTTTGGGTTAGGGTTTGGGTTAAGGTTAGGGTTAGTGTTACGGTGAGGGTTGAGGGTAGGGTTAGTTTTAGGGTTAGGGTTTGTGTTAGGGTTACGGTTAGGGTTAAGGTTAGGGTTACGGGTTGGGTTAGGGTTAGGGTTAGGTTTAGCGTTATTGTTTGGGCTTGAGTTAGGGTTAGGTTTAGGGTTAGGGTTAGAGTTAGGGTTAGGGTTTGGATTAGGGTTAGGGTTAGGGCTAGGCGATAGTGATAGGGTTAGGGTTAGGGTTAAGGTTAGGTTTTGGGCATGGGATAGGGTTAGTGTTAGTGTTAGTATTACGGTTAGGTTTAGTGTAAGGATTAGGGTTTGGGTTTCGGTTAGGGTTAGGGTTAGGGTTTGGGTTAGGGTTAGGGTTAGGTTTAGCGTTATTGTTTGGGCTTGAGTTAGGGTTAGGTTTAGGGTTAGGGTTAGGGTTAGGGTTTGGATTAGGGTTAGGGTTAGGGCTAGGCGATAGTGATAGGGTTAGGGTTAGGGTTAAGGTTAGGTTTTGGGCTTGGGATAGGGTTAGTGTTAGGGTTAGTATTAGGGTTAGGTTTAGTGTAAGGATTAGGGTTTGGGTTTCGGTTAGGGTTAGGGTTAGGGTTTGGGTTAGTGTTAGGGTTTGGGATACGGTTAGGGTTAGTGTAAGGGTTAGTTTTAGGGTTAGGGTTAGGGTTAGGGTTAGGGTTAGTGTTAGGATTAGAGTTTGTGTTATGTTTAGGTTTAGGGTTAGGGTTAGGGTTTGTTTTAGGGTTAGGGTTAGGGTTAGGGTTAGGGTTTGGGTTAGTGTCAGGGTTATGGACTAGGGTTAGGGTTAGGGTTAGGATTAGGGTTAGGGTTGGGTTTGGGTTAGAGTAAGGTATCGGGTTAGGGTTTGGGTTAGGTTTAAGGTTAGGGTTAGGGTTTGGGTTAGGGTTAAGGTTAGGGTTAGGGTTAGGGGTTAGGGTTAGGGTTAGGGTTTGGGTTAGGGTTAGGTTAGTGTTATGGTTAGCATTTAGGGTAGGGTTAGGTTTAGGTTTAGGGTTAGGGTTAGGGTTTGTGTTAGGGTTACGGTTAGGGTGATGGTTAGGGTTACGGTTTAGGGTTAGGTTTAGGGTTAGGGTTAGGGTTAGGGTTAGGATTTGGGTTAGGGTCAGGGTTAGGGTTAGGGATAGGGTTTGGGTTAGGGTTATGGTTATGGTTCGGGTTAGGATTACTGTTAGGGTTAGGGTTAGGTTTTGGGTTAGGTTTAGTGTTACTGTTTGGGTTTGAGTTAGGGTTAGGGTTAGGGTTAGGGTTAACGTTTGGGTTAGGGTTTGGGTTTAGGTTTAGGGTTAGGGTAAGTGTTAGGTTTAGGGCTTGGGTAAGGGTTAGGGTTAAGGTTAGGCTTAGGGTTAGGGTTTCGTTTAGGGTTAGGTTTAGGGTTCGGGTTAGTTTTAGGGTGTGGTTTTGGTTTAAGTATAGGCTTAGGGTTAGGGTTAGGGTAAGTGTTAGGGTTAGAGTTTGGATTCGGGTAAGGGTTAGGTTTAGGCTTAGGGTTAGGGTTTGGTTTGGTTTAGGGTTAGTGTTAGGGTTAGGGGAAGTTTAGGGTTAGGGTTAGGGTTAGGGTTAATGTTAGTTGTTAGGGTTAGGGGTTAGGGTTAGGGTTAGGGTTAGGATTTGTGTTAGGGTTTGGGTTAGGGTTAGGGTTAGTGTTTCGGTAAGGGTTTAGGGTAGGGTTAGGTTTAGGGTTAGGGTTAGGGTTAGTGTTTGTGTTAGGGTTACGGTTAGGGTTATGGTTAGGGTTGCGGTTTGGGTTAGGGTTAGGGTTAGGTTTAGGGTTAGTGTTTGGGCTTGGGTTAGGGTTAGGTTTAGGGTTAGGGTTAGAGTTAGGACTAGGGTTTGGCTTAGGGTTAGTGTTAGGGTTATGGCTAGGGTTAGGGTTAGGATTAGGGTTAGGGTTAGGGTTAGGGTTAGGGCTAGGCGGTAGGGATTGGGTTAGGTTTAGGGTTAGGGTTAGGCTTTCCACTTGGGTAAGGGTTAGTGTTAGGGTTAGTATTAGGATTAGGTTTAGTGTTAGGATTAGGGTTTGGGTTTCGGTTTGGGTTAGGGTTTGGGTTAGGGTTAAGGTTAGGGTTAGGGTTAGGTTTTGGGTTTGGGTTTGGGTTAGGGTTAGGTTTAGGGTTAGGGTTAGGATTTGGGTTAGGGTTAGTGTTAGGTTTTGGGTTAGGGTTAGGTTTAGGGTTAGGGTTAGGGTTTGTGTTAGGGTTACGGTTAGGGTTATGGTTAGGGTTACGGTTTGGGTTAGGGTTAGGGTTAGGTTTAGGGTTAGTGTTTGGGCTTGGGTTAGGGTTAGGTTTAGGGTTATGGTTAGAGTTAGGTTTAGGGTTTGACTTAGGGTTAGGGTTAGTGTTACGTTTCGGGTTAGGGTTAGAGTTAGGGTTAGGGTTTGGCTTAGGGTTAGGTTTAGGTTTAGGGTTAGGTTTAGGGCTAGGTGATAGCGATAGGGTTAGGGTTAGGGTTAGGGTTAGGGTTTGGTTTAAGTTTAAGGTTAGGTTTACGGTTAGGTGTTAGGGTTTGAGTTAGGGTTAGGGTTAAGGTTAGGGTTAGGTTTAGATTTAGGGTTATATTTAGGTTTAGGTTTTGGGTTAGAATTAGGGTTAGGGTTAGGTTTAGGGTTTCGTTTGGGTTAGGGTTAATGTTACGGATAGGGTAAGGGTTAGGTTTGGGGATAGGGTTTGGTTTAAGGTTACTCTTAGAGGTTGGTTTAGGGTTAGGGTTAGGGTTAGGGTTAGGGGTTCGAATTGTTTTGGCGTAGGGTTAGTGTTAGGGTTAGGGATCGAGTTTAGGTTAGGGTTAGGGTTAGGTTTAGGGTTTAGGTTTGGTTTAGGGTTAGGGTTAGGATAGGGTTTGTGTTAAGGTTTAGGTTTGGGTTAGGGTTAGGGTTAGGGTTAGTTTTAGGGTTAGGGTTAGGGTTAGGGTTAGGGTTAGTTTTAGGGCTTGGGCTAGGGTTAGGGTTAGCGTTAGGGATTGGGTTTAGGTTAGGTTTAGGGTTTGGGTTTGGGTTAGGCTTAGGGTTAGGGTTTGGGTTTGGGTTAGGTTTAGCTTTAGGGTTAGGGTTAGGGTTAGGGTTAGTGTTTGGGTTTGGGTTAGAGTAAGATATAGGGTTAGGGTTTGGGTTAGGTTTAGTGTTAGGGTTAGGGTTAGGGTTAGGGTTTGGGTTAGGTTTAGGATTAGGGTTAGGTTTTGGGTTAGGGTTAGGTTTAGGTTTAGGGTTGTGTTTGGGCTTGGTTTAGGGTTAGGTTTAGGGTTAGGGTTAGAGTTAGGGTTAGGGATTGGCTTAGGTTTAGGGTTAGGGTTAGGCCTAGGCGATAGGGCTAGGCTTAGGGTTAGGGATTTTGTTAGGGTTAGGGTTAGGTTTACGGTTAGGGTTAGGGTTTGGTTTGGTTTAGAGTTAGTGTTAGGGTTAGTGGAAGGGTTAGGGTTAGGGTTAGGGTTAGGTTAGGGTTAGGGGTGGTTTAGGGTTAGGGTTAGGGTTAGGATTAAAGTTAGGGTTAAAGTTTAAGTTTGGGTTAAGGTTAGGTTTAGAGTTCTGGTTTGGTTTAGGGTTAGGTTTAGTGTTAGGGTTGGGGTTAGGGTTAGGGTTAGGGTTAGGGTTAGGTTTAGGTTTAGGATTAGGGTTAGGTTTAGGTTTAGGTTTTGGGTTAGGGTTAGGGTTAGGGTTAGGGTTAGGGTTTGGTTTGGGTTAGGGTTAATGTTACTGATAGGGTACGGGTTAGGTTTATGGTTAGGGTTAGGTTTAGGGTAACTGTTAGAGGTTGGTTTAGGGTTAGGGTTACGGTTAGGGTTAGGGTTAGGGTTAGCGTTAGGGATTGGTTTTGGGTAGGGTTAGTGTTAGGGTTAGGGATAGAGTTTAGGTTAGGTTTAGGGTTAGGGTTGGGGTTAGGATTTAGGTTTGGTTTAGGGTTAGGGTTTGGTTTAGGGTTTCGGTTAGGGTTTAGGTTTGGGTTAGGGTTAGGGTTAGGGTTAGTTTTAGGGCTTGGGTTAGTGTTAGGGTTAGGGTTAGGGCTTGGGTTTAGGTTAGGTTTAATGTTTGGGTTAGGCTTAGGGTTAGGGTTAGGGTTAGGGTTAGTTTTAGGGTTACGGTTAGGGTTAGGGTTAGGGTTAGTTTTAGGGCTTGGGTTAGGGTTAGGGTTAGGGTTAGGGATTGGGTTTAGGTTAGGTTTATGGTTTGGGTTAGGCTTAGAGTTAGGGTTTGGGTTTGGGTTAGGTTTAGGTTTTGGGTTAGCGTTAGGGTTAAGGTTAGGGTTTGGGTTTGGGTTAGAGTAAGGTATCGGGTTAGGGTTTGGGTTAGGTTTAAGGTTAGGGTTAGGCTTTGGGTTAGGGCTTGCTTTAGGGTTAAGATTAATGTTAGGGTTAGGGGTTAGGTTAGGGTTAGGGTTAGGGTTAGTGTTACTGTTAGGGTTTAGGGTAGGGTTAGGATTAGGGTTAGTGTTAGGGTTAGGGTGTGTGTTAGGGTTACGTTTAGGGTTATGGTTAGGGTTACGGTTTTGGTTAGGGTTACGGTTAGGGTTAGGGTCAGTGTTTGGGCTTGGGTTAGGGTTAGGTTTAGGGTTAGGGTTAGAGTTAGGGTTAGGGTTTGGCTTAGTGTTAGTGTTAGGGTTAGGGTTAGGGTTAGCGTTTGCACTTGGGTTAGGGTTAGTGTTAGGGTTAGTATTAGGGTTAGGTTTAGTGTTAGGATTAGGGTTTGGTTTTCGGTTAGGGTTAGGGTTAGGGTTAGGGTTAGGGTTTGGGTTAGGGTTTGGGTTAGGGTTAAGGTTCGGGTTAGGGTTAGGGTTTGGGTTTGGGTTTGGGTTTGGGTTTGGGTTAGGTTTAGGGTTATGGTTAGGATTTGGGTTAGGGTTAGTATTAGGTTTTGGGTTAGGGTTAGGTTTAGGTTTAGGGTTTAGGGTTTAGTGTTAGGCTTCGGGTTACGGTTAGGGTTAGGGTTTGGGTTAGGGTTAGGTTTTGGGTTTTTGTTAGGGTTAGGGTTAGGGTTAAGGTTAGGGTTTGGGTTAGTGTTAGGGTTAGGATTACGGTTAGGGTTAGGGTTAGTGTTAGGATTAGGGTTTGGATTAGTGTTAGGGTTAGGGTTAGTGTTAGGGTTCGGGTTAGGGTTAGGGTTGAAGTTTGGGTTTGGGTTAGGTTTAGGGTTAGGTTTAGGGTTAGAGTTAGGATTTGGGTTAGGGTTAGTTTTAGGGTTTGTGTTAGGGTTAGGGTTAGTGTTAGGGTTTAGAGTTTAGGGTTAGGGTTCGGGTTAGGGTTAGGGTTAGGGTTAGGGTTAGTGTTTGGGTTACGGTTTGTGTTAGGGTTAAGTTAGGGTTCGGGTTAAGTTTAGGGTTAGTGTTATGGTTAGGGTTTGGGTTAGGATTAGGGTTAGGGTTAGGGTTTGTGTTAGGGTTACTGTTACGGTTATGGTTAGGTTTACGGTTTGGGTTAGGGTTAGGGTTAGGTTTAGGGTTCGTGTTTGGGCTTGGGTTAGGGTTCGGTTTAGGGTTATGGTTAGAGTTAGGGTTAGGGTTTGGCTTAGGGTTAGGGTTAGGGATAGGTTTCTGGTTAGGGTTAGAGTTAGGGTTAGGGTTTGGCTTAGGCTTAGGGTTAGGGTTAGGGTTAGGGTTAGGGTTTGGGTTAGGGTTAGGATAAGGATTAGGGTTAGGGTTAGGGTTAGGGCTTCGGTAAGGGTTAGGGTTAGGGTTAGGGTTAGGGTTACGTTTAGGGATAGGTTTAGGGTTCGAGTTAGGTTTAGGGTTTGGGTTTGGGTTAGGGTTTGGCTAAGGGTTAGGGTTAGTGTAAGTGTTAGGGTTAGGATTTGGATTAGGGTTACGGTTAGCTTTAGTCTTAGGGTTAGGGTTTGGCTTGGTTGAGGGTTAGTGTTAGGGTTAGTGTAAGGGTTAGGATTAGGGTTAGGATTAGGGTTACGGTTAGTTTTAGGGCTTGGGTTAGGGTTAGGGTTAGGGTTAAGGCTTGGGTTTAGGTTAGGTTTAGGGTTTGGGTTTGGGTTAGGCTTAGTGTTAGGGTTTGGGTTTGGGTTAGGTTTAGCTTTAGGGTTAGGGTTAGGGTTAGTGTTTGGGTTTGGGTTAGATTAAGGTATAGGGTTATGGTTTGGGTTAGGTTTAGTGTTAGGGTTAGGGTTTGGGTTAGGGTTTGGTTTAGGGTTAAGGTTAGGTTTAGGGTTAGGGGTTAAGGTTAGGGTTAGGGTTAGGGTTTGGGTTAGGTTTACGATTAGGGTTAGGGTTTGGGTTAGGGTTAGGGTTAGGTTTAGTGTTAGTGTTTGGGTTTGGTTTAGGGTTAGCTTTAGGGTTAGGGTTAGAGATAGGGTTAGGGATTGGCTTAGGTTTAGGGTTAGGGTTAGGCCTAGGCGATAGGGCTAGGCTTAGGGTTAGGGATTTTGTTAGGGTTAGGGTTAGGTTTAGGGTTAGGGTTAGGGTTTGGTTTGGTTTAGGGTTAGTGTTAGGGTTAGGGGAAGGGTTAGGGTTAAGTTTAGGGTTAGGGTTAGGGTTGGTTTAGGGTTAGGGTTAGGGTTAGGATTAAAGTTAGGGTTAAGGTTTAAGTTTGTGGTAGGGATAGAGTTATGTTTAGAGTTCTGGTTTGGTTTAGGGTTAGGTTTAGGGTTAGGGTTGGGGTTAGGGTTAGGGTTAGGGTTAGGGTTAGGGTTAGGGTTAGGTTTAGGGTTAGGGTTAGGGTTTGGATTGGTTTAGGGTTAGGGTTAGGATTAGGGGAAGGATTAGGGTTAGGGTTTGGGTTAGGGGTGGTTTAGGGTTAGGGTTAGGGTTAGGATTAAGGTTAGGGTTAAGGTTTAGGTTTGGGTTAGAGTTAGGTTTAGAGTTGGGGTTTGGTTTAGGGTTAGGTTTAGGGTTCGTGATGGGTTTAGGGTTAGGGTTAGGATTAGGTTTAGTATTAGGGTTAGGTTTAGGTTTAGGTTTTGGGTTAGGGTTAGGGTTAGGGTTAGTTTTAGGGTTAGGGTTAGGGCTTTGTTTTAGGTTAGGTTTAAGGTTTGGGTTAGGCTTAGGCTTAGGGTTTGTGTTTGGGTTAGGTTTAGCTTTAGGTTTAGGGTTAGGGTTAGAGTTAGGGTTAGTTTTAGGGTTACAGTTAGGGTTTGGGTTAGGGTTAGTTTTGGGGCTTGGGTTAGGGTTAGGGTTAGGGTTTGGGTTTGGGTTAGGTTTAGGTTTTGGGTTAGCGTTAGGGTTAGGGTTAGGGTTTGGATTTGGTTTAGAGTAAGGTATCGGGTTAGGGTTTGGGTTAAGTTTAAGGTTAGGGTTAGGCTTTGGGTTAGGGTTAGGGTTATTGTTAGGGTTCAGGGTTTAGGGTTAGGGTTCGGGTTAAGGTTAGGGTTAGGGTTAGTGTTTGGGTTAGGGTTTGGGTTAGGGTTAAGGTAGGGTTCGGGGTAGGGTTAGTGTTAGGGTTAGGGGTTAAGGTTAGGGTTAGGGTTAGGGTTTGGGTTAGGTTTAGGATTAGGGTTAGGTTTTGGGTTAGGGTTAGGGTTAGGTTTAGGGTTAGTGTTTGGGCTTGGGTTAGGGTTACGTTTAGGGTTAGGGTTAGAGTTAGGGTTAGGGATTGGGTTAGGTTTAGGGTTAGGGTTAGTCCTAGGCGATAGGGCTAGGCTTAGGGTTAGGGTTAGGTTTAGAGTTGGGGTTAGGGTTTGGTTTGGTTTAGTGTCACTGTTAGGGTTAGGGGAAGGATTAGGGTTAGGGTTAGTGTTAGGGTTAGGGGTGGTTTAGGGTTAGGATTAAAGTTAGGGTTAAGGTTTAAGTTTGGGTTAGAGTTAGGTTTAGAGTTCTGGTTTGGTTTAGGGTTAGGTTTAGGGTTAGGGTTGGGGTTAGGTTTAGGGTTAGGGTTAGGGTTCGGGTTAGTTTAGGATTAGGGTTAGATTTAGGTTTAGGTTTTGGGTTAGGGTTAGGGTTAGGGTTTGGTTTGGGTTAGGGTTAATGTTACTGATAGGGTAAGGATTAGGTTTGGGGTTAGGGTTAGGTTTAGGGTAACTGTTAGAGGTTGGTTTAGGGTTAGGGTTAGGGTTAAAGTTAGGGTTAGTGATTGGTTTGGGGTAGGGTTAGTGTTAGACTTAGGGATAGAGTTTAGGTTAGGTTTAGGGTTAGGGTTAGGGTTAGGGTTTAGGTTTGGTTTAGGGTTAGGGTTAGGGTTTCGGTTAGGGTTTAGGTTTGGGTTAGGGTTAGGGTTAGGGTTAGTTTTAGGGCTTGGGTTAGTGTTAGGGTTAGGGTTAGTGCTTGGGTTTAGGTTAGGTTTAATGTTTGGGTTAGGCTTAGGGTTAGGGTTTGTGTTTGGGTTAGGTTTAGCTTTAGGGTTAGGGTTAGGGTTAGGGTTAGTTTTAGGGTTAGGGTTAGGGTTAGGGTTAGTTTTAGGGCTTGGGTTAGGATTAGGGTTAGGGTTAGGGATTGGGTTTAGGTTAGGTTTAGGGTTTGGGTTAGGCTTAGGGTAGGGGTTTGTGTTTGTGTTAGTGTTAGGTTTAGGGATAGGGTTAGGGTTAGGGTTGGGGTTTGGGTTTGGGTTAGAGTCAGGTATCGGGTTAGTGTTTGGGTTAGTTTTAAGTTTAGGCTTAGGGTTTGGGTTAGGGTTTGCGTTCAGGTTAAGATTAGTGTTAGGGTTAGGGGTTAGGGTTAGGGTTAGGCTTAGGCTTAGGGTTAGGGTTATTGTTATGGGTAGGGTTTAGGGTAGGGTTAGCTTTAGGGTTAGGTTTAGGGTTAGGGTGTGTGTTAGTGTTACGGTTAGGGTTATGGTTAGGGTTACGGTTTGGGTTAGGGTTAGGGTTAGGGTTAGGTCAGTGTTTGTGCTTCGGTTAGGGTTAGGTTTAGGGTTAGGGTTAGAGTTAGGGTTACGGTTTGGCTTAGTGTTAGGGTTAGGATTAGGGTTAGGGTTACGGCTAGGCGATAGGCATAGTGTTAGGGTTAGGGTTAGGGTTAGCGATTGCACTTGGGTTAGGGTTAGTGTTAGGGTTAGTATTAGGGTTAGCTTTAGTGTTAGGATTAGGGTTTGGTTTTCGGTTAGGGTTAGGTTTAGGGTTAGGGTTAGGGTTTGGGTTAGGGTTTGGGTTAGTGTTAAGGTTAGGGTTAGTGTTAGGGTTTGCGTTTGGGTTTGGTTAGGGTTAGGGTTTGGTTTAGGGTTAGGATTTGGGTTAGGGTTAGTGGTAGGTTTTGGGTTAGGGTTAGGTTTAGGTTTAGGGTTTAGGGTTTAGTGTTAGGGTTCAGGTTAGGGTTAGGGTTCGGGTTTGGGTTAGGGTTAGGGTTTGGATTTTTGTTAGGGTTAGTTTTAGGGTTAGGGTTAGGGTTAGGGTTTAGGGTTTAGTGTTAGGGTTCAGGTTAGGGTTAGGGTTAGGGTTTGGGTTAGGGTTAGGGTTTGGGTTTTTGTTAGGGTTTGGATTAGGGTTACGGTTTGGGTTAGTGTTAGGGTTTGGAATAGGGTTAGGGTTAGGGTAAGGTTTAGGGTTAGGTTTTGTGTTAGGATTAGGATTAGGGTTAGGGTTAGGGTTAGTGTTAGGATTGGGGTTTGGGTTAGGGTTAGGGTTAGGGTTAGTGTTAGGGTTTGGGTTAGGGTTAGGGTTGGGGTTAGCGTTTAGGTTAGGGTTTGGGTTAGGGTTACGTTAGGGTTCGGGTTAGGTTTACGGTTAGTGTTACGGTTAGGGTTTGGGTTAGGGTTAGGGTTAGGGTTAGAGTTAGGATTTGGGTTAGGTATAGTGTTAGGTTTTGGGTTAGGGTTAGGTTTACGGTTAGGGTTTAGGGTTTAGTGTTAGGGTTCAGGTTAGGGTAAGGGTTAGGGTTTGAGTTATGGTTAGGGTTTGGGTTTTTGTTAGGGTTAGGGTTAGGGTTAAGGTTAGGGTTTGGGTTAGTGTTACGGTTTGGAATAGGGTTAGGGTTAGGGTAAGGTTTAGGGTTAGGTTTTGTGTTACGGTTAGGATTAGGGTTAGGGTTAGGGTTAGTGTTAGGATTAGAGTTTGGGTTAGGGTTAGGGTTAGGGTTAGTGTTAGGGTTTGGGTTAGGGTTAGTGTTGATGTTTGGGTTTGGGTTAGGTTTAGGGTTAGAGTTAGGATTTGGATTAGGGTTAGTGTTAGGGTTTGGGTTAGTGTTAGGGTTAGGGTTATCGTTTAGGTTAGGGTTTGGGTTAGGGTTACGTTAGGGTTCGGGTTAGGTTTAGGGTTAGTGTTACGGTTAGGGTTTGGGTTAGGGTTAGGGTTAGGGTTAGGGTTTGTGTTAGGGTTACGTTTAGGGTTATGGTTACGGTTACGGTTTGGGTTAGGGTTAGGGTTAGGTTTAGGGTTAGTGTTTGGGCTTGGGTTAGGGTTAGGTTTACGGTTATGGTTAGAGTTAGGGTTAGGGTTTGGCTTAGGGTTAGGGTTAGGGTTACGTTTCGGGTTAGGGTTAGAGTTAGGGTTAGGGTTTGGCTTAGGGTTAGGTTTAGGTTTAGGGTTAGGTTTAGGGCTAGGTGATAGCGATAGGGTTAGGGTTAGGGTTAGGGTTAGGGTTAGGGTTTGGTTTAGGGTTAGGGTTAGGGTGATGATTAGGGTTAGTATTAGGGTTAGGTCTAGAGTTACGATTAGGGTTTGGGTTTCGGTTAGGCTTAGGGTTATGGTTAGGATTTCGGTTAGGGTTAGGGTTTGGGAGATGGTTAGGGTTAGTGTAAGGGTTAGTTTTACGGTTTGTTTTAGGTTAGGGTTAGGGTTAGGTTTAGTGTTAGGATTAGGGTTTGTGTTAGGTTTAGGGTTACGTTTAGGGTTAGGGTTTGGGTTTGGGTTAGGGTTAGGATTAGGGTTAGGGTTTGGTATAGGGTTAGGGTTAGGGTTAGGGTTAGGGTTAGGTTTAGGGTTGGGGTTAGTGTTAGGTTTAGGGTTAGGGTGTGGGTTTGGGTTAAGGTTAGGCTTACGGTTAGGGTTAGGGTAAGTGTTAGGGTTAGGGTTTGGATTAGGGTTCAGGTTAGGTTTAGGCTTATGGTTAGTGTTTGGATTGATTTAGGGTTAGTGTTAGGATTATGGTTAGGGTTAGGGTTAGGGTCAGGTTTAGGGTTAGGGTTAGGGTTAGTGTTTGTGTTAGGGTTACGGTTAGGGTTATGGTTAGGGTTGCGGTTTGGGTTACGGTTAGGGTTAGTCTTTGGGCTTGGGTTAGGGTTAGGTTTTGGGTAAGGGTTAGAGTTAGGACTAGGTTTTGGCTTAGGGTTAGTGTTAGGGTTATGGCTAGGGTGAGGGTTAGGATTAGGGTTAGGGTTAGGGTTAGGGCTAGGCGGTAGGGATTGGGTTAGGTTTAGGGTTAGGGTTAGGGTTTCCACTTGGGTAAGGGTTAGTGTTAGGATTAGTATTAGGATTAGGTTTAGTGTTAGGATTAGGGTTTGGGTTTCGGTTAGGGTTAGGGTTAGGGTTAGGGTTTGGGTTAGGTTTTGGGTTAGGGTTAAGGTTAGGGTTAGGGTTAGGGGTTAGGGTTAGGGTTAGGGTTTGGGTTAGGGTTAGGTTAGTGTTATGGTTAGCATTTAGGGTAGGGTTAGGTTTAGGTTTAGGGTTAGGGTTAGGGTTTGTGTTAGGGTTACGGTTAGGGTGATGGTTAGGGTTACGGTTTAGGGTTAGGTTTAGGGTTAAGGTTAGGGTTAGGATTTGGGTTAGGGTTTCGTTTAGGGTTAGGTTTAGGGTTCGGATTAGTTTTAGGGTGTGGGTTTGGTTTAGGGTTAGGCTTAGGGTTAGGGTTAGGGTAAGTGTTAGGGTTAGGGTTTGGATTCGGGTTAGGGTTAGGTTTAGGCTTAGGGTTAGGGTTTGGTTTGGTTTAGGGTTAGTGTTAGTGTTAGGGTAAGGTTAGGGTTTGGGTTAAGGTTAGGGTTAGTGTTCCGGTTAGGGTTGAGGGTAGGGTTAGTTTTAGGGTTAGGGTTTGTGTTAGGGTTACGGTTAGGGTTATGGTTAGGGTTACGGGTTGGGTTAGGGTTAGGGTTAGGTTTAGCGTTATTGTTTGGGCTTGAGTTAGGGTTAGGTTTAGGGTTAGGGTTAGAGTTAGGGTTAGGGTTTGGATTAGGGTTAGGGTTAGGGCTAGGCGATAGTGATAGGGTTAGGGTTAGGGTTAAGGTTAGGTTTTGGGCATGGGATAGGGTTAGTGTTAGGGTTAGTATTAGGGTTAGGTTTAGTGTAAGGATTAGGGTTTGCGTTTCGATTAGGGTTAGGTTTAGGGTTTGGGTTAGTGTTAGGGTTTGGGATACGGTTAGGGTTAATGTAAGGGTAAGTTTTAGGGTTAGGGTTAGGGTTAGTGTTAGGATTAGAGTTTGTGTTAGGTTTAGGTTTAGGGTTAGGGTTAGTGTTTGGGTTTGTGTTAGGGTTAGGGTTAGGGTTAGGGTTTGTTTTAGGGTTAGGGTTAGGGTTAGGGTTAGGGTTTGGGTTAGTGGCAGGGTTATGGACTAGGGTTAGGGTGAGGGTTAGGGGTGGGGTTTGGGTGTGGTTTAGAGTAAGGTATGGGGTTGGGGTTTGGGTTGGGTTTAGGGTTAGGGTTGGGGTTGGGGTTAGGGTAAAGGTTGGGGTTAGGGTTAGGGGTTAGGGTTAGGGGTAGGGTTAGGGTTAGGTTAGTGCTATGGTTAGCATTAAGGGTAGGGTTAGGTTTAGGTTTAGGGTTAGGTTTAGGGTTTGTGTTAGGGTTACGGTTAGGGTGATGGTTAGGGTTACGGTTTAGGGTTAGGTTTAGGGTTAGGGTTAGGGTTAGGGTTAGGATTTGGGTTAGGGTCAGGGTTAGGGTTAGGGATAGGGTTTGGGTTAGGGTTATTGTTATGGTTTGGGTTAGGATTACTGTTAGGGTTAGGGTTAGGTTTTGGGTTAGGTTTAGTGTTACTGTTTGGGTTTGAGTTAGGGTTAGGGTTAGGGTTAGGGTTAACGTTTGGGTTAGGGTTTGGGTTTAGGTTTAGGGTTAGGGTAAGTGTTAGGTTTAGGGCTTGGGTAAGGGTTATGGTTAAGGTTAGGCTTAGGGTTAGGGTTTCGTTTAGGGTTAGGTTTAGGGTTCGGGTTAGTTTTAGGGTGTGGTTTTGGTTTAGGGTTAGGCTTAGGGTTAGGGTTAGGGTAAGTGTTAGGATTAGGGTTTGGATTCGGGTTAGGGTTAGGTTTAGGCTTAGGGTTAGGGTTTGGTTTGGTTTAGGGTTAGTGTTAGGGTTAGGGTAAGGTTAGGGTTAGGGTTAGGGTTAGGGTTAATGTTAGTTGTTAGGGTTAGGGGTTAGGGATAGGGTTAGGGTTAGGATTTGTGTTAGGGTTTGGGTTAGGGTTAGGGTTAATGTTTCGGTAAGGGTTTAGGGTAGGGTTAGGTTTAGGGTTAGGGTTAGGGTTAGTGTTTGTGTTAGGGTTACGGTTAGGGTTATGGTTAGGGTTGCGGTTTGGGTTAGGGTTAGGGTTAGGTTTAGGGTTAGTGTTTGGGCTTGGGTTAGGGTTAGGTTTAGGGTTAGGGTTAGATTTAGGACTAGGGTTTGGCTTAGGGTTAGTGTTAGGGTTATGGCTAGGGTTAGAGTTAGGATTAGGGTTAGGGTTAGGGTTAGGGTTAGGGCTAGGCGGTAGGGATTGGGTTAGGTTTAGGGTTAGGGTTAGGCTTTCCACTTGGGTAAGTGTTAGTGTTAGGGTTAGTATTAGGATTAGGTTTAGTGTTAGGATTAGGGTTTGGGTTTCGGTTAGGGTTAGGGTTAGGGTTAGGGTTTGGGTTAGGGTTTGGGTTAGGGTTAAGGTTAGGGTTAGGGTTAGGTTTTGGGTTTGGGTTTGGGTTAGGGTTAGGTTTAGGGTTAGGGTTAGGATTTGGGTTAGGGTTAGGTTTAGGGTTAGGGTTTAGGGTTTAGTGTTAGCGTTCGTGTTAGGGTTAGCGTTAGGTTTAAGGTTAAGGTTTGGGTTAGGGTTAAGATTAAGTTTAGGGTTAGGGATTATGCTTAGGGTTAGGGTTAGGGTTCGACTTACGGTTAGGGTTTAGGTTAGGTTTAGGGTTAGGGTTAAGGTTAGCGTTAGGGTTAGTTTTAGGCCTTGGTTTAGTGTTAGGACTTGGGTTAGGGTTAGGTTTAAGGTTTGTGTTAGGCTTAGGGTTAGGGTTTGTGGTTGGTTAGGTTTAGGTTTAGATTTAGGGTTAGGGTTAGGGTTAGTGTTAGAGTTAGGTTTTGGGTTTGGATTAGAGTAAGGTATCGGGTTAGGGTTTGGGTTATGTTTAAGGTTAGGGTTAGGGTTTGGGTTAGGGTTAAGGTTAGGGTTAGGGTTATCGTAAGGGTTAGGGTTAGTGGTAGTGTTAGGGTTAGGGTTAGGGTTAGTTTTAGGGCTTGGTTTAGGGTTAGGGTAAGGGTTAGGGCTTGGGTTAGGCTTAGGTTTAAGGTTTGGGTTAGGCTTAGGGTTAGGTTTTGTGTTTGGTTAGGTTTAGGTTTAGATTTAGGGTTAGGGTTAGGGTTAGTGTTAGAGTTAGGGTTTGGGTTTGGATTAGACTAAGGTATCGGGTTAGGGTTTGGGTTATGTTTAAGGTTAGGGTTAGGGTTTGGGTTAGGGTTAAGGTTAGGGTTAGGGTTAGGGGTTAGGGTTAGGGTTAGGGTTAGGGTTTGGGTTAGGGTTTGGGTTAAGGTTAGGGTTAGTGTTACGGTGAGGGTTGAGGGTAGGGTTAGTTTTAGGGTTAGGGTTTGTGTTAGGGTTACGGTTAGGGTTAAGGTTAGGGTTACGGGTTGGGTTAGGGTTAGGGTTAGGTTTAGCGTTATTGTTTGGGCTTGAGTTAGGGTTAGGTTTAGGGTTAGGGTTAGAGTTAGGGTTAGGGTTTGGATTAGGGTTAGGGTTAGGGCTAGGCGATAGTGATAGGGTTAGGGTTAGGGTTAAGGTTAGGTTTTGGGCATGGGATAGGGTTAGTGTTAGGGTTAGTATTAGGGTTAGGTTTAGTGTAAGGATTAGGGTTTGGGTTTCGGTTAGGGTTAGGGTTAGGGTTTGGGTTAGGGTTAGGGTTAGGTTTAGCGTTATTGTTTGGGCTTGAGTTAGGGTTAGGTTTAGGGTAAGGTTTAGGGTAAGGGTTTGGATTAGGGTTAGGGTTAGGGCTAGGCGATAGTGATAGGGTTAGGGTTAGGGTTAAGGTTAGGTTTTGGGCTTGGGATAGGGTTAGTGTTAGGGTTAGTATTAGGGTTAGGTTTAGTGTAAGGATTAGGGTTTGGGTTTCGGTTAGGGTTAGGGTTAGGGTTTGGGTTAGTGTTAGGGTTTGGGATACGGTTAGGGTTAGTGTAAGGGTTAGTTTTAGGGTTAGGGTTAGGGTTAGGGTTAGGGTTAGTGTTAGGATTAGAGTTTGTGTTATGTTTAGGTTTAGGGTTAGGGTTAGGGTTTGTTTTAGGGTTAGGGTTAGGGTTAGGGTTAGGGTTTGGGTTAGTGTCAGGGTTATGGACTAGGGTTAGGGTTAGGGTTAGGATTATGGTTAGGGTTGGGTTTGGGTTAGAGTAAGGTATCGGGTTAGGGTTTGGGTTAGGTTTAAGGTTAGGGTTAGGGTTTGGGTTAGGGTTAAGGTTAGGGTTAGGGTTAGGGGTTAGGGTTAGGGTTAGGGTTTGGGTTAGGGTTAGGTTAGTGTTATGGTTAGCATTTAGGGTAGGGTTAGGTTTAGGTTTAGGGTTAGGGTTAGGGTTTGTGTTAGGGTTACGGTTAGGGTGATGGTTAGGGTTACGGTTTAGGGTTAGGTTTAGGGTTAGGGTTAGGGTTAGGGTTAGGATTTGGGTTAGGGTCAGGGTTAGGGTTAGGGATAGGGTTTGGGTTAGGGTTATGGTTATGGTTCGGGTTAGGATTACTGTTAGGGTTAGGGTTAGGTTTTGGGTTACGTTTAGTGTTACTGTTTGGGTTTGAGTTAGGGTTAGGGTTAGGGGTAACGTTTGGGTTTGGGTTTGGGTTTAGGTTTAGGGTTAGGGTAAGTGTTAGGTTTAGGGCTTGGGTAAGGGTTAGGGTTAAGGTTAGGCTTAGGGTTAGGGTTTCGTTTAGGGTTAGGTTTAGGGTTCGGGTTTGTTTTAGGGTGTGGTTTTGGTTTAAGTATAGGCTTAGGGTTAGGGTTAGGGTAAGTGTTAGGGTTAGAGTTTGGATTCGGGTAAGGGTTAGGTTTAGGCTTAGGGTTAGGGTTTGGTTTGGTTTAGGGTTAGTGTTAGGGTTAGGGGAAGTTTAGGGTTAGGGTTAGGGTTAGGGTTAATGTTAGTTGTTAGGGTTAGGGGTTAGGGTTAGGGTTAGGGTTAGGATTTGTGTTAGGGTTTGGGTTAGGGTTAGGGTTAGTGTTTCGGTAAGGGTTTAGGGTAGGGTTAGGTTTAGGGTTAGGGTTAGGGTTAGTGTTTGTGTTAGGGTTACGGTTAGGGTTATGGTTAGGGTTGCGGTTTGGGTTAGGGTTAGGGTTAGGTTTAGGGTTAGTGTAGGGGTTGGGTTAGGGTTAGGTTTAGGGTTAGGGTTAGAGTTAGGACTAGGGTTTGGCTTAGGGTTAGTGTTAGGTTTATGGCTAGGGTTAAGGTTAGGATTAGGGTTAGGGTTAGGGTTAGGGTTAGGGCTAGGCGGTAGGGATTGGGTTAGGTTTAGGGTTAGGGTTAGGCTTTCCACTTGGGTAAGGGTTAGTGTTAGTGTTAGTATTAGGATTAGGTTTAGTGTTAGGATTAGGGTTTGGGTTTCGGTTTGGGTTAGGGTTTGGGTTAGGGTTAAGGTTAGGGTTAGGGTTAGGTTTTGGGTTTGGGTTTGGGTTAGGGTTAGGTTTAGGGTTAGGGTTAGGATTTGGGTTAGGGTTAGTGTTAGGTTTTGGGTTAGGGTTAGGTTTAGGGTTAGGGTTAGGGTTTGTGTTAGGGTTACGGTTAGGGGTATGGTTAGGGTTACGGTTTGGGTTAGGGTTAGGGTTAGGTTTAGGGTTAGTGTTTGGGCTTGGGTTAGGGTTAGGTTTAGGGTTATGGTTAGAGTTAGGTTTAGGGTTTGACTTAGGGTTAGGGTTAGTGTTACGTTTCGGGTTAGGGTTAGAGTTAGGGTTAGGGTTTGGCTTAGGGTTAGGTTTAGGTTTAGGGTTAGGTTTAGGGCTAGGTGATAGCGATAGGGTTAGGGTTAGGGTTAGGGTTAGGGTTTGGTTTAAGTTTAAGGTTAGGTTTACGGTTAGGTGTTAGGGTTTGAGTTAGGGTTAGGGTTAAGGTTAGGGTTAGGTTTAGATTTAGGGTTATATTTAGGTTTAGGTTTTGGGTTAGAATTAGGGTTAGGGTTAGGTTTAGGGTTTCGTTTGGGTTAGGGTTAATGTTACGGATAGGGTAAGGGTTAGGTTTGGGGATAGGGTTTGGTTTAAGGTTACTCTTAGAGGTTGGTTTAGGGTTAGGGTTAGGGTTAGGGTTAGAGGTTCGAATTGTTTTGGCGTAGGGTTAGTGTTAGGGTTAGGGATCGAGTTTAGGTTAGGGTTAGGGTTAGGTTTAGGGTTTAGGTTTGGTTTAGGGTTAGGGTTAGGATAGGGTTTGTGTTAAGGTTTAGGTTTGGGTTAGGGTTAGGGTTAGG
Organism: Eospalax fontanierii; assembly: GCA_035773235.1. Lineage (NCBI taxonomy): Eukaryota > Metazoa > Chordata > Mammalia > Rodentia > Spalacidae > Eospalax > Eospalax fontanierii. The sequence continues at coordinate 6,974,337 of CM069528.1, forward strand.
GTTAGTTTTAGGGTTAGGGTTAGGGTTAGGGTTAGGGTTAGGGTTAGTTTTAGGGCTTGGGCTAGGGTTAGGGTTAGCGTTAGGGATTGGGTTTAGGTTAGGTTTAGGGTTTGGGTTTGGGTGAGGCTTAGGGTTAGGGTTTGGGTTTGGGTTAGGATTAGCTTTAGGGTTAGGGTTAGGGTTAGGGTTAGTGTTTGGGTTTGGGTTAGAGTAAGATATAGGGTTAGGGTTTGGGTTAGGTTTAGTGTTAGGGTTAGGGTTAGGGTTAGGGTTTGGGTTAGGTTTAGGATTAGGGTTAGGTTTTGGGTTAGGGTTAGGTTTAGGTTTAGGGTTGTGTTTGGGCTTGGTTTAGGGTTAGGTTTAGGGTTAGGGTTAGAGTTAGGGTTAGGGATTGGCTTAGGTTTAGGGTTAGGGTTAGGCCTAGGCGATAGGGCTAGGCTTAGGGTTAGGGATTTTGTTAGGGTTAGGGTTAGGTTTACGGTTAGGGTTAGGGTTTGGTTTGGTTTAGAGTTAGTGTTAGGGTTAGTGGAAGGGTTAGGGTTAGGGTTAGGGTTAGGTTAGGATTAGGGGTGGTTTAGGGTTAGGGTTAGGGTTAGAATTAAAGTTAGGGTTAAAGTTTAAGTTTGTGTTAGAGGTAGGTTTAGAGATCTGGTTTGGTTTAGGGTTAGGTTTAGTGTTAGGGTTGGGGTTAGGGTTAGGGTTAGGGTTAGGGTTAGGTTTAGGTTTAGGATTAGGGTTAGGTTTAGGTTTAGGTTTTGGGTTAGGGTTAGGGTTAGGGTTAGGGTTAGGGTTTGGTTTGGGTTAGGGTTAATGTTACTGATAGGGTAAGGGTTAGGTTTATGGTTAGGGTTAGGTTTAGGGTAACTGTTAGAGGTTGGTTTAGGGTTAGGGTTACGGTTAGGGTTAGGGTTAGGGTTAGCGTTAGGGATTGGTTTGGGGTAGGGTTAGTGTTAGGGTTAGGGATAGAGTTTAGGTTAGGTTTAGGGTTAGGGTTGGGGTTAGGATTTAGGTTTGGTTTAGGGTTAGGGTTTGGTTTAGGGTTTCGGTTAGGGTTTAGGTTTGGGTTAGGGTTAGGGTTAGGGTTAGTTTTAGGGCTTGGGTTAGTGTTAGGGTTAGGGTTAGGGCTTGGGTTTAGGTTAGGTTTAATGTTTGGGTTAGGCTTAGGGTTAGGGTTAGGGTTAGGGTTAGTTTTAGGGTTACGGTTAGGGTTAGGGTTAGGGTTAGTTTTAGGGCTTGGGTTAGGGTTAGGGTTAGGGTTAGGGATTGGGTTTAGGTTAGGTTTATGGTTTGGGTTAGGCTTAGAGTTAGGGTTTGGGTTTGGGTTAGGTTTAGGTTTTGGGTTAGCGTTAGGGTTAAGGTTAGGGTTTGGGTTTGGGTTAGGGTTAATGTTACTGATAGGGTAAGGGTTAGGTTTATGGTTAGGGTTAGGTTTAGGGTAACTGTTAGAGGTTGGTTTAGGGTTAGGGTTACGGTTAGGGTTAGGGTTAGGGTTAGCGTTAGGGATTGGTTTGGGGTAGGGTTAGTGTTAGGGTTAGGGATAGAGTTTAGGTTAGGTTTAGGGTTAGGGTTGGGGTTAGGATTTAGGTTTGGTTTAGGGTTAGGGTTTGGTTTAGGGTTTCGGTTAGGGTTTAGGTTTGGGTTAGGGTTAGGGTTAGGGTTAGTTTTAGGGCTTGGGTTAGTGTTAGGGTTAGGGTTAGGGCTTGGGTTTAGGTTAGGTTTAATGTTTGGGTTAGGCTTAGGGTTAGGGTTAGGGTTAGGGTTAGTTTTAGGGTTACGGTTAGGGTTAGGGTTAGGGTTAGTTTTAGGGCTTGGGTTAGGGTTAGGGTTAGGGTTAGGGATTGGGTTTAGGTTAGGTTTATGGTTTGGGTTAGGCTTAGAGTTAGGGTTTGGGTTTGGGTTAGGTTTAGGTTTTGGGTTAGCGTTAGGGTTAAGGTTAGGGTTTGGGTTTGGGTTAGAGTAAGGTATCGGGTTAGGGTTTGGGTTAGGTTTAAGGTTAGGGTTAGGCTTTGGGTTAGGGCTTGCTTTAGGGTTAAGATTAATGTTAGGGTTAGGGGTTAGGTTAGGGTTAGGGTTAGGGTTAGGGTTAGTGTTACTGTTAGGGTTTAGGGTAGGGTTAGGATTAGGGTTAGTGTTAGGGTTAGGGTGTGTGTTAGGGTTACGTTTAGGGTTATGGTTAGGGTTACGGTGTTGGTTAGGGTTACGGTTAGGGTTAGGGTCAGTGTTTGGGCTTGGGTTAGGGGTAGGTTTAGGGTTAGGGTTAGAGTTAGGGTTAGGGTTTGGCTTAGTGTTAGTGTTAGGGTTAGGGTTAGGGTTAGCGTTTGCACTTGGGTTAGGGTTAGTGTTAGGGTTAGTATTAGGGTTAGGTTTAGTGTTAGGATTAGGGTTTGGTTTTCGGATAGGGTTAGGGTTAGGGTTAGGGTTTGGGTTAGGGTTTGGGTTAGGGTTAAGGTTCGGGTTAGGGTTAGGGTTTGGGTTTGGGTTTGGGTTTGGGTTAGGGTTAGGTTTAGGGTTATGGTTAGGATTTGGGTTAGGGTTAGTATTAGGTTTTGGGTTAGGGTTAGGTTTAGGTTTAGGGTTTAGGGTTTAGTGTTAGGGTTCGGGTTACGGTTAGGGTTAGGGTTTGGGTTAGGGTTAGGTTTTGGGTTTTTGTTAGGGTTAGGGTTAGGGTTAAGGTTAGGGTTTGGGTTAGTGTTAGGGTTTGGAATAGGGTTAGGGTTAGGGTAAGTGTTAGGGTTAGGTTTTGTGTTAGGGTTAGGATTACGGTTAGGGTTAGGGTTAGTGTTAGGATTAGGGTTTGGATTAGTGTTAGGGTTAGGGTTAGTGTTAGGGTTCGGGTTAGGGTTAGGGTTGAAGTTTGGGTTTGGGTTAGGTTTAGGGTTAGGTTTAGGGTTAGAGTTAGGATTTGGGTTAGGGTTAGTTTTAGGGTTTGTGTTAGGGTTAGGGTTAGTGTTAGGGTTTAGAGTTTAGGGTTAGGGTTCGGGTTAGGGTTAGGGTTAGGGTTAGTGTTTGGGTTACGGTTTGTGTTAGGGTTAAGTTAGGGTTCGGGTTAAGTTTAGGGTTAGTGTTATGGTTAGGGTTTGGGTTAGGATTAGGGTTAGGGTTAGGGTTTGTGTTAGGGTTACTGTTACGGTTATGGTTAGGGTTACGGTTTGGTGTAGGGTTAGGGTTAGGTTTAGGGATCGTGTGTGGGCTTGGGTTAGGGTTCGGTTTAGGGTTATGGTTAGAGTTAGGGTTAGGGTTTGGCTTAGGGTTAGGGTTAGGGATAGGTTTCTGGTTAGGGTTAGAGTTAGGGTTAGGGTTTGGCTTAGGCTTAGGGTTAGGGTTAGGGTTAGGGTTAGGGTTAGGGTTAGGGTTTGGGTTAGGGTTAGGATAAGGATTAGGGTTAGGGTTAGGGTTAGGGCTTCGGTAAGGGTTAGGGTTAGGGTTAGGGTTAGGGTTAGGGTTACGTTTAGGGATAGGTTTAGGGTTCGAGTTAGGTTTAGGGTTTTGGTTTGGGTTAGGGTTTCGCTTAGGGTTAGGGTTAGTGTAAGTGTTAGGGTTAGGGTTTGGATTAGGGTTACGGTTAGCTTTAGTCTTAGGGTTAGGGTTTGGCTTGGTTGAGGGTTAGTGTTAGGGTTAGGGTAAGGGTTAGGATTAGGGTTAGGATTAGGGTTAGGGTTAGTTTTAGGGCTTGGGTTAGGGTTAGGGTTAGGGTTAAGGCTTGGGTTTAGGTTAGGTTTAGGGTTTGGGTTTGGGTTAGGCTTAGTGTTAGGGTTTGGGTTTGGGTTAGGTTTAGCTTTAGGGTTAGGGTTAGGGTTAGTGTTTGGGTTTGGGTTAGATTAAGGTATAGGGTTATGGTTTGGGTTAGGTTTAGTGTTAGGGTTAGGGTTTGGGTTAGGGTTTGGTTTAGGGTTAAGGTTAGGTTTAGGGTTAGGGGTTAAGGTTAGGGTTAGGGTTAGGGTTTGGGTTAGGTTTAGGATTAGGGTTAGGGTTTGGGTTAGGGTTAGGGTTAGGTTTAGTGTTAGTGTTTGGGTTTGGTTTAGGGTTAGCTTTAGGGTTAGGGTTAGAGTTAGGGTTAGGGATTGGCTTAGGTTTAGGGTTAGGGTTAGGCCTAGGCGATAGGGCTAGGCTTAGGGTTAGGGATTTTGTTAGGGTTAGGGTTAGGTTTATGGTTAGGGTTAGGGTTTGGTTTGGTTTAGGGTTAGTGTTAGGGTTAGGGGAAGGGTTAGGGTTAAGTTTAGGGTTAGGGTAAGGGTTGGTTTAGGGTTAGGGTTAGGGTTAGGATTAAAGTTAGGGTTAAGGTTTAAGTTTGGGTTAGAGTTATGTTTAGAGTTCTGGTTTGGTTTAGGGTTAGGTTTAGGGTTAGGGTTGGGGTTAGGGTTAGGGTTAGGGTTAGGGTTAGGGTTAGGGTTAGGGTTAGGTTTAGGGTTAGGGTTAGGGTTTGGATTGGTTTAGGGTTAGGGTTAGGATTAGGGGAAGGATTAGGGTTAGGGTTTGGGTTAGGGGTGGTTTAGGGTTAGGGTTAGGGTTAGGATTAAGGTTAGGGTTAAGGTTTAGGTTTGGGTTAGAGTTAGGTTTAGAGTTGGGGTTTGGTTTAGGGTTAGGTTTAGGGTTAGCGATGGGGTTAGGGTTAGGGTTAGGATTAGGTTTAGTATTAGGGTTAGGTTTAGGTTTAGGTTTTGGGTTAGGGTTAGGGTTAGGGTTAGTTTTAGGGTTAGGGTTAGGGCTTTGTTTTAGGTTAGGTTTAAGGTTTGGGTTAGGCTTAGGCTTAGGGTTTGTGTTTGGGTTAGGTTTAGCTTTAGGTTTAGGGTTAGGGTTAGAGTTAGGGTTAGTTTTAGGGTTACAGTTAGGGTTTGGGTTAGGGTTAGTTTTGGGGCTTGGGTTAGGGTTAGGGATAGGGTTTGGGTTTGGGTTAGGTTTAGGTTTTGGGTTAGCGTTAGGGTTAGGGTTAGGGTTTGGATTTGGTTTAGAGTAAGGTATCGGGTTAGGGTTTGGGTTAAGTTTAAGGTTAGGGTTAGGCTTTGGGTTAGGGTTAGGGTTATTGTTAGGGTTTAGGGTTTAGGGTTAGGGTTCGGGTTAAGGTTAGGGTTAGGGTTAGTGTTTGGGTTAGGGTTTGGGTTAGGGTTAAGTTAGGGTTCGGGTTAGGGTTAGTGTTAGGGTTAGGGGTTAAGGTTAGGGTTAGGGTTAGGATTTGGGTTAGGTTTAGGATTAGGGTTAGGTTTTGGGTTAGGGTTAGGATTAGGTTTAGGGTTAATGTTTGGGCTTGGGTTAGGGTTACGTTTAGGGTTAGGGTTAGAGTTAGGGTTAGGGATTGGCTTAGGTTTAGGGTTAGGGTTAGTCCTAGGCGATAGGGCTAGGCTTAGGGTTAGGGTTAGGTTTAGAGTTGGGGTTAGGGTTTGGTTTGGTTTAGTGTCACTGTTAGGGTTAGGGGAAGGATTAGGGTTAGGGTTAGTGTTAGGGTTAGGGGTGGTTTAGGGTTAGGATTAAAGTTAGGGTTAAGGTTTAAGTTTGGGTTAGAGTTAGGTTTAGAGTTCTGGTTTGGTTTAGGGTTAGGTTTAGGGTTAGGGTTGGGGTTAGGTTTAGGGTTAGGGTTAGGGTTCGGGTTAGTTTAGGATTAGGGTTAGATTTAGGTTTAGGTTTTGGGTTAGGGTTAGGGTTAGGGTTTGGTTTGGGTTAGGGTTAATGTTACTGATAGGGTAAGGATTAGGTTTGGGGTTAGGGTTAGGTTTAGGGTAACTGTTAGAGGTTGGTTTAGGGTTAGGGTTAGGGTTAAAGTTAGGGTTAGTGATTGGTTTGGGGTAGGGTTAGTGTTAGACTTAGGGATAGAGTTTAGGTTAGGTTTAGGGTTAGGGTTAGGGTTAGGGTTAGTTTTAGGGCTTGGGTTAGTGTTAGGGTTAGGGTTAGTGCTTGGGTTAGTGTTAGGGTTAGGGTTAGTGCTTGGGTTTAGGTTAGGTTTAATGTTTGGGTTAGGCTTAGGGTTAGGGTTTGTGTTTGGGTTAGGTTTAGCTTTAGGGTTAGGGTTAGGGTTAGGGTTAGTTTTAGGGTTAGGGTTAGGGTTAGGGTTAGTTTTAGGGCTTGGGTTAGGATTAGGGTTAGGGTTAGGGATTGGGTTTAGGTTAGGTTTAGGGTTTGGGTTAGGCTTAGGGTAGGGGTTTGTGTTTGTGTTAGTGTTAGGTTTAGGGATAGGGTTAGGGTTAGGGTTGGGGTTTGGGTTTGGGTTAGAGTCAGGTATCGGGTTAGTGTTTGGGTTAGTTTTAAGTTTAGGCTTAGGGTTTGGGTTAGGGTTTGCGTTCAGGTTAAGATTAGTGTTAGGGTTAGGGGTTAGGGTTAGGGTTAGGCTTAGGCTTAGGGTTAGGGTTATTGTTATGGGTAGGCTTTAGGGTAGGGTTAGCTTTAGGGTTAGGTTTAGGGTTAGTGTGTGTGTTAGTGTTACGGTTAGGGTTATGGTTAGGGTTACGGTTAGGGTTAGAGTTAGGGTTAGGGTTTGGCTTAGTGTTAGGGTTAGGATTAGGGTTAGGGTTACGGCTAGGCGATAGGGATAGTGTTAGGGTTAGGGTTAGGGTTAGCGATTGCACTTGGGTTAGGGTTAGTGTTAGGGTTAGTGTTAGGGTTAGCTTTAGTGTTAGGATTAGGGTTTGGTTTTCGGTTAGGGTTAGGTTTAGGGTTAGGGTTAGGGTTTGGGTTAGGGTTTGGGTTAGTGTTAAGGTTAGGGTTAGTGTTAGGGTTTGCGTTTGGGTTTGGTTAGGGTTAGGGTTTGGTTTAGGGTTAGGATTTGGGTTAGGGTTAGTGGTAGGTTTTGGGTTAGGGTTAGGTTTAGGTTTAGGGTTTAGGGTTTAGTGTTAGGGTTCAGGTTAGGGTTAGGGTTCGGGTTTGGGTTAGGGTTAGGGTTTGGATTTTTGTTAGGGTTAGTTTTAGGGTTAGGGTTAGGGTTAGGGTTTAGGGTTTAGTGTTAGGGTTCAGGTTAGGGTTAGGGTTAGGGTTTGGGTTAGGGTTAGGGTTTGGGTTTTTGTTAGGGTTTGGATTAGGGTTACGGTTTGGGTTAGTGTTAGGGTTTGGAATAGGGTTAGGGTTAGGGTAAGGTTTAGGGTTAGGTTTTGTGTTAGGGTTAGGATTAGGGTTAGGGTTAGGGTTAGTGTTAGGATTGGGGTTTGGGTTAGGGTTAGGGTTAGGGTTAGTGTTAGGGTTTGGGTTAGGGTTAGGGTTGGGGTTAGCGTTTAGGTTAGGGTTTGGGTTAGGGTTACGTTAGGGTTCGGGTTAGGTTTACGGTTAGTGTTACGGTTAGGGTTTGGGTTAGGGTTAGGGTTAGGGTTAGAGTTAGGATTTGGGTTAGGTATAGTGTTAGGTTTTGGGTTAGGGTTAGGTTTACGGTTAGGGTTTAGGGTTTAGTGTTAGGGTTCAGGTTAGGGTAAGGGTTAGGGTTTGAGTTATGGTTAGGGTTTGGGTTTTTGTTAGGGTTAGGGTTAGGGTTAAGGTTAGGGTTTGGGTTAGTGTTACGGTTTGGAATAGGGTTAGGGTAAGGTTTAGGGTTAGGTTTTGTGTTACGGTTAGGATTAGGGTTAGGGTTAGGGTTAGTGTTAGGATTAGAGTTTGGGTTAGGGTTAGGGTTAGGGTTAGGGTTAGTGTTAGGGTTTGGGTTAGGGTTAGTGTTGATGTTTGGGTTTGGGTAAGGTTTAGGGTTAGAGTTAGGATTTGGATTAGGGTTAGTGTTAGGGTTTGGGTTAGTGTTAGGGTTAGGGTTATCGTTTAGGTTAGGGTTTGGGTTAGGGTTACGTTAGGGTTCGGGTTAGGTTTAGGGTTAGTGTTACGGTTAGGGTTTGGGTTAGGGTTAGGGTTAGGGTTAGGGTTTGTGTTAGGGTTACGTTTAGGGTTATGGTTACGGTTACGGTTTGGGTTAGGGTTAGGGTTAGGTTTAGGGTTAGTGTTTGGGCTTGGGTTAGGGTTAGGTTTACGGTTATGGTTAGAGTTAGGGTTAGGGTTTGGTTTAGGGTTAGGGTTAGGGTTACGTTTCGGGTTAGGGTTAGAGTTAGGGTTAGGGTTTGGCTTAGGGTTAGGTTTAGGTTTAGGGTTAGGTTTAGGGCTAGGTGATAGCGATAGGGTTAGGGTTAGGGTTAGGGTTAGGGTTTGGTTTAGGGTTAGGGTTAGGGTGATGATTAGGGTTAGTATTAGGGTTAGGTCTAGAGTTAGGATTAGGGTTTGGGTTTCGGTTAGGGTTAGGGTTATGGTTAGGATTTCGGTTAGTGTTAGGGTTTGGGATATGGTTAGGGTTAGTGTAAGGGTTAGTTTTAGGGTTTGTTTTAGGTTAGGGTTTGGGTTAGGTTTAAGTTAGGATTAGGGTTTGTGTTAGGTTTAGGGTTACGTTTAGGGTTAGGGTTTGGGTTTGGGTTAGGGTTAGGATTAGGGTTAGGGTTTGGTATAGGGTTAGGGTTAGGGTTAGGGTTAGGGTTAGGTTTAGGGTTGGGGTTAGTGTTAGGTTTAGGGTTAGGGTGTGGGTTTGGGTTAAGGTTAGGCTTACGGTTAGGGTGAGGGTAAGTGTTAGGGTTAGGGTTTGGATTAGGGTTCAGGTTAGGTTTAGGCTTATGGTTAGTGTTTGGTTTGATTTAGGGTTAGTGTTAGGATTATGGTTAGGGTTAGGGTTAGGGTCAGGTTTAGGGTTAGGGTTAGGGTTAGTGTTTGTGTTAGGGTTACGGTTAGGGTTATGGTTAGGGTTGCGGTTTGGGTTACGGTTAGGGTTAGTCTTTGGGCTTGGGTTAGGGTTAGGTTTTGGGTAAGGGTTAGAGTTAGGACTAGGTTTTGGCTTAGGGTTAGTGTTAGGGTTATGGCTAGGGTTAGGGTTAGGATTAGGGTTAGGGTTAGGGTTAGGGCTAGGCGGTAGGGATTGGGTTAGGTTTAGGGTTAGGGTTAGGGTTTCCACTTGGGTAAGGGTTAGTGTTAGGATTAGTATTAGGATTAGGATTAGTGTTAGGATTAGGGTTTGGGTTTCGGTTAGGGTTAGGGTTAGGGTTAGGGTTTGGGTTAGGTTTTGGGTTAGGGTTAAGGTTAGGGTTAGGGTTAGGGGTTAGGGTTAGGGTTAGGGTTTGGGTTAGGGTTAGGTTAGTGTTATGGTTAGCATTTAGGGTAGGGTTAGGTTTAGGTTTAGGGTTAGGGTTAGGGTTTGTGTTAGGGTTACGGTTAGGGTGATGGTTAGGGTTACGGTTTAGGGTTAGGTTTAGGGTTAAGGTTAGGGTTAGGATTTGGGTTAGGGTTTCGTTTAGGGTTAGGTTTAGGGTTCGGGTTAGTTTTAGGGTGTGGGTTTGGTTTAGGGTTAGGCTTAGGGTTAGGGTTAGGGTAAGTGTTAGGGTTACGGTTTGGATTCGGGTTAGGGTTAGGTTTAGGCTTAGGGTTAGGGTTTGGTTTGGTTTAGGGTTAGTGTTAGGGTTAGGGTAAGGTTAGGGTTTGGGTTAAGGTTAGGGTTAGTGTTACGGTTAGGGTTGAGGGTAGGGTTAGTTTTAGGGTTAGGGTTTGTGTTAGGGTTACGGTTAGGGTTATGGTTAGGGTTACGGGTTGGGTTAGGGTTAGGGTTAGGTTTAGCGTTATTGTTTGGGCTTGAGTTAGGGTTAGGTTTAGGGTTAGGGTTAGAGTTAGGGTTAGGGTTTGGATTAGGGTTAGGGTTAGGGCTAGGCGATAGTGATAGGGTTAGGGTTAGGGTTAAGGTTAGGTTTTGGGCATGGGATAGGGTTAGTGTTAGGGTTAGTATTAGGGTTAGGTTTAGTGTAAGGATTAGGGTTTGCGTTTCGATTAGGGTTAGGTTTAGGGTTTGGGTTAGTGTTAGGGTTTGGGATACGGTTAGGGTTAATGTAAGGGTACGTTTTAGGGTTAGGGTTAGGGTTAGTGTTAGGATTAGAGTTTGTGTTAGGTTTAGGTTTAGGGTTAGGGTGAGTGTTTGGGTTTGTGTTAGGGTTAGGGTTAGGGTTAGGGTTTGTTTTAGGGTTAGGGTTAGGGTTAGGGTTAGGGTTTGGGTTAGTGTCAGGGTTATGGACTAGGGTTAGGGTTAGGGTTAGGGTTAGGGTTTGGGTTTGGGTTAGAGTAAGGTATCGGGTTAGGGTTTGGGTTAGGTTTAAGGTTAGGGTTAGGGTTTGGGTTAGGGTTAAGGTTAGGGTTAGGGTTAGGGGTTAGGGTTAGGGTTAGGGTTTGGGTTAGGGTTAGGTTAGTGTTATGTTTAGCATTAGGGTAGCGTTAGGTTTAGGTTTAGGGTTAGGTTTAGGGTTTGTGTTAGGGTTACGGTTAGGGTGATGGTTAGGGTTACGGTTTAGGGTTAGGTTTAGGGTTAGGGTTAGGGTTAGGGTTAGGATTTGGGTTAGGGTCAGGGTTAGGGTTAGGGATAGGGTTTGGGTTAGGGTTATTGTTATGGTTTGGGTTAGGATTACTGTTAGGGTTAGGGTTAGGTTTTGGGTTAGGTTTAGTGTTACTGTTTGGGTTTGAGTTAGGGTTAGGGTTAGGGTTAGGGTTAACGTTTGGGTTAGGGTTTGGGTTTAGGTTTTGGGTTAGGGTAAGTGTTAGGTTTAGGGCTTGGGTAAGGGTTATGGTTAAGGTTAGGCTTAGGGTTAGGGTTTCGTTTAGGGTTAGGTTTAGGGTTCGGGTTAGTTTTAGGGTGTGGTTTTGGTTTAGGGTTAGGCTTAGGGTTAGGGTTAGGGTAAGTGTTAGGATTAGGGTTTGGATTCGGGTTAGGGTTAGGTTTAGGCTTAGGGTTAGGGTTTGGTTTGGTTTAGGGTTAGTGTTAGGGTTAGGGTAAGGTTAGGGTTAGGGTTAGGGTTAGGGTTAATGTTAGTTGTTAGGGTTAGGGGTTAGGGATAGGGTTAGGGTTAGGATTTGTGTTAGGGTTTGGGTTAGGGTTAGGGTTAATGTTTCGGTAAGGGTTTAGGGTAGGGTTAGGTTTAGGGTTAGGGTTAGGGTTAGTGTTTGTGTTAGGGTTACGGTTAGGGTTATGGTTAGGGTTGCGGTTTGGGTTAGGGTTAGGGTTAGGTTTAGGGTTAGTGTTTGGGCTTGGGTTAGGGTTAGGTTTAGGGTTAGGCTTAGATTTAGGACTAGGGTTTGGCTTAGGGTTAGTGTTAGGGTTATGGCTAGTGTTAGGGTTAGGAATAGGGTTAGGGTTAGGGTTAGGGCTAGGGCTAGGCGGTAGGGATTGGGATAGGTTTAGGGTTAGGGTTAGGCTTTCCACTTGGGTAAGTGTTAGTGTTAGGGTTAGTATTAGGATTAGGTTTAGTGTTAGGATTAGGGTTTGGGTTTCGGTTAGGGTTAGGGTTAGGGTTAGGGTTTGGGTTAGGGTTTGGGTTAGGGTTAAGGTTAGGGTTAGGGTTAGGTTTTGGGTTTGGGTTTGGGTTAGGGTTAGGTTTAGGGTTAGGGTTAGGATTTGGGTTAGGGTTAGTGTTAGGTTTTGGGTTAGGGTTAGGTTTAGGGTTAGGGTTTAGGGTTTAGTGTTAGCGTTCGTGTTAGGGTTAGCGTTAGGTTTAAGGTTAAGGTTTGGGTTAGGGTTAAGATTAGGTTTAGGGTTAGGGATTATGCTTAGGGTTAGGGTTAGGGTTCGACTTACGGTTAGGGTTTAGGTTAGGTTTAGGGTTAGGGTTAAGGTTAGGGTTAGGGTTAGTTTTAGGCCTTGGGTTAGGGTTAGGGCTTGGGTTAGGGTTAGGTTTAAGGTTTGGGTTAGGCTTAGGGTTAGGTTTTGTGTTTGGTTAGGTTTAGGTTTAGATTTAGGGTTAGGGTTAGGGTTAGTGTTAGAGTTAGGGTTTGGGTTTGGATTAGAGTAAGGTATCGGGTTAGGGTTTGGGTTATGTTTAAGGTTAGGGTTAGGGTTTGGGTTAGGGTTAAGGTTAGGGTTAGGGTTATCGTAAGGTTTAGGGTTAGTGGTAGTGTTAGGGTTAGGGTTAGGGATAGTTTTAGGGCTTGGTTTAGGGTTAGGGTAAGGGTTAGGGCTTGGGTTAGGGGTAGGTTTAAGGTTTGGGTTAGGCTTAGGGTTAGGTTTTGTGTTTGGTTAGGTTTAGGTTTAGATTTAGGGTTAGGGTTAGGGTTAGTGTTAGAGTTAGGGTTTGGGTTTGGATTAGACTAAGGTATCGGGTTAGGGATTGGGTTATGTTTAAGGTTAGGGTTAGGGTTTGGGTTAGGGTTAAGGTTAGGGTTAGGGTTAGGGGTTAGGGTTAGGGTTAGGGTTAGGGTTTGGGTTAGGGTTTGGGTTAAGGTTAGGGTTAGTGTTACGGTGAGGGTTGAGGGTAGGGTTAGTTTTAGGGTTAGGGTTTGTGTTAGGGTTACGGTTAGGGTTAAGGTTAGGGTTACGGGTTGGGTTAGGGTTAGGGTTAGGTTTAGCGTTATTGTTTGGGCTTGAGTTAGGGTTAGGTTTAGGGTTAGGGTTAGAGTTAGGGTTAGGGTTTGGATTAGGGTTAGGGTTAGGGCTAGGCGATAGTGATAGGGTTAGGGTTAGGGTTAAGGTTAGGTTTTGGGCATGGGATAGGGTTAGTGTTAGGGTTAGTATTAGGGTTAGGTTTAGTGTAAGGATTAGGGTTTGGGTTTCGGTTAGGGTTAGGGTTAGGGTTTGGGTTAGGGTTAGGGTTAGGTTTAGCGTTATTGTTTGGGCTTGAGTTAGGGTTAGGTTTAGGGTTAGGGTTAGGGTTAGGGTTTGGATTAGGGTTAGGGTTAGGGCTAGGCGATAGTGATAGGGTTAGGGTTAGGGTTAAGGTTAGGTTTTGGGCTTGGGATAGGGTTAGTGTTAGGGTCAGGAATAGGGTTAGGTTTAGTGTAAGGATTAGGGTTTGGGTTTCGGTTAGGGTTAGGGTTAGGGTTTGGGTTAGTGTTAGGGTTTGGGATACGGTTAGGGTTAGTGTAAGGGTTAGTTTTAGGGTTAGGGTTAGGGTTAGGGTTAGGGTTAGTGTTAGGATTAGAGTTTGTGTTATGTTTAGGTTTAGGGTTAGGGTTAGGGTTTGTTTTAGGGTTAGGGTTAGGGTTAGGGTTAGGGTTTGGGTTAGTGTCAGGGTTATGGACTAGGGTTAGGGTTAGGGTTAGGATTAGGGTTAGGGTTGGGTTTGGGTTAGAGTAAGGTATCGGGTTAGGGTTTGGGTTAGGTTTAAGGTTAGGGTTAGGGTTTGGGTTAGGGTTAAGGTTAGGGTTAGGGTTAGGGGTTAGGGTTAGGGTTAGGGTTTGGGTTAGGGTTAGGTTAGTGTT
>CM069528.1:6992500-7005000 GCA_035773235.1 Eospalax fontanierii
AGGGTTAGATTTAGAGTTAGGGATTGGCTTAGGTTTAGGGTTATGGTTAGGCCTAGGCGATAGGGCTAGGCTTAGGGTTAGGGATTTTGTTAGGGTTAGGGTTAGGTTTAGGGTTAGGGTTAGGGTTTGGTTTGGTTTAGGGTTAGTGTTAGGGTTAGTGGAAGGGTTAGGGTTAGGGTTAGTGTTAGGGTTAGGGGTGGTTTAGGGTTAGGGTTAGGGTTAGGATTAAAGTTAGGGTTAAGGTTTAAGTTTGGGTTAGAGTTAGGTTTAGAGTTCTAGTTGGGTTTAGGGTTAGGTTTAGGGTTAGGGTTGGGGTTAGGGTTAGGGTTAGGGTTAGGGTTAGGTTTAGGTTTAGGATTAGGGTTAGGTTTAGGTTTAGGTTATGGTTAGGGTTTGGTTTGGGTTAGGGTTAATGTTACTGATAGGGTCAGGGTTAGGTTTGGGGTTAGGGTTAGGTTTAGGGTAACTGTTAGAGGTTGGTTTAGGGTTAGGGTTAGGGTTAGGGTTAGGGTTAGGGTTAGGGTTAGGGTTAGGGTTAGGGTTAGGGATTGGTTTGGGGTAGTTTTAGTGATAGGGTTAGGGATAGAGTTTAGGTTAGGTTTAGGGTTAGTGTTAGGATTTAGGTTTGGTTTAGGGTTAGGGTTAGGGTTAGGGTTTCGGATAGGGTTTAGGTTTGGGTTAGGGTTAGGGTTAGGGTTAGTTTTAGGGCTTGGGTTAGTGTTAGGGTTAGGGTTAGGGCTTGGGTTTAGGTTAGGTTTAATGTTTGGGTTAGGCTTAGGGTTAGGGTTTGTGTTTGGGTTAGGTTTAGCTTTAGGGTTAGGGTTAGTGTTAGGGTTACGGTTAGGGTTAGGGTTAGGGTTAGTTTTAGGGCTTGGGTTAGGGTTAGGGTTAGGGTTAGGGATTGGGTTTAGGTTAGGTTTATGGTTTGGGTTAGGCTTAGGGTTAGGGTTTGCGTTTGGGTTAGGTTTAGGGTTTGGGTTAGGGTTAGGGTTAGGTTTAGTGTTACTGTTAGGGTTTAGGGTAGGGTTAGGATTAGGGTTAGTGTTAGGGTTAGGGAGTGTGTTAGGGTTACGTTTAGGGTTATGGTTAGGGTTACGGTTTGGGTTAGGGTTACGGTTAGGGTTAGGGTCACTCTTTGGGCTTGGGTTAGGTTTAGGTTTAGGGTTAGGGTTAGAGTTAGGGTTAGGTTTTGTCTTAGTGTTAGGGTTAGGGTTAGGGTTAGGGTTAGGGTTAGGGCTAGGCGATAGGGATAGGGATAGGGTTAGGGTTAAGGTTAGCCTTTGCCCTTGGGTTAGGGTTAGTGTTAGGGTTAGTATTAGGGTTAGGTTTAGTGTTAGGATTAGGGTTTGGTTTTCGGTTAGGGTTAGGGTTAGGGTTAAGGTTAGGGTTTGGGTTAGGGTTTGGGTTAGGGTTAAGGTTTGGGTTAGGGTTAGGGTTTGGGTTTGGGTTTGGGTTAGGGTTAGGTTTAGGGTTAAGGTTAGGATTTGGGTTAGGGTTAGTGTTAGGTTTTGGGTTAGGGTTTGGTTTAGGGTTAGGGTTTAGGGTTTAGTGTTAGGGTTCGCGTTAGGTTTAGGGTTAGGTTTTGGGTTAGGGTTAGGTTTTGGGTTTTTGTTAGGGTTAGGGTTGGGGTTAAGGTTAGGGTTTCGGTTAGTGTTAGGGTTTCTAATAGGGTTAGGGTTAGGGTAAGTGTTAGGGTTAGGTTTTGTGTTAGGGTTAGGTTTACGGTTAGGGTTAGGGTTAGTGTTAGGATTAGGGTTTGGGTTAGGGTTAGGGTTAGTGTTAGGGTTTGGGTTAGGGTTAGGGTTGAAGTTTGGGTTTAGGTTAGGTTTAGGGTTAGGTTTAGGGTTAGAGTTAGGATTTGGGTTAGGGTTAGTGTTAGGGTTTGTGTTAGGGTTAGGGTTAGTGTTAGGGTTTATTGGTTAGGGTTAGGGTAAGGGTTAGGGTTAGGTTTTGTGTTAGGGTTAGGATTAGGGTTAGGGTTAGGGTTAGTGTTAGGATTAGGGTTTGGGTTAGGGTTAGGGTGAGGGTTAGTGTTAGGGTTTGGGTTAGGGTTAGGGTTGAAGTTTGGGTTTGGGTTAGGTTTAGGGTTAGGTTTAGGGTTAGAGTTAGGATTTGGGTTCGGGTTAGAGTTAGGGTTTGTGTTAGGGTTAGGGTTAGTGTTAGGGTTTAGTGTTTAGGGTTAGGGTTTGGGTTAGGGTTAGGGTTAGGGTTAGGGTTAGTGTTTGGGTTAGGGTTTGTGTTAGGGTTAAGATAGGGTTCGGGTTAGGGTTAGGGTTAGGGTTAGGGGTTAAGGTTAGGGTTAGGGTTAGGGTTTGGGTTAGGTTTAGGATTAGGGTTAGGGTTTGGGTTAGGGTTAGGGTTAGGTTTAGGGTTAGTGATTTTGCTTCGGTTAAGGTTAGGTTTAGGGTTAGAGTTAGAGTTAGGGTTAGGGATTGGCTTAGGTTTAGGGTTAGGGTTAGGCCTAGGCGATAGGGCTAGGCTTAGGGTTACGGATTTTGTTAGGGTTAGGGTTAGGTTTAGGGTTAGGGTTAGGGTTTGGTTTGGTTTAGGGTTAGTGTTGGGGTTAGGGGAAGGATTAGGGTTAGGGTTAGGGTTAGCGTTAGGGGTGGTTTAGGGTTAGGGTTAGGGTTAGGATTAAAGTTAGGGTTAAGGTTTAAGTTGGGGTTAGAGTTAGGTTTAGAGTGCTGGTTTGGTTTAGGGTTAGGTTTAGGGTTAGGGTTGGAGTTAGGGTTAGGGTTAGGGTTAGGGTTAGGGTTAGGTTTAGGTTTAGTATTAGGATTAGGGTTAGGGTTAGGGTTAGTTTTAGGGTTTGGGTTAGTGTTAGGGTTAGGTTTAGGTTTAGGTTTTGGGTTAGGGTTAGGGTTAAGGTTTGGTTTGGGTTAGGTTTAATGTTACTGATAGGGTAAGGATTAGGTTTGGGGTTAGGGTTAGGTTTAGGGTAACTGTTAGAGGTTGTTTTAGGGTTAGGGTTAGGGTTAGGGTTAGGGTTAGGGTTAGGGATTGGTTTGGGGTAGGGTTAGTGTTAGGGTTAGGGATAGAGTTTAGGTTAGGTTACGGTTAGGGTTAGGGTTAGGGTTTAGGTTTGGTTTAGGGTAAGGGTTAGGGTTAGGGTTTCTGTTAGGGTTTAGGTTTGGGTTAGGGTTAGGGTTAGGGTTAGTTTTAGGGTTTGGGTTAGTGTTAGATTTAGGGTTAGGGCTTGGGTTTAGGTTAGGTTTAATGTTTGGGTTAGGCTTAGGGTTAGGTTTGGTGTTTGGGTTAGTTTTAGTTATAGGATTAGGGATAGGATTGGAGTCAGTTTTAGGGTAAGGGTTAGGTTAGGGTTAGGGTTAGTTTTAGGTCATGGGTAAGGGTAAGGTTTAGGGTTAGGGATTGGGTTTAGGTTAGGTTTAGGGTTAGGGTTAGGGTTTGGGTGAGGGTTTGGGTTAGTGTTAGTGTTAGGTTTAGGGTTAGGGTTAGGGTTAGGTTTGGGGTTTGGGTTTGGGTTAGAGTCAGGTATCGGGTTAGGGTTTGGGTTAGTTTTAAGTTAAGGGTTAGGGTTTGGGTTAGGGTTTGTGTTCGGGTTAAGATTAGCGTTAGGGTAAGGGGTTAGGGTTAGGGTTAGGCTTAGGGTTAGGGTTATTGTTATGGGTAGGGTTTAGGGTAGGGATAGCTTTAGGGTTAGGGTTAGGGTTAGGGTGTGTGTTAGTGTTACGGTTAGGGTTATGGTTAGGGTTACGGTTTGGGTCAGGGTTAGGGTTAGGGTTAGGGTTAGGGTTAGGTCAGTGTTTTTGCTTCGGTTAGGGTTAGGTTTAGGGTTAGGGTTAGAGTTAGGGTTAGGGTTTGGCTTAGTGTTAGGGTTAGGGTTAGGGTTAGGGTTAGGGTTAGGGTTTGGGTGAGGGTTTGGGTTAGTGTTAAGGTTAGGGTTAGGGTTAGGGTTTGGGTTTGGGTTTGGGTTAGGGTTAGGGCTAGGGTTAGGGTTAGGATTTGGGTTAGTGTTAGGGTTAGGGTTTGGGTTAGTGATTGCACTTGGGTTAGGGTTATGATTAGGGTTAGTATTAGGGTTAGGTTTAGTGTTAGGATTAGGGTTTGGGTTTCGGTTAGGGTTAGGGTTTGGGTTAGTGTTAGGGTTTGGGATATGGTTAGGGTCAGTGTAAGGGTTAGTTTTAGGGTTTGTTTTAGGGTTAGGGTTAGTGTTAGGGTTAGGGGAAGGGTTAGGGTTAGGGTTAGGTTTAGGGTTAGGGTTAGGGGTGGTTTAGGGTTAGGGTTAGGGTTAGGATTAAAGTTAGGGTTAAGGTTTAAGTTTGGGTTAGAGTTAGGTTTAGAGTTGGGGTTTGGTTAGGGTTAGGGTTAGGGTTAGGGTTAGGGTTAGGGTTAGGTTTAGGATTAGGGTTAGGTTTAGCTTTAGTTTTTGGGTTAGGGTTAGGGTTAGGGTTAGGGTTAGGGTTTAGTTAGGGTTAGGGTTAATGTTACTGACGGGGTAACAGTTAGGTTTGGTGTTAGGGTTCGGTTTAGGGTAACTGTTAGAGGTTGGTTTAGGGTTAGGGTTAGGCTTAGGGTTAGGGTTTGTGTTTGGGTTAGGTTTAGCTTTAGCGTTAGTGTTAGGGTTAGGGTTAGTTTTAGGGTTAGGGTTAGGGTTAGGGGTAGGGTTAGGGGTAGGGTTAGGGTTAGTTTTAGGGCTTGGGTTAGGGTTAGGGTTAGGGTTAGGGATTGGGTTTAGGTTAGGTTTAGGGTTTGGGTTAGGCTTAGGGTACGGGTTTGGGTTTGTGTTAGGGTTAGGCTTAGGGTTAGGGTTAGGGTTAGGGTTGGGGTTTGGGTTTGGGTTAGAGTCAGGTATCGGGTTAGGGTTTGGGTTAGGTTTAAGTTTAGGGTTAGGTTTTGGGTTAGGGTTTGCGTTCGGGTTACGATTAGTGTTAGGTTTAGGGGTTAGGGTTAGGGTTAGGGTTATTGATACGGTTAGGGTTTAGGGTAGGGTTAGCTTAAGGGTTAGGATTATGGTTAGGGTGTGTGTTAGTGTTACGGTTAGGGTTATGGTTAGGGTTACGGTTTGGGTTAGGGTTAGGGTTAGGGTTAGGTCAGTGTTTGGGCTTGGGTTAGGGTTAGGTTTAGGGTTAGGGTTAGAGTTAGGGTTAGGGTTACGGCTAGGCGATAGGGATAGGGTTAGGGTTAGGGTTAGCGATTGCAATTGGATTAGGTTTAGTGTTAGGGTTAGTATTAGGGTTAGCTTTAGTGTTAGGATTAGGGTTTGGTTTTTGGTTAGGGTTAGGTTTAGGGTTTGGTTTAGGGTTTGTGTTTGGGTTTAGGTTAGGGTTAGGGTTAGGGTTAGGATTTGGGTTAGGTTTAGTGTTAGGTTTTGGGTTAGGGTTAGGTTTAGGGTTAGGGTTTAGGGTTTAGTGTTAGGGTTCAGGTTAGGGTTAGGGTTAGGGTTTGAGTTAGGGATAGGGTTTGGGTTTTTGTTAGGGGTAGGGTTAGGGATAAGGTTAGGGTTTGGGTTAGTGTTAGGGTTTGGAATAGGTTTAGGGTTAGGGTAAGGTTTAGGGTTAGGTTTTGTGTTAGGGTTAGGATTAGCGTTAGGGTTAGGGTTAGTGTTAGGATTAGGGTTTGGGTTAGGGTTAGTGTTGAAGTTTGGGTTTGGGTTAGGTTTAGGGTTAGAGTTAGGATTTGGATTAGGGTTAGTGTTAGGGTTAGGGTTAGCGTTTAGGTTAGGGTTTGGGTTAGGGTTACGTTAGGGTTCGGGTTAGGTTTAGGGTTAATGTTAAGGTTAGGGTTTGGGTTAGGGTTAGGGTTAGTTTTAGGGTTTGTGTTAGGGTTACGGTTAGGGTTATGGTTAGGGTTATGGTTTGGGTTAGGGTTAGGGTTAGGTTTAGGGTTATGGTTAGAATTAGGGTTAGGGTTTGGTATAGGGTTAGGGTTAGGTTTAGGGTTAGGGTTAGTGTTGGGGTTAGTGTTAGGATTAGGGTTAGGGTGTGGGTTTGGTTTAAGGTTAGGCTTAGAGTTAGGGTTAGGGTAAGGGTTAGGGTTAGGGTTTGTATTAGGGTTCGAGTTAGGTTTAGGCTTATGGTTAGTGTTTGGTTTGGTTTAGGGTTAGTGTTAGGATTATGGTAAGGGTTAGGGTTAGGTTCAGGTTTAGGGTTAGGGTTAGTTTTAGGTCTTGGGTTAGGGTTAGGGTTAGGGTTAGGGATTTGGTTTAGGTTAGGTTTAGGGTTTGGGTTAGGCTTAGGATTAGGGTTTGGGTTTGGTTTTGGGTTAGGTTTAGGTTTAGGGTTAGGGTTAGTGTTCGGGTCAGGGTTTGGGTTTGGGTTAGAGTAAGGTATAGGGTTAGGGTTTGGGTTAGGTTTAGTATTAGGGTTAGGTTTTGGGTTAGGTTTTGGGTTAGGGTTAAGGTTAGGGTTAGGGTTAGATTTTAGGGTTTGAGTTAGGGTTAGGGTTAGGGTTAGTGTTAGGTTTAGATTTAGGGTTATATTTAGGTTTAGGTTTTGGGTTAGAATTAGGGTTAGGGTTAGGGTTAGGGTTTGGTTTGGGTTAGCGTTAATGTTACGGATAGGGTAAGGGTTAGGTTTGGGGTTAGGGTTTGGTTTAGGGTTACTCTTAGAGGTTGGTTTAGGGTTAGGGGTAGGGTTTAGAGTTAGGATTAGGGTTTCGGTTTGGTTTGGGGTCGGGTTAGTGTTAGGGTTAGAGATAGAGTTTAGGTTAGGGTTAGGGTTAGGGTTAGGGTTAGGGTTAGGGTTAGGGTTAGGGTTAGGGTTAGGGTTTAGGTTTGGTTTAGGGTTAGGGTTAGGATAGGGTTTGGGTTAAGGTTTAGGTTTGGGTTAGAGTTAGGGTTAGGGTTAGTTTTAGGGCTTGGGTTAGGGTTAGGGTTAGGGTTAGGGCTTGGGTTTAGGTTAGGGTTAGGGTTAGGCTTAGGCTTAGGGTTAGGTTTTGTGTTTGGGTTAGGTTTAGGTTTAGGGTTAGGGTTAGGGTTAGGGTTAGGGTTAGGGTTAGGATTAGGGTTTCGGTTTGGCTTAGAGTAAGGTATCGGGTTAGGGTTTGGGTTAGGTTTAAGGTTAGGGTTAGGGTTTGGGTTAGGGTTAATGTTAGGGTTAGGGTTAGGGATTAAGGTTAGGGTTAGGGTTTGGGTTAGGGTTAGGGTTAGTGTTATGGTTAGCATTTAGGGAAGGGTTAGGTTTAGGGTTAGGGTTAGGGTTAGGGTTTGTGTTAGGGTTACGGTTAGGGTGATGGTTAGGGTTACGGTTTAGGGTTAGGCTTAGGGTTAGGGTTAGGGTTAGGGTTAGGGTTAGGGTTAGGATTTGGGTTAGGGTTAAGATAGGGTTCGGGTTAGGGTTAGGGTTAGGGTTAGGGGTTAAGGTTAGGGTTAGGGTTAGGGTTTGGGTTAGGTTTAGGATTAGGGTTAGGGTTTGGGTTAGGGTTAGGGTTAGGTTTAGGGTTAGTGATTTTGCTTCGGTTAAGGTTAGGTTTAGGGTTAGAGTTAGAGTTAGGGTTAGGGATTGGCTTAGGTTTAGGGTTAGGGTTAGGCCTAGGCGATAGGGCTAGGCTTAGGGTTACGGATTTTGTTAGGGTTAGGGTTAGGTTTAGGGTTAGGGTTAGGGTTTGGTTTGGTTTAGGGTTAGTGTTGGGGTTAGGGGAAGGATTAGGGTTAGGGTTAGGGTTAGCGTTAGGGGTGGTTTAGGGTTAGGGTTAGGGTTAGGATTAAAGTTAGGGTTAAGGTTTAAGTTTGGGTTAGAGTTAGGTTTAGAGTTCTGGTTTGGTTTAGGGTTAGGTTTAGGGTTAGGGTTGGGGTTAGGGTTAGGGTTAGGGTTAGGGTTAGGGTTAGGTTTAGGTTTAGTATTAGGATTAGGGTTAGGGTTAGGGTTAGTTTTAGGGTTTGGGTTAGTGTTAGGGTTAGGTTTAGGTTTAGGTTTTGGGTTACGGTTAGGGTTAAGGTTTGGTTTGGGTTAGGTTTAATGTTACTGATAGGGTAAGGATTAGGTTTGGGGTTAGGGTTAGGTTTAGGGTAACTGTTAGAGGTTGTTTTAGGGTTAGGGTTAGGGTTAGGGTTAGGGTTAGGGTTAGGGATTGGTTTGGGGTAGGGTTAGTGTTAGGGTTAGGGATAGAGTTTAGGTTAGGTTACGGTTAGGGTTAGGGTTAGGGTTTAGGTTTGGTTTAGGGTAAGGGTTAGGGTTAGGGTTTCTGTTAGGGTTTAGGTTTGGGTTAGGGTTAGGGTTAGGGTTAGTTTTAGGGTTTGGGTTAGTGTTAGATTTAGGGTTAGGGCTTGGGTTTAGGTTAGGTTTAATGTTTGGGTTAGGCTTAGGGTTAGGGTTTGTGTTTGGGTTAGGTTTAGCTTTAGGGTTAGGGTTAGGGTTAGGGTTAGTTTTAGGGTTAGGGTTAGGTTAGGGTTAGGGTTAGTTTTAGGGCTTGGGTTAGGGTTAGGTTTAGGGTTAGGGATTGGGTTTAGGTTAGGTTTAGGGTTAGGGTTAGGGTTTGGGTGAGGGTTTGGGTTAGTGTTAGTGTTAGGTTTAGGGTTAGGGTTAGGGTTAGGTTTGGGGTTTGGGTTTGGGTTAGAGTCAGGTATTGGGTTAGGGTTTGGGTTAGTTTTAAGTTAAGGGTTAGGGTTTGGGTTAGGGTTTGTGTTCGGGTTAAGATTAGCGTTAGGGTAAGGGGTTAGGGTTAGGGTTAGGCTTAGGGTTAGGGTTATTGTTATGGGTAGGGTTTAGGGTAGGGATAGCTTTAGGGTTAGGGTTAGGGTTAGGGTGTGTGTTAGTGTTACGGTTAGGGTTATGGTTAGGGTTACGGTTTGGGTCAGGGTTAGGGTTAGGGTTAGGGTTAGGGTTAGGTCAGTGTTTTTGCTTCGGTTAGGGTTAGGTTTAGGGTTAGGGTTAGAGTTAGGGTTAGGGTTTGGCTTAGTGTTAGGGTTAGGGTTAGGGTTAGGGTTTGGGTGAGGGTTTGGGTTAGTGTTAAGGTTAGGGTTAGGGTTAGGGTTTGGGTTTGGGTTTGGGTTAGGGTTAGGGCTAGGGTTAGGGTTAGGATTTGGGTTAGTGTTAGGGTTAGGGTTTGGGTTAGTGATTGCACTTGGGTTAGGGTTATGATTAGGGTTAGTATTAGGGTTAGGTTTAGTGTTAGGATTAGGGTTTGGGTTTCGGTTAGGGTTAGGGTTTGGGTTAGTGTTAGGGTTTGGGATATGGTTAGGGTCAGTGTAAGGGTTAGTTTTAGGGTTTGTTTTAGGGTTAGGGTTAGTGTTAGGGTTAGGGGAAGGGTTAGGGTTAGGGTTAGGTTTAGGGTTAGGGTTAGGGGTGGTTTAGGGTTAGGGTTAGGGTTAGGATTAAAGTTAGGGTTAAGGTTTAAGTTTGGGTTAGAGTTAGGTTTAGAGTTGGGGTTTGGTTAGGGTTAGGGTTAGGGTTAGGGTTAGGGTTAGGGTTAGGTTTAGGATTAGGGTTAGGTTTAGCTTTAGTTTTTGGGTTAGGGTTAGGGTTAGGGTTAGGGTTAGGGTTTAGTTAGGGTTAGGGTTAATGTTACTGACGGGGTAACAGTTAGGTTTGGTGTTAGGGTTCGGTTTAGGGTAACTGTTAGAGGTTGGTTTAGGGTTAGGGTTAGGCTTAGGGTTAGGGTTTGTGTTTGGGTTAGGTTTAGCTTTAGCGTTAGTGTTAGGGTTAGGGTTAGTTTTAGGGTTAGGGTTAGGGTTAGGGTTAGGGTTAGGGGTAGGGTTAGGGTTAGTGTTTAGGCCTGGGTTAGGGTTTGGGTTAAGGTTAGGGATTGGGTTTAGGTTAGGTTTAGGGTTTGGGTTAGGCTTAGGGTACGGGTTTGGGTTTGTGTTAGGGTTAGGCTTAGGGTTAGGGTTAGGGTTAGGGTTGGGGTTTGGGTTTGGGTTAGAGTCAGGTATCGGGTTAGGGTTTGGGTTAGGTTTAAGTTTAGGGTTAGGTTTTGGGTTAGGGTTTGCGTTCGGGTTACGATTAGTGTTAGGTTTAGGGGTTAGGGTTAGGGTTAGGGTTATTGATACGGTTAGGGTTTAGGGTAGGGTTAGCTTAAGGGTTAGGATTATGGTTAGGGTGTGTGTTAGTGTTACGGTTAGGGTTATGGTTAGGGTTACGGTTTGGGTTAGGGTTAGGGTTAGGGTTAGGTCAGTGTTTGGGCTTGGGTTAGGGTTAGGTTTAGGGTTAGGGTTAGAGTTAGGGTTAGGGTTACGGCTAGGCGATAGGGATAGGGTTAGGGTTAGGGTTAGCGATTGCAATTGGATTAGGTTTAGTGTTAGGGTTAGTATTAGGGTTAGCTTTAGTGTTAGGATTAGGGTTTGGTTTTTGGTTAGGGTTAGGTTTAGGATTTGGTTTAGCGTTTGTGTTTGGGTTTAGGTTAGGGTTAGGGTTAGGGTTAGGATTTGGGTTAGGTTTAGTGTTAGGTTTTGGGTTAGGGTTAGGTTTAGGGTTAGGGTTTAGGGTTTAGTGTTGGGGTTCAGGTTAGGGTTAGGGTTAGGGTTTGAGTTGGGGATAGGGTTTGGGTTTTTGTTAGGGGTAGGGTTAGGGATAAGGTTAGGGTTTGGGTTAGTGTTAGGGTTTGGAATAGGTTTAGGGTTAGGGTAAGGTTTAGGGTTAGGTTTTGTGTTAGGGTTAGGATTAGCGTTAGGGTTAGGGTTAGTGTTAGGATTAGGGTTTGGGTTAGGGTTAGTGTTGAAGTTTGGGTTTGGGTTAGGTTTAGGGTTAGAGTTAGGATTTGGATTAGGGTTAGTGTTAGGGTTAGGGTTAGCGTTTAGGTTAGGGTTTGGGTTAGGGTTACGTTAGGGTTCGGGTTAGGTTTAGGGTTAATGTTAAGGTTAGGGTTTGGGTTAGGGTTAGGGTTAGTTTTAGGGTTTGTGTTAGGGTTACGGTTAGGGTTATGGTTAGGGTTATGGTTTGGGTTAGGGTTAGGGTTAGGTTTAGGGTTATGGTTAGAATTAGGGTTAGGGTTTGGTATAGGGTTAGGGTTAGGTTTAGGGTTAGGGTTAGTGTTGGGGTTAGTGTTAGGATTAGGGTTAGGGTGTGGGTTTGGTTTAAGGTTAGGCTTAGAGTTAGGGTTAGGGTAAGGGTTAGGGTTAGGGTTTGTATTAGGGTTCGAGTTAGGTTTAGGCTTATGGTTAGTGTTTGGTTTGGTTTAGGGTTAGTGTTAGGATTATGGTAAGGGTTAGGGTTAGGTTCAGGTTTAGGGTTAGGGTTAGTTTTAGGTCTTGGGTTAGGGTTAGGGTTAGGGTTAGGGATTTGGTTTAGGTTAGGTTTAGGGTTTGGGTTAGGCTTAGGATTAGGGTTTGGGTTTGGTTTTGGGTTAGGTTTAGGTTTAGGGTTAGGGTTAGTGTTCGGGTCAGGGTTTGGGTTTGGGTTAGAGTAAGGTATAGGGTTAGGGTTTGGGTTAGGTTTAGTATTAGGGTTAGGTTTTGGGTTAGGTTTTGGGTTAGGGTTAAGGTTAGGGTTAGGGTTAGATTTTAGGGTTTGAGTTAGGGTTAGGGTTAGGGTTAGTGTTAGGTTTAGATTTAGGGTTATATTTAGGTTTAGGTTTTGGGTTAGAATTAGGGTTAGGGTTAGGGTTAGGGTTTGGTTTGGGTTAGCGTTAATGTTACGGATAGGGTAAGGGTTAGGTTTGGGGTTAGGGTTTGGTTTAGGGTTACTCTTAGAGGTTGGTTTAGGGTTAGGGTTAGGGTTTAGAGTTAGGATTAGGGTTTCGGTTTGGTTTGGGGTCGGGTTAGTGTTAGGGTTAGAGATAGAGTTTAGGTTAGGGTTAGGGTTAGGGTTAGGGTTAGGGTTAGGGTTAGGGTTAGGGTTAGGGTTTAGGTTTGGTTTAGGGTTAGGGTTAGGATAGGGTTTGGGTTAAGGTTTAGGTTTGGGTTAGAGTTAGGGTTAGGGTTAGTTTTAGGGCTTGGGTTAGGGTTAGGGTTAGGGTTAGGGCTTGGGTTTAGGTTAGGGTTAGGGTTAGGCTTAGGCTTAGGGTTAGGTTTTGTGTTTGGGTTAGGTTTAGGTTTAGGGTTAGGGTTAGGGTTAGGGTTAGGGTTAGGGTTAGGATTAGGGTTTCGGTTTGGCTTAGAGTAAGGTATCGGGTTAGGGTTTGGGTTAGGTTTAAGGTTAGGGTTAGGGTTTGGGTTAGGGTTAATGTTAGGGTTAGGGTTAGGGATTAAGGTTAGGGTTAGGGTTTGGGTTAGGGTTAGGGTTAGTGTTATGGTTAGCATTTAGGGAAGGGTTAGGTTTAGGGTTAGGGTTAGGGTTAGGGTTTGCGTTAGGGTTACGGTTAGGGTGATGGTTAGGGTTACGGTTTAGGGTTAGGCTTAGGGTTAGGGTTAGGGTTAGGGTTAGGGTTAGGGTTAGGATTTGGGTTAGGGTCAGGGTTAGGGTTAGGGTTAGGGTTAGGGTTTGGGTTAGGGTTATGGTTATGGTTAGGGTTAGGATTATTGTTAGGTTTAGGGTTAGGGTTTGGGTTAGGTTTAGTGTTACGGTTTGGGTTTGAGTTAGGGTTAGGGTTAGGGTTAGGGTTAGGGTTTTTGTTAGTGTTAGGGTTAGGGTTAACGTTTGGTTTAGGGTTTAGGTTTAGGTTTAGGG
>CM069528.1:7007500-7010000 GCA_035773235.1 Eospalax fontanierii
GGTTAGGGTTAGGGTTTCTGTTAGGGTTCCGGTTAGGGTTATGTTTAGCGTTCCGGTTTGGGTTAGGGTTAGGGTTAGGTTCAGGGTTAGTGTTTGGAATTGGGTTAGGGTTAGGTTTAGGGTTATGGTTAGAGTTAGGGTTAGGGTTTGGCTTAGAGTTAGGGTTAGGGTTAGGATTCGGGTTAGGGTTAGAGTTAGGGTTAGGTTTAGGTTTAGGGTTAGGGTTAGGGCTAGGCCATAGCGATAGGGTTAGGGTTAGTGTTAGGGTTAGGGTTTGGGTTAGGGTTAGTGTTAGGGTTATGATTAGGGTTAGTATTAGGGATAGGTTTAGTGTTAGGATTAGGGTTTGGGTTTCGGTTAGGGTTAGTGTTAGGGTTAGGGTTTGGGTTAGTGTTAGGGTTTGGGATATGGTTAGGGTTAGTGTAAGGGTTAGTTTTAGGGTTTGTTTTAGGGTTAGGGTTAGTGTTAGGTTTAGGGGAAGGGTTAGGGTTAGGGTTAGGGTTAGGATTAGGGGTGGTTTAGGGTTAGGGTTAGGGTTAGGATTAAAGTTAGGGCTAAGGTTTAAGTTTGGGTTAGAGTTAGGTTTAGAGTTGGGGTTTGGTTTACGGTTAGGTTTAGGGTTAGGGTTGGGGTTAGGGTTAGGGTTAGGGTTAGGTTTAGGATTAGGGTTAGGTTTAGGTTTAGGTTTTGGGCTAGAATTAGGGTTAGGGTTAGTGTTAGAGTTTGGTTTGGGTTAGGGTTAATGTTAAGGTAGGGTAAGGGTTAGGTTTGGGGTTAGGGTTTGGTTTAGGGTTAGGGGTTAGGGTTTAGTGTTAGGGGTCAGGTTAGGGTTAGGGTTATGGTCTTTGTTAGGGGTAGGGTTAGGGTTCAGGTTAGGGTTTGGGTTAGTGTTAGGGGTTGGAATAGGGTTAGGGTTAGGGTAAGGTTTAGGGTTAGGTTTTGTGTTAGGGTTAGGAATAGAGTTAGGTTTACGGTTAGTGTTAGGATTAGGGTTTGGGTTAGGGTTAGTGTTGAAGTTTGGGTTTGGGTTAGGTTTAGGGTTAGAGTTAGGATTTGGATTAGGGTTAGTGTTACGGTTTGGGTTTGTGCTAGGGTTAGGATTAGCGTTTAGGTTACTGTTGGGGTTAGGGTCACGATAGGATTCGGGTTAGGTTTAGGGTTAGTGTTACGGTTAGGGTTTAGGTTAGGGTTAGGGTTAGGGTTAGGGTTTGTGTTAGGGTTACGGTTAGGGTTATGGTTAAGGTTACGGTTTGGATTAGGGTTAGGGTTAGGTTTAGGGTTAGTGTTTGGGCTTGGGTTAGGTTTAGGTTTAGAGTTATGGTTAGAGTTAGGGTTAGGGTTTGGTAAAGGTTAGGGTTAGGGTTAGGGTTAGGGTTAGGGTTAGGGTTGGGGTTAGTGTTAGGGTTAGGGTTAGGGTGTGGGTTTGGGTTAAGTTTAGGCTTAGGATTAGGGTTAGGGTAAGGGTTAGGCTTAGGGTTTATATTAGGGTTCGGGTTAGGTTTAGGCTTATGGTTAGTGTTTGGTTTGGTTTAGGGTTAGTGTTAGGATTATGGTAAGGGTTAGGGTTAGGGTCAGGTTTAGGGTTAGCGTTAGTTTTAGGGCTTGGGTTAGGGTTAAGGTTAGGGTTAGGGATTTGGTTTAGGTTAGGTTTAGGGATTGGGTTAGGCTTAGGATTAGGGTTTGGGTTTGGTTTTGGGTTAGGTTTAGGTTTAGGGTTAGGGTTAGTGTTACGGTCAGGGTTTGGGTTTGGGTTAGAGTAAGGTATAGGGTTAGGGTTTGGGTTAGGTTTAGTGTTAGGGTTAGGGTTTGGGTTAGGGTTTGGGTTAGGGTTAAGGTTAGAGTTAGGGTTAGGTGTTAGGGTTTGAGTTAGGGTTAGGGTTAGGTTTAGGGTTAGGTTTAGATTTAGGGTTATATTTAGGTTTAGGTTTTGGGTTAGAATTAGGGTTAGGGTTAGGGTTAGGGTTTGGTTTGGGTTAGGATTAGTGTTACGGATAGGGTAAGGGTTAGGTTTGGGGTTAGGGTTTGGTTTAGGGTTACTCTTAGAGGTTGGTTTAGGGTTAGGGTTAGGGTTAGAGTTAGGATTAGGGTTTCGGTTTGGTCTGGGGTCGGGTTAGTGTTTTGTTTTGAGATAGAGTTTAGGTTAGGGTTAGGGTTAGGGTTAGGGTATGGCTTAGGGTTTAGGTTTGGTTTAGGGTTAGGGTTAGGATAGGGTTTGGGTTAAGGTTTAGGTTTGGGTTAGGGTTAGGGTTAGGGTTAGTTTAAGGCCTGGGTTAGGGTTAGGGTTAGGTTTAGTGCTTGGGTTTAGGTTAGGGTTAGGGTTAGGGTTAGGCTTAGGGTTAGGTTTTGTGTTTGGGTTAGGTTTAGGTTTAGGGTTAGGGTTAGGGTTTGGGTTTTGGTTAGAGTAAGGTATCGGGTTAGGGTTTGGGTTAGGTTTAAGGTTAGGGTTAGGGTTTGGGTTAGGGTTAAGGTTAGGGTTAGGGTTAGGGATTAGGGTTAGGGT
>CM069528.1:7012500-7020000 GCA_035773235.1 Eospalax fontanierii
TAGGGTTTAGGGTAGGGTTAGGATTAGGGTTAGTGTTAGGGTTAGGGTGTGTGTTAGGGTTACGTTTAGGGTTATGGTTAGGGTTACGGTTTGGGTTAGGGTTACGGTTAGGGTTAGGGTCACTCTTTGGGCTTGGGTTAGGTTTAGGTTTAGGGTTAGGGTTAGAGTTAGGGTTAGGTTTTGTCTTAGTGTTAGGGTTAGGGTTAGGGTTAGGGTTAGGGTTAGGGCTAGGCGATAGGGATAGCGAGAGGGTTAGGGTTAAGGTTAGCCTTTGCCCTTGGGTTAGGGTTAGTGTTAGCTTTAGTATTAGGGTTAGGTTTAGTGTTAGGATTAGGGTTTGGTTTTCGGTTAGGGTTAGGGTTAGGGTTAAGGTTAGGGTTTGGGTTAGGGTTTGGGTTAGGGTTAAGGTTTGGGTTAGGGTTAGGGTTTGGTTTTGGGTTTGGGTTAGGGTTAGGTTTAGGGTTAAGGTTAGGATTTGGGTTAGGGTTAGTGTTAGGTTTTGGGTTAGGGTGTGGTTTAGGGTTAGGGTTTAGGGTTTAATGTTAGGGTTCGCGTTAGGTTTAGGGTTAGGTTTTGGGTTAGGGTTAGGTTTTGGGTTTTTGTTAGGGTTAGGGTTGGGGTTAAGGTTAGGGTTTCGGTTAGTGTTAGGGTTTCTAATAGGGTTAGGGTTAGGGTAAGTGTTAGGGTTAGGTTTTGTGTTAGGGTTAGGATTACGGTTAGGGTTAGGGTTAGTGTTAGGATTAGGGTTTGGGTTAGGGTTAGGGTTAGGGTTAGTGTTAGGGTTTGGGTTAGGGTTAGGGTTGAAGTTTGGGTTTAGGTTAGGTTTAGGGTTAGGTTTAGGGTTAGAGTTAGGATTTGGGTTAGGGTTAGTGTTAGGGTTTGTGTTAGGGTTAGGGTTAGTGTTAGGGTTTATTGGTTAGGGTTAGGGTAAGGGTTAGGGTTAGGTTTTGTGTTAGGGTTAGGATTAGGGTTAGGGTTAGGGTTAGTGTTAGGATTAGGGTTTGGGTTAGGGTTAGGGTGAGGGTTAGTGTTAGGGTTTGGGTTAGGGTTAGGGTTGAAGTTTGGGTTTGGGTTAGGTTTAGGGTTAGGTTTAGGGTTAGAGTTAGGATTTGGGTTCGGGTTAGAGTTAGGGTTTGTGTTAGGGTTAGGGTTAGTGTTAGGGTTTAGTGTTTAGGGTTAGGGTTTGGGTTAGGGTTAGGGTTAGGGTTAGGGTTAGTGTTTGGGTTAGGGTTTGTGTTAGGGTTAAGATAGGGGTCGGGTTAGGGTTAGGGTTAGGGTTAGGGGTTAAGGTTAGGGTTAGGGTTAGGGTTTGGGTTAGGTTTAGGATTAGGGTTAGGGTTTGGGTTAGGGTTAGGGTTAGGTTTAGGGTTAGTGATTTTGCTTCGGTTAGGGTTAGGTTTAGGGTTAGAGTTAGAGTTAGGGTTAGGGATTGGCTTAGGTTTAGGGTTAGGGTTAGGGTTAGGGTTAGTGTTAGGATTTAGGTTTGGTTTAGGGTTAGGGTTAGGGTTAGGGTTTCGGATAGGGTTTAGGTTTGGGTTAGGGTTAGGGTTAGGGTTAGTTTTAGGGCTTGGGTTAGTGTTAGGGTTAGGGTTAGGGCTTGGGTTTAGGTTAGGTTTAATGTTTGGGTTAGGCTTAGGGTTAGGGTTTGTGTTTGGGTTAGGTTTAGCTTTAGGGTTAGGGTTAGTGTTAGGGTTACGGTTAGGGTTAGGGTTAGGGTTAGTTTTAGGGCTTGGGTTAGGGTTAGGGTTAGGGTTAGGGATTGCGTTTAGGTTAGGTTTATGGTTTGGGTTAGGCTTAGGGTTAGGGTTTGCGTTTGGGTTAGGTTTAGGGTTTGGGTTAGGGTTAGGGTTAGGGTTAGGGTTAGTGTTACTGTTAGGGTTTAGGGTAGGGTTAGGATTAGGGTTAGTGTTAGGGTTAGGGTGTGTGTTAGGGTTACGTTTAGGGTTATGGTTAGGGTTACGGTTTGGGTTAGGGTTACGGTTAGGGTTAGGGTCACTCTTTGGGCTTGGGTTAGGTTTAGGTTTAGGGTTAGGGTTAGAGTTAGGGTTAGGTTTTGTCTTAGTGTTAGGGTTAGGGTTAGGGTTAGGGTTAGGGTTAGGGCTAGGCGATAGGGATAGGGATAGGGTTAGGGTTAAGGTTAGCCTTTGCCCTTGGGTTAGGGTTAGTGTTAGGGTTAGTATTAGGGTTAGGTTTAGTGTTAGGATTAGGGTTTGGTTTTCGGTTAGGGTTAGGGTTAGGGTTAAGGTTAGGGTTTGGGTTAGGGTTTGGGTTAGGGTTAAGGTTTGGGTTAGGGTTAGGGTTTGGGTTTGGGTTTGGGTTAGGGTTAGGTTTAGGGTTAAGGTTAGGATTTGGGTTAGGGTTAGTGTTAGGTTTTGGGTTAGGGTTTGGTTTAGGGTTAGGGTTTAGGGTTTAGTGTTAGGGTTCGCGTTAGGTTTAGGGTTAGGTTTTGGGTTAGGGTTAGGTTTTGGGGTTTTGTTAGGGTTAGGGTTTGGGTGAAGGTTAGGGTTTCGGTTAGTGTTAGGGTTTCTAATAGGGTTAGGGTTAGGGTAAGTGTTAGGGTTAGGTTTTGTGTTAGGGTTAGGATTACGGTTAGGGTTAGGGTTAGTGTTAGGATTAGGGTTTGGGTTAGGGTTAGGGTTAGGGTTAGTGTTAGGGTTTGGGTTAGGGTTAGGGTTGAAGTTTGGGTTTAGGTTAGGTTTAGGGTTAGGTTTAGGGTTAGAGTTAGGATTTGGGTTAGGGTTAGTGTTAGGGTTTGTGTTAGGGTTAGGGTTAGTGTTAGGGTTTATTGGTTAGGGTTAGGGTAAGGGTTAGGGTTAGGTTTTGTGTTAGGGTTAGGATTAGGGTTAGGGTTAGGGTTAGTGTTAGGATTAGGGTTTGGGTTAGGGTTAGGGTGAGGGTTAGTGTTAGGGTTTGGGTTAGGGTTAGGGTTGAAGTTTGGGTTTGGGTTAGGTTTAGGGTTAGGTTTAGGGTTAGAGTTAGGATTTGGGTTCGGGTTAGAGTTAGGGTTTGTGTTAGGGTTAGGGTTAGTGTTAGGGTTTAGTGTTTAGGGTTAGGGTTTGGGTTAGGGTTAGGGTTAGGGTTAGGGTTAGTGTTTGGGTTAGGGTTTGTGTTAGGGTTAAGATAGGGTTCGGGTTAGGGTTAGGGTTAGGGTTAGGGGTTAAGGTTAGGGTTAGGGTTAGGGTTTGGGTTAGGATTAGGATTAGGGTTAGGGTTTGGGTTAGGGTTAGGGTTAGGTTTAGGGTTAGTGATTTTGCTTCGGTTAGGGTTAGGTTTAGGGTTAGAGTTAGAGTTAGGGTTAGGGATTGGCTTAGGTTTAGGGTTAGGGTTAGGCCTAGGCGATAGGGCTAGGCTTAGGGTTACGGATTTTGTTAGGGTTAGGGTTAGGTTTAGGGTTAGGGTTAGGGTTTGGTTTGGTTTAGGGTTAGTGTTAGGGTTAGGGGAAGGATTAGGGTTAGGGTTAGGGTTAGCGTTAGGGGTGGTTTAGGGTTAGGGTTAGGGTTAGGATTAAAGTTAGGGTTAAGGTTTAAGTTTGGGTTAGAGTTAGGTTTAGAGTTCTGGTTTGGTTTAGGGTTAGGTTTAGGGTTAGGGTTGGGGTTAGGGTTAGGGTTAGGGTTAGGGTTAGGGTTAGGTTTAGGTTTAGTATTAGGATTAGGGTTAGGGGTAGGGTTAGTTTTAGGGTTTGGGTTAGTGTTAGGGTTAGGTTTAGGTTTAGGTTTTGGGTTAGGGTTAGGGTTAAGGTTTGGTTTGGGTTAGGTTTAATGTTACTGATAGGGTAAGGATTAGGTTTGGGGTTAGGGTTAGGTTTAGGGTAACTGTTAGAGGTTGTTTTAGGGTTAGGGTTAGGGTTAGGGTTAGGGTTAGGGTTAGGGATTGGTTTGGGGTAGGGTTAGTGTTAGGGTTAGGGATAGAGTTTAGGTTAGGTTACGGTTAGGGTTAGGGTTAGGGTTTAGGTTTGGTTTAGGGTAAGGGTTAGGGTTAGGGTTTCTGTTAGGGTTTAGGTTTGGGTTAGGGTTAGGGTTAGGGTTAGTTTTAGGGTTTGGGTTAGTGTTAGGGTTAGGGTTAGGGCTTGGGTTTAGGTTAGGTTTAATGTTTGGGTTAGGCTTAGGGTTAGGGTTTGTGTTTGGGTTAGGTTTAGCTTTAGGGTTAGGGTTAGGGTTAGGGTTAGTTTTAGGGTTAGGGTTAGGTTAGGGTTAGGGTTAGTTTTAGGGCTTGGGTTAGGGTTAGGTTTAGGGTTAGGGATTGGGTTTAGGTTAGGTTTAGGGTTAGGGTTAGGGTTTGGGTGAGGGTTTGGGTTAGTGTTAGTGTTAGGTTTAGGGTTAGGGTTAGGGTTAGGTTTGGGGTTTGGGTTTGGGTTAGAGTCAGGTATCGGGTTAGGGTTTGGGTTAGTTTTAAGTTAAGGGTTAGGGTTTGGGTTAGGGTTTGTGTTCGGGTTAAGATTAGCGTTAGGGTAAGGGGTTAGGGTTAGGGTTAGGCTTAGGGTTAGGGTTATTGTTATGGGTAGGGTTTAGGGTAGGGATAGCTTTAGGGTTAGGGTTAGGGTTAGGGTGTGTGTTAGTGTTACGGTTAGGGTTATGGTTAGGGTTACGGTTTGGGTCAGGGTTAGGGTTAGGGTTAGGGTTAGGGTTAGGTCAGTGTTTTTGCTTCGGTTAGGGTTAGGTTTAGGGTTAGGGTTAGAGTTAGGGTTAGGGTTTGGCTTAGTGTTAGGGTTAGGGTTAGGGTTAGGGTTAGGGTTAGGGTTTGGGTGAGGGTTTGGGTTAGTGTTAAGGTTAGGGTTAGGGTTAGGGTTTGGGTTTGGGTTTGGGTTAGGGTTAGGGCTAGGGTTAGGGTTAGGATTTGGGTTAGTGTTAGGGTTAGGGTTTGGGTTAGTGATTGCACTTGGGTTAGGGTTATGATTAGGGTTAGTATTAGGGTTAGGTTTAGTGTTAGGATTAGGGTTTGGGTTTCGGTTAGGGTTAGGGTTTGGGTTAGTGTTAGGGTTTGGGATATGGTTAGGGTCAGTGTAAGGGTTAGTTTTAGGGTTTGTTTTAGGGTTAGGGTTAGTGTTAGGGTTAGGGGAAGGGTTAGGGTTAGGGTTAGGTTTAGGGTTAGGGTTAGGTGTGGTTTAGGGTTAGGGTTAGGGTTAGGATTAAAGTTAGGGTTAAGGTTTAAGTTTGGGTTAGAGTTAGGTTTAGAGTTGGGGTTTGGTTAGGGTTAGGGTTAGGGTTAGGGTTAGGTTTAGGATTAGGGTTAGGTTTAGCTTTAGTTTTTGGGTTAGGGTTAGGGTTAGGGTTAGGGTTAGGGTTTAGTTAGGGTTAGGGTTAATGTTACTGACGGGGTAACAGTTAGGTTTGGTGTTAGGGTTCGGTTTAGGGTAACTGTTAGAGGTTGGTTTAGGGTTAGGGTTAGGCTTAGGGTTAGGGTTTGTGTTTGGGTTAGGTTTAGCTTTAGCGTTAGTGTTAGGGTTAGGGTTAGTTTTAGGGTTAGGGTTAGGGTTAGGGTTAGGGTTAGGGGTAGGGTTAGGGTTAGTTTTAGGGCTTGGGTTAGGGTTAGGGTTAGGGTTAGGGATTGGGTTTAGGTTAGGTTTAGGGTTTGGGTTAGGCTTAGGGTACGGGTTTGGGTTTGTGTTAGGGTTAGGCTTAGGGTTAGTGTTAGGGTTAGGGTTGGGGTTTGGGTTTGGGTTAGAGTCAGGTATCGGGTTAGGGTTTGGGTTAGGTTTAAGTTTAGGGTTAGGTTTTGGGTTAGGGTTTGCGTTCGGGTTAAGATTAGTGTTAGGTTTAGGGGTTAGGGTTAGGGTTAGGGTTATTGATACGGTTAGGGTTTAGGGTAGGGTTAGCTTAAGGGTTAGGATTATGGTTAGGGTGTGTGTTAGTGTTACGGATAGGGTTATGGTTAGGGTTACGGTTTGGGTTAGGGTTAGGGTTAGGGTTAGGTCAGTGTTTGGGCTTGGGTTATGGTTAGGTTTAGGGTTAGGGTTAGAGTAAGGGTTAGGGTTACGGCTAGGCGATAGGGATAGGGTTAGGGTTAGGGTTAGCGATTGCAATTGGATTAGGTTTAGTGTTAGGGTTAGTATTAGGGTTAGCTTTAGTGTTAGGATTAGGGTTTGGTTTTTGGTTAGGGTTAGGTTTAGGGTTTGGTTTAGGGTTTGTGTTTGGGTTTAGGTTAGGGTTAGGGTTAGGGTTAGGATTTGGGTTAGGTTTAGTGTTAGGTTTTGGGTTAGGGTTAGGTTTAGGGTTAGGGTTTAGGGTTTAGTGTTAGGGTTCAGGTTAGGGTTAGGGTTAGGGTTTGAGTTAGGGATAGGGTTTGGGTTTTTGTTAGGGGTAGGGTTAGGGATAAGGTTAGGGTTTGGGTTAGTGTTAGGGTTTGGAATAGGGTTAGGGTTAGGGTAAGGTTTAGGGTTAGGTTTTGTGTTAGGGTTAGGATTAGCGTTAGGGTTAGGGTTAGTGTTAGGATTAGGGTTTGGGTTAGGGTTAGTGTTGAAGTTTGGGTTTGGGTTAGGTTTAGGGTTAGAGTTAGGATTTGGATTAGGGTTAGTGTTAGGGTTAGGTTTAGCGTTTAGGTTAGGGTTTGGGTTAGGGTTACGTTAGGGTTCGGGTTAGGTTTAGGGTTAATGTTAAGGTTAGGGTTTGGGTTAGGGTTAGGGTTAGTTTTAGGGTTTGTGTTAGGGTTACAGTTAGGGTTATGGTTAGGGTTATGGTTTGGGTTAGGGTTAGGGTTAGGTTTAGGGTTATGGTTAGAATTAGGGTTAGGGTTTGGTATAGGATTAGGGTTAGGTTTAGGGTTAGGGTTAGTGTTAGGGTTAGTGTTAGGGTTAGGGTTAGGGTGTGGGTTTGGTTTAAGGTTAGGCTTAGAGTTAGGGTTAGGGTAAGGGTTAGGGTTAGGGTTTGTATTAGGGTTCGAGTTAGGTTTAGGCTTATGGTTAGTGTTTGGTTTGGTTTAGGGTTAGTGTTAGGATTATGGTAAGGGTTAGGGTTAGGTTCAGGTTTAGGGTTAGGGTTAGTTTTAGGTCTTGGGTTAGGGTTAGGGTTAGGGTTAGGGATTTGGTTTAGGTTAGGTTTAGGGTTTGGGTTAGGCTTAGGATTAGGGTTTGGGTTTGGTTTTGGGTTAGGTTTAGGTTTAGGGTTAGGGTTAGTGTTCGGGTCAGGGTTTGGGTTTGGGTTAGAGTAAGGTATAGGGTTAGGGTTTGGGTTAGGTTTAGTATTAGGGTTAGGTTTTGGGTTAGGTTTTGGGTTAGGGTTAAGGTTAGGGTTAGGGTTAGATTTTAGGGTTTCAGTTAGGGTTAGGGTTAGGGTTAGTGTTAGGTTTAGATTTAGGGTTATATTTAGGTTTAGGTTTTGGGTTAGAATTAGGGTTAGGGTTAGGGTTAGGGTTTGGTTTGGGTTAGCGTTAATGTTACGGATAGGGTAAGGGTTAGGTTTGGGGTTAGGGTTTGGTTTAGGGTTACTCTTAGAGGTTGGTTTAGGGTTAGGGTTAGGGTTTAGAGTTAGGATTAGGGTTTCGGTTTGGTTTGGGGTCGGGTTAGTG
>CM069528.1:7025000-7027500 GCA_035773235.1 Eospalax fontanierii
TCTTGGGTTAGGGTTAGGTTTAGGGTTAGGGTTAGAGTTAGAGTTACGGTTTGGCTTAGGGTTAGGGTTATGGTTAGGGCTCGGCAGTAGGGATTGGGTTAGGGTTAGGGTTAGTGTTAGGGTTTGCACTTGGGTTAGGGTTAGTGTTAGGGTTAGTATTAGGGTTAGGTTTAGTGTTAGGATTAGGGTTTGGGTTTCGGTTAGGGTTAGGGTTAGGGTTAGGATTTGGGTTAGGGTTTAGTTTAGGGTTAGGTTTATGGTTAGGGTTAGGATTTGGGTTAGGGTTAGTGTTAGGTTTTGGGTTAGGGTCAGGTTTAGGGTTAGGTTTTAGGGTTTAGTGTTAGCGTTCGAGTTAGGGTTAGCGTTATTTTTAAGGTTAGGGTTTGGGTTAGGGTTAAGATTAGGGTTAGGGTTAGGGGTTAGTCTTAGGGTTAGGGTTAGGGCTCGGGCTAGCGTTAGGGTTTAGGGTTGGTTTAGGGTTAGGGGTAGGGTTAGGGTTATGGTTAGGGTTTGAGTTAGGGGGTAGTTTTGGGTTAGGGTTAGGTTTAGGGTTAGTTTTAGGGATTGGGTTAGGGTTAGGGTTAGGGTTAGATCTGGGTTTAGTTTAGGTTTAAGGTTTGGGTTAGGCTTAGGGTTAGGTTTTGTGTTTTGGTTAGGTTGACGTTTAGATTTAGGGTTAGGGTTAGGGTTAGTGTTAGGGTTAGGGTTTGGGTTTGGGTTAGAGTAAGGTATCGGGTTAGGGTTTGGGTTATGTTTAAGGTTAGGGTTAAGGTTTGGGTTAGGGTTTGGGTTAGGGTTAAGGTTAGGGTTAGGGTTAGGGGTTAGGGTTAGGTTTAGGGTTAGGGTTTGGGTTAGGGTTTGGGTTTAAGTTTAGTGTTAGTGTTACGGTTAGGGTTTAGGGTAGGGTTAGGTTTAGGGTTAGGGATAGGGTTAGGGTTTGTGTTTCGGTTACGGTTAGGATTATGGTTAGGGTTACGGGTTGGGTTAGGTTTAGGGTTAGGTTTAGAGTTATTGTTTGGGCTTGGGTTAGGGTTAGGGTTAGGGTTAGATTTAGGGTTAGGGTTAGGGTTCGGGCTAGGCGATCGTGATAGGGGTAGGGTTAGGGTTAGGGTTAGGTGTTGGGCTTGGGACAGGGTTAGTGTTAAGGCTAATATTAGGGTTAGGTTTAGTGTAAGGATTAGGGTTTGGGTTACGGTTAGGGTTAGGGTTAGGGTTAGGGTTTGGGTAAGTGTTAGGGTTTGGAATACGGTTAGGGTTACTGTAAGGGTTAGTTTTAGGGTTTGGGTTAGGGTTAGGGTTAGGGTTAGCGTTAGGGTTGTGTTAGGATTATGGTTAGGGTTAGGGTTTGGTTTAGGGTTAGTGTTAGGGTTTGGGTTTGTGTTAGGGTTAGAGTTATGTTTAGGTTTTGGGTTAGGGTTAGGGTTGGGGTTAGTGTTAGGGTTAGGGTTAGGTTGTGGGTTTGGGTTAAGGTTAGGCTTAGGTTTAGGGTTAGGGTAAGTGTTAGGTTTACGGTTTGGATTAGGATTAGGGTTAGGTTTAGGCTTATGGTTAGTGTTTGTTTTGGTTTAGGGTTAGTGTTACGGTTATGATAAGGGTTAGGGTTAGGGTTAGGGTTAGGGTTAGGGTTAGGGTTAGTTTTAAGGCTTGGGTTAGAGTTAGTGTTAGGGTTAGGGATTGGGTTTAGGGTTAGTGTTACGGTTAGGGTTTAGGGTAGGGTTAGGTTTAGGGTTAGGGTTAGGGTTAGGGTTTGTGTTAGGGTTATGGTTAGGGTTAGGGTTGGGGTTAGGGTTAGGGTTAGGGTTAGGGTTAGGGTTAGGTTTAGGGTTAGGGTTAGGGGTTAGGGTTAGGGTTACGGTTAGGGTTAGGGTTAGGGTTGTGGTTTGGGTTAGGGTTAGGGTTAGGTTTAGGGTTAGTGTTTGGTCTTGGGTTAGGGTTAGGTTTAGGTTAAGGGTTAGAGTTAGAGTTAGGGTTTGGCTTAGGTTTAGGTTTATGGTTAGGGCTCGGCAGTAGGGATTGGGTTAGGGTTAGGTTTAGGGTTAGGGTTTGCACTTGGGTTAGGGTTAGTGTTAGGGTTAGTATTAGGGTTAGGTTTAGTGTTAGGATTAGGGTTTGGGTTTCGGTTAGGGTTAGGGTTAGGGTTAGGATTTGGGTTAGGGTTTGGGTTAGGGTTAGGTTTATGGTTAGGTTTAGGATTTGGGTTAGGGTTAGTGTTAGGTTTTGGGTTAGGGTCAGGTTTAGGGTTAGGGTTTAGGGTTTAGTGTTAGCGTTCGGGTTAGGGTTAGCGTTAGGTTTAAGGTTATGGTTTGGGTTAGGTTAAGATTAGTGTTAGGGTTAGGGGTTAGGCTTAGGGTGAGGGTTTGGGATCGGGTTAGGGTTAGGGTTTAGGTTTGGGTTAGGCTTAGGGTTAGGGTTAGTTTGAGGGATTGGGTTAGGGTTAGGGTTAGGGTTAGGGCTTGGGTTTAGTTTAGGTTTAAGGTTTGGGTTAGGCTTAGGGTTAGGT
>CM069528.1:7037500-7055000 GCA_035773235.1 Eospalax fontanierii
GGTTAGGGTTAGGGTTAGTTTTAGGGCTTGGGTTAGCGTTAGGGTTAGGGTTAGGGCTTGGGTTTAGGTTAGGTTTAAGGTTTGGGTTAGGCTTAGCGTTAGGTTTTGTGTTTCGGTTAGGTTTAGGTTTAGGGTTAGCGTTAGGGTTAGGGTTAGTGTTAGGGTTAGGGTTTGGGTTTGGGTTAGAGTAAGGTATCAGGTTAGGGTTTGGGTCAGGTTTAAAGTTAGGGTTAGGGTTTGGGTGAGGGTTTGGGTTAGGGTTAAGGTTAGGGTTAGGGTTAGGGGTTAGTGTTAGGGTTAGGGTTAGGGTTTGCGTTACGGTTTGGGTTACGGTTAAGGTTAGGGTTTGAGCTTGGGTTAGGATTAGTTTTAGGGTTAGTATTAGGGTTAGGTTTAGTGTTAGGATTAGCGTTTGGTTTTCGGTTAGGTTTACGGTTAGGGTTAGGGTTTGGGTTAGTGTTAGGGTTTGGGATAGGGTTAGGGTTAGGGTAATGGTTTGGGTTAGTGTTAGGATTAGGGTTTGTGTTAGGTTTACGGTTACGGTTAGGGTTAAGGTTTAGGTTTGGGTTAGGGTTAGGGTTAGGGCTAGGGTTTGGTTTAGGTTTAGGGTTAGGGTTAGGGTTAGGGTTAGGTTTAGGATTTGGGTTAGGGTTAGGGTTAGGGTTAGGATTTGTGTTAGGGTTAGGGTTAGGGTTAGGGTTAGGGTTTGGGTTAGGGTTATGGTTATGTTTAGGGTTAGGATTAGGATTAGGGTTAGGTTTAGGGTTTGGGTTAGGGTTAGTGTTAGGGTTTGGGTTTGAGTCAGGCTTAGGGTTAGGGTTAGGGTTGGGGTTAGTGTTAAGGTTAGGGTTAGTGTGTGAGTTTGGTTTAGGGTTAGGCTTAGGGTTAGGGTTAATGTAAGTGTTAGGGTTAGGGCTTGGGTAAGGGTTAGGGTTAGAGTTAGGGTTAGGGTTTCGTTTAGGGTTAGGTTTAGGATTCGGTTTAGGTTTAG
The DNA here is from genome assembly GCA_035773235.1 of Eospalax fontanierii. Classification (NCBI taxonomy): domain Eukaryota; kingdom Metazoa; phylum Chordata; class Mammalia; order Rodentia; family Spalacidae; genus Eospalax; species Eospalax fontanierii. The sequence goes on from CM069528.1 coordinate 7,038,492, forward strand.
GGTGTGGGTTTGGGTTAGGGTTAGTTTTAGGGTTAGTATTAGGGTAAGTGTTAGGGTTAGGGTTTGGATTAGGGTTAGGGTTAGCTTTAGGATTAGGGTTAGGTTTTGGTTTGGTTTAGGGTTAGTGTTAGGGTTAGGACAAGTGTTACTTTTCGGGTTAGGGTTAGGGTTAGGGTTAGGGTTAGTTTTAGGGCTTGGGTTAGGGTTAGGGTTAGGTGTAGGGCTTGGGTTTAGGTTAGGTTTAGGGTTTGGGTTAGGCTTAGGGTTAGGGTTAGGCTTAGGGTTAGGGTTTGGTTTAGGTTTAGGGTTACGGTTAGGTTTAGGATTTGGGTTTGGGTTAGAGTTAGGTATAGGGTTAGGGTTTGGGTTAGGTTTAGTGTTAGGGTTAGGGTTTGGGTTAGGGTTTCGGTTAGGGTTAAGGTTAGAGTTAGGGTTAGGGTTTAGGGTTAGGGTTAGGGTTTGTGTTAGGGTTAGGTTTAGGGTTAGGGTTAGGGTTAGTGTTAGCGTTTGGGTTAGAGTTAGGGTTAGGATTAGGGTTAGTGTTTGGGCTTGGGTTAGGGTTAGGTTTAGTGTTAGGGTTAGAGTTAGGGTTAGTGTTTGGCTTAGGGTTAGGGTTAAGGTTAGGTCTAGGCGATAGGGATAGGGTTAAGGTTAGGGTTTGGATTAGGGTTAGTGTTAGGTTTAGGGTTAGGGTTAGGGTTTGGTTTGGTTTACGGTTAGTGTGAGGGTTAGGGGAAGGGCTAGGGTTAGGGTTAGTGTTAGGGGTGGTTTAGGGTTAGGGTTAGAGGTAGGATTAAGGTTAGGGTTAAGGTTTAGGTTTGGGTTAGAGTTAAGTTTAGAGTTGGGGTTTGGTTTAAGGTTAGGTTTAGGGTTAGGGTTGGGGTTAGGGTTAGGGTTACGGTTATCGGTAGGGTTAGGTTTAGGATTAGGGTTAGGGTTAGGTTTAGGGTTAGGGTTAGGGTTAGGGCTAGGCGATAGGGATAGGGTTTGGGTTAGGGTTAGGGTTAGGGTTTGAGCTTGGGTTAGGATTAGTTTTAGGGTTAGTATTAGGGTTAGGTTTAGTGTTAGGATTAGCGTTTGGGTTTCGGTTAGGTTTACGGTTAGGGTTAGGGTTTGGGTTAGTGTTAGGGTTTGGGATAGGGTTAGGGTTAGGGTAAGGGTTTGGGTTAGTGTTAGGATTAGGGCTTGTGTTAGGTTTAGGGTTACGGTTAGGGTTAAGGTTTAGGTTTGGGTTAGGGTTAGGGTTAGGGCTAGGGTTTGGTTTAGGTTTAGGGTTAGGGTTAGGGTTAGGGTTAGGGTTAGGGTTTGGGTTAGGGTTTCGGTTAGGGTTAAGGTTAGAGTTAGGGTTAGGGTTTAGGGTTAGGGTTAGGGTTTGTGTTAGGGTTAGGTTTAGGGTTAGGGTTAGGGTTAGTGTTAGCGTTTGGGTTAGAGTTAGGGTTAGGATTAGGGTTAGTGTTTGGGGTAGGGTTAGGGTTAGGTTTAGTGTTAGGGTTAGAGTTAGGGTTAGTTTTTGGCTTAGGGTTAGGGTTAAGGTTACTTCTAGGCGATAGGGATAGGGTTAAGGTTAGGGTTTGGATTAGGGTTAGTGTTAGGTTTAGGGTTAGGGTTAGGGTTTGGTTTGGGTTACGGTTAGTGTGAGGGTTAGGGGAAGGGCTAGGGTTAGGGTTAGTGTTAGGGGTGGTTTAGGGTTAGGGTTAGAGGTAGGATTAAGGTTAGGGTTAAGGTTTAGGTTTGGGTTAGAGTTAAGTTTAGAGTTGGGGTTTGGTTTAAGGTTAGGTTTAGGGTTAGGGTTGGGGTTAGGGTTAGGGTTACGGTTATCGTTAGGGTTAGGTTTAGGATTAGGGTTAGGGTTAGGTTTAGGGTTAGGGTTAGGGTTAGGGCTAGGCGATAGGGATAGGGTTTGGGTTAGGGTTAGGGTTAGGGTTTTACCTTGGGTTAGGATTAGTTTTAGGGTTAGTATTAGGGTTAGGTTTAGTGTTAGGATTAGCGTTTGGGTTTCGGTTAGGTTTACGGTTAGGGTTAGGGTTTGGGTTAGTGTTAGGGTTTGGGATAGGGTTAGGGTTAGGGTAAGGGTTTGGGTTAGTGTTAGGATTAGGGTTTGTGTTAGGTTTAGGGTTACGGTTAGGGTTAAGGTTTAGGTTTGGGTTAGGGTTAGGGTTAGGGCTAGGGTTTGGTTTAGGTTTAGGGTTAGGGTTAGGGTTAGGGTTAGGTTTAGGATTTGTGTTAGGGTTAGGGTTAGGGTTAGGATTTGTGTTAGGGTTAGGGTTAGGGTTAGGGTTAGGGTTTGGGTTAGGGTTATGGTTATGTTTAGGGTTAGGATTAGGATTAGGATTAGGGTTAGGTTTAGGGTTTGGGTTAGGGTTAGTGTTAGGGTTTGGGTTTGAGTTAGGCTTAGGGTTAGGGTTAGGGTTAGGGTTGGGGTTAGTGTTAGGGTTAGGGTTAGTGTGTGGGTTTGGGTTAGGGTTAGGCTTAGGGTTAGGGTTAGGGTAAGTTTCAGGGCTAGGGCTTGGGTAAGGGTTAGGGTTAGAGTTAGGGTTAGGGTTTCATTTAGGTTTAGGTTTAGGATTCGGATTAGGTTTAGGGTGTGGGTTTGGGTTAGGGTTAGTTTTAGGGTTAGTATTAGGGTAAGTGTTAGGGTTAGGGTTTGGCTTAGGGTTAGGGTTAGCTTAAGGATTAGGGTTAGGGTTTGGTTTGGTTTAGGGTTAGTGTTAGGGTTAGTTTTAGGGCTTGGGTTAGGGTTAGGGTTAGGGTTAGGGTTAGTTTTAGGGCTTGGGTTAGGGTTAGGGTTAGGGGTAGGGCTTGGGTTTAGGTTAGGTTTAGGGTTTGGGTTAGGCTTAGGGTTAGGATTTGGGTTTGGGTTTGGTTTAGGTTTAGCGTTACGGTTAGGTTTAGGATTTGGGTTTGGGTTAGAGTTAGGTATAGGGTTAGGGTTTGGGTTAGGTTTAGTGTTAGGGTTAGGGTTTGGGTTAGGGTTTCGGTTAGGGTTAAGGTTAGAGTTAGGGTTAGGGTTTAGGGTTAGGGTTAGGGTTTGTGTTAGGGTTAGGTTTAGGGTTAGGGTTAGGGTTAGTGTTAGCGTTTGGGTTAGAGTTAGGGTTAGGATTAGGGTTAGTGTTTGGGCTTGGGTTAGGGTTAGGTTTAGTGTTAGGGTTAGAGTTAGGGTTAGGGTTTGGCTTAGGGTTAGGGTTAAGGTTAGGTCTAGGCGATAGGGATAGGGTTAAGGTTAGGGTTTGGGTTAGGGTTAGTGTTAGGTTTAGGGTTAGGGTTAGGGTTAGGGTTTGGTTTGGTTTACGGTTAGTGTGAGGGTTAGGGGAAGAGCTAGGGTTAGGGTTAGTGTTAGGGGTGGTTTAGGGTTAGGGTTAGAGGTAGGATTAAGGTTAGGGTTAAGGTTTAGGTTTGGGTTAGAGTTAAGTTTAGAGTTGAGGTTTGGTTTAAGGTTAGGTTTAGGGTTAGGGTTGGGGTTGTGGTTAGGGTTTCGGTTTTCGTTAGGGTTAGGTTTAGGATTAGGGTTAGGGTTAGGGTTAGGGTTTGGTTTGTGTTAGGGTTAATGTTACGGATAGTGTAAGGGTTAGGTTTGGGGTTAGGGTTAGGCTTAGGGTTAGGGTTTGGGTTTGGGTTAGTTTTAGGTTTAGGGTTAGGGTTAGTGTTAGGGTTAGGGTTAGTGTTAGGGTTTGGTTTTGGGATAGAGTAAGGTATCGGGTTAGGGTTTAGGTTAGGTTCAAGGATAGGGTTAGGGTTTGGGTTAGGGTTTGGGTTAGGGTTAGTGTTAGGTTTAGGTTTAGGGTTAGCGTAAGGGTTTGTGTTAGAGTTAGGGTTATGGTTAGTGTTAGGGTTAGGGATAGGGTTAGGGTTAGGGTTTGGGATAGGGTTAGGGTTAGGGATTGGGTTTGAGTCATGGTTAGGGTTAGGGTTAGGGTCAGGGTGGGGGTTAGTGTTAGGGTTAGGGTTAGGGTGTGTGTTTGGGTTAGGGTTAGGCTTAGGTTTAGTGTTAGGCTAAGTGTTAGGGTTAGGGCTTGGGTAAGTGTTAGGGTTAGGTTTAGGATTTCGTTTAGGGTTAGCTTTAGGGTTCGGGTTAGGTTTAGTGTGTGGGTTTGGGTTAGGGTTAGGCTTAGGGTTCGAGTTAGGGTAAGTGTTAGGTTAGGGTTTGGATTAGGGTTAGTGTTAGGTTTAGGCTTAGGTTTAGGGTTTGGTTTGGTTTAGGGTTACTGTTAGGGTTAGTGTAAGGGTTAGGTTTAGGGTTAGGGTTAGGGTTAGGGTTAGGTTTAGGCATAGGGTTAGTGTTAGGTTTGGTTTAGGGTTAGTGTTAGGGTTAGGGTAAGGGGTAGGGTTAGGGTTAGGGTTAGTTTTAGGGCTTGGGTTAGGGTTAGGGTTAGGGTTAGGGATTGGGTTAGGGTTTAGGGTAAGGGTTAGGGTTTAGGGTTAGGGTTAGGGTTAGGGTTAGGGTTAGGGTTGTGTTTTGGGTTAGGGTTAGCGTTAGGTTTAGGGATAGTGTTTGGTCTTGGGTTAGGGTTAGGTTTAGGGTTAGGGTTAGAGTTAGAGTTACGGTTTGGCTTAGGGTTAGGGTTATGGTTAGGGCTCGGCAGTAGGGATTGGGTTAGGGTTAGGGTTAGTGTTAGGGTTTGCGCTTGGGTTAGGGTTAGTGTTAGGGTTAGTATTAGGGTTAGGTTTAGTGTTAGGATTAGGGTTTGGGTTTCGGTTAGGGTTAGGGTTAGGGTTAGGATTTGGGTTAGGGTTTGGGTTAGGGTTAGGTTTATGGTTAGGGTTAGGATTTGGGTTAGGGTTAGTGTTAGGTTTTGGGTTAGGGTCAGGTTTAGGGTTAGGTTTTAGGGTTTAGTGTTAGCGTTCGGGTTAGGGTTAGCGTTAGGTTTAAGGTTAGGGTTTGGGTTAGGGTTAAGATTAGGGTTAGGGTTAGGGGTTAGGCTTAGGGTTAGGGTTAGGGTTCGGGTTAGGGTTAGGGTTTAGGTTTGGTTTAGGGTTAGTGTTAGGGTTAGGGTTAGTGTTTGGGTTAGGGTTTAGGTTTGGGTTAGGGTTAGGGTTAGGGTTAGGGTTAGTTTTAGGGTTTGGGTTAGGGTTAGGGTTAGGGTTAGGGCTTGGGTTTAGGTTACGTTTAAGGTTTGGGTTAGGCTTAGGGTTAACTTTTGTGTTTTGGTTAGGTTGACGTTTAGATTTAGGGTTAGGGTTAGGGTTAGTGTTAGGGTTAGGGTTTGGGTTTGGGTTAGAGTAAGGTATCGGGTTAGAGTTTGGGTTATGTTTAAGGTTAGGGTTAAGGTTTGGGGTAGGGTTTGGGTTAGGGTTAAGTTTAGGGTTAGGGTTAGGGGTTAGGGTTAGGGTTAGGGTTAGGGTTTGGGTTAGGGTTTGGGTTAATGTTAGGGTTAGTGTTACGGTTAGGGTTTAGGGTAGGGTTAGGTTTAAGGTTAGGGTTAGGGTTCGGGTTTGTGTTAGGGTTACGGTTAGGGTTATGGTTGTGGTGACGGGGTGGGTTGGGGTGAGGGTTAGGTTTAGGGTTATTGTTTGGGCTTGGGTTAGGTTTATGTTTAGGGTTAGGGTTCGAGTTAGGTTTAGGGTTTGGATTAGGGTTAGGGTTTGGGTTAGGGTTAGGGTTCGGGCTAGGCGATAGTGATAGGGTTAGGGTTAGGGTTAGGGTTAGGTTTTGGGCTTGGGATAGGGTTAGTGTTAAGGTTAGGATTAGGGTTAGGTTTAGTGTAAGGATTACGGTTTGGGTTTCGGTTAGGGTTAGGGTTAGGGTTAGGGTTAGGGTTAGGGTTAGGGTTAGGGTTGGGGTTAGTGTTAGGGTTAGGGTTAGTGTGTGGGTTTGGGTTAGGGTTAAGCTTAGTGTTAGGGTTAGGGTTAGTGTTAGGGTTAGGGTTTGGATTAGGGTTAGGGTTAGGTTTAGGCTTAGGGTTAGTGTTAGGTTTGGTTTAGGGTTAGTGTTAGGGTTAGGGTAAGGGGTAGGCTTAGGCTTAGGGTTAGTTTTAGGGCTTGGGTTAGGGTTAGGGTTAGGGTTAGGGTTAGGGATTGGGTTTAGGTTAGGTTTAGGGTTTGGTTTAGGCTTAGGGTTAGGGTTTGGGTTTGGGTTAGGGTTAGGTTTAGGTTTAGGGTTAGGTTTAGGGTTAGGGTTAGGCTTAGGGTTTGGGTTTGGGTTAGAGTAAGGTATAGGGTTAGGGTTTGCGTTAGGTTTAGTGTTAGGTTTAGGGTTTGGGTTAGGGTTAGGGTTTGGGTTAGGGTTTGGGTTACGGTTAGGGTTAGGGTTAGGGTTAGGGTTAGGGTTCGGTTTGGGTTAGGGTTAATGTTCCTAATAGGGTAAGGGTTACGTTTGGGGTTAGGGTTTGGTTTAGGGTTACTCTTAGAGGTTGGTTTAGGGTTAGGGTTAGGGTTAGGGTTTGGGTTTGGGTTAGAGTAAGGTATAGGGTTAGGGTTTGCGTTAGGTTTAGTGTTAGGTTTAGGGTTTGGGTTAGGGTTAGGGTTTGGGTTAGGGTTAAGGTTAGGGTTAGGGTTAGGGTTAGGGTTAGGGTTAGATTTAGGGTTAGATTTAGGTTTAGGTTTTGGGTTAGGATTAGGTTAGGGTTCGGTTTGGGTTAGGGTTAATGTTCCGGATAGGGTAAGGGTTACGTTTGGGGTTAGGGTTTGGTTTAGGTTTACTCTTAGAGGTTGGTTTAGGGTTAGGGTTAGGGTTAGGGTTAGGGTTAGGGGTTCGGTTTGGTTTGGGGTCGGGTTAGTGTTAGGGTTAGGGATAGAGTTTAGGTTAGGGTTAGGGTTCGGGTTAGGGTTAGTGTTTAGGTTTGGTTTAGGGTTAGGTTTAGGGTAGGGTTTGGGTTAGGGTTTAGGTTTGTGTTAGGGTTAGGGTTAGGGTTAGTTTTAGGGCTTGGGTTAGGGTTAGGGTTAGGGCTTGGGTTTAGGTTAGGTTTAAGGTTTGGGTTAGGCTTAGCGTTAGGGTTTGTGTTTCGGTTAGGTTTAGGTTTAGGGTTAGCGTTAGGGTTAGGGTTAGTGTTAGGGTGAGGGTTTGGGTTTGGGTTAGAGTAAGGTATCAGGTTAGGGTTTGGGTCAGGTTTAAAGTTAGGGTTAGGGTTTGGGTGAGGGTTTGGGTTAGGGTTAAGGTTAGGGTTAGGGTTAGGGGTTAGTGTTAGGGTTAGGTTTAGGGTTTGCGTTACGGTTTGGGTTACGGTTAGGGTTAGTGTTACGTTTAGGGTTTAGGGTAGAGTTAGGTTTAGGGTTAGGGTTAGGGTTAGGGTGTGTGTTAGGGTTACGGTTAGGGTTATAGTTAGGGATAAGGTTTGGGTTATGGTTAGGGTTAGGTTTAGGGTTAGTGTTTGGGCTAGGGTTAGGGTTAGATTTAGGGTTAGGGTAGAGTTAGGGTTAGGGTTTGGCTTAGGGTTAGGTTTAGGGTTAGGGTTAGGGTTAGGGCTAGGCGATAGGGATAGGGTTTGGGTTAGGTTTAGGGTTAGGGTTTGAGCTTGGGTTAGGATTAGTTTTAGGGTTAGTATTAGGGTTAGTTTTAGTGTTAGGATTAGCGTTTGGCTTTCGGTTAGGTTTACGGTTAGGGTTAGGGTTTGGGTTAGTGTTAGGGTTTGGGATAGGGTTAGGGTTAGGGTAAGGGTTAGGGTTAGTGTTAGGATTAGGGTTTGTGTTAGGTTTAGGGTTACGGTTAGGGTTAAAGTTTAGGTTTGGGGTAGGGTTAGGGTTAGGGCTAGGGTTTGGTTTAGGTTTAGGGTTAGGGTTAGGGTTAGGGTTAGGTTTAGGATTTGGGTTAGGGTTAGGGTTAGGGTTAGGATTTGTGTTAGGGTTAGGGTTAGGGTTAGGGTTAGGGTTTGGGTTAGGGTTATGGTTATGTTTAGGGTTAGGATTAGGATTAGGGTTAGGTTTAGGGTTTGGGTTAGGGTTAGTGTTAGGGTTTGGGTTTGAGTTAGGCTTAGGGTTAGGGTTAGGGTTAGGGTTGGGGTTAGTGTTAGGGTTAGGGTTAGTGTGTGGGTTTGGTTTAGGGTTAGGCTTAGGGTTAGGGTTAGGGTAAGTGTTAGGGTTAGGGCTTGGGTAAGGGTTAGGGTTAGAGCTAGGGTTAGGGTTTCGTTTAGGGTTAGGTTTAGGATTCGGTTTAGGTTTGGGGTGTGGGTTTGGGTTAGGGTTAGTTTTAGGGTTAGTATTAGGGTAAGTGTTAGGGTTAGGGTTTGGATTAGGGTTAGGGTTAGCTTTAGGATTAGGGTTATGGTTTGGTTTGGTTTAGGGTTAGTGTTAGGGTTAGGACAAGTGTTACTTTTAGGGTTAGGGTTAGGGTTAGGGTTAGGGTTAGTTTTAGGGCTTGGGTTAGGGTTAGGGTTAGGGGTAGGGCTTGGGTTTAGGATAGGTTTAGCGTTTGGGTGAGGCTTAGGTTTAGGGTTTGGGTTTGGGTTTGGTTTAGGTTTAGGGTTACGGTTAGGTTTAGGATTTGGTTTTGGGTTAGAGTTAGGTATAGGGTTAGGGTTTGGGTTAGTTTTAGTGTTAGGGTTAGGGTTTGGGTTAGGGTTTCGGTTAGGGTTAAGGTTAGAGTTAGGGTTAGGGTTTAGGGTTAGGATTAGGGTTAGTGTTTGGGCTTGGGTTAGGGTTAGGTTTAGTGTTAGGGTTAGAGTTAGGGTTAGGGTTTGGCTTAGATTTAGGGTTAAGGTTAGGTCTAGGCAATAGGGATAGGGTTAAGGTTAGGGTTTGGGTAAGGGATAGTGTTAGGTTTAGGGTTAGGGTTAGGGTTAGGGGTTGGTTTGGTTTAAGGTTAGTGTGAGGGTTAGGGGAAGGGCTAGGGTTAGGGTTAGTGTTAGGGGTGGTTTAGGGTTAGGGTTAGAGGTAGGATTAAGGTTAGGGTTAAGGTTTAGGTTTGGGTTAGAGTTAAGTTTAGAGTTGGGGTTTGGTTTAAGGTTAGGTTTAGGGTTAGGGTTGGGGTTGGGGTTAGGGTTGCGGTTATCGTTAGGGTTAGATTTAGGATTAGGGTTAGGGTTAGGTTTAGGTTTTGGGTTAGGGTTAGGGTTAGGGTTAGGGTTAGGGTTAGGGTTTGGTTTGTGTTAGGGTTAATGGTACGGATAGTGTAAGGGTTAGGTTTGGGGTTAGGGTTAGGCTTAGGGTTAGGGTTTGGGTTTGGGTTAGTTTTAGGTTTAGGGTTAGGGTTAGTGTTAGGGTTAGGGTTAGGGTTAGGGTTTGGGTTTGGGATAGAGTAAGGTATAGGGTTAGGGTTTGGGTTAGGTTCTAGGTTTGGGTTAGGTTTTGAGTTTGGGTTTGGGTTAGGGTTAGTGTTAGGTTTAGGGTTAGGGTTAGCGTTAGGGTTTGGGTTAGCGTTAGGGTTATGGTTAGTGTTAGGGTTAGGGTTAGGGTTAGGGTTAGGGTTAGGGTTTGGGTTAGGGTTAGGGTTAGGGTTTGGGTTTGAGTCATGGTTAGGGTTAGGGTTAGGGTCAGGGTTGGGATTAGTGTTAGGGTTAGGGTTAGGGTGTGGGTTTGGGTTAGGGTTAGGCTTAGGTTTAGGGTTAGGCTAAGTGTTAGGGTTAGGGCTTGGGTAAGTGTTAGGGTTAGGTTTAGGATTTCGTTTAGGGTTAGCTTTAGGGTTTGGGTTAGGTTTAGTGTGTGGGTTTGGGTTAGGGTTAGGGTTAGGGTTCGAGTTAGGGTAAGTGTTAGGTTAGGGTTTGGATTAGGGTTAGTGTTAGGTTTAGGCTTAGGTTTAGGGTTTGGTTTGGTTTAGGGTTACTGTTAGGGTTAGTGTAAGGGTTAGGTTTAGGGTTAGGGTTAGGGTTAGGGTTAGGTTTAGGCTTAGGGTTAGTGTTAGGTTTGGTTTAGGGTTAGTGTTAGGGTTAGGGTAAGGGGTAGGGTTAGGGTTAGGGTTAGTTTTAGGGCTTGCGTTAGGGTTAGGGTTAGGGTTAGGGATTCGGTTAGGGTTTAGGGTTAGGGTTAGGGTTTAGGGTTAGGCTTAGGGTTAGGGTTAGGGTTAGGGTTAGGGTTGTGTTTTGGGTTAGGGTTAGCGTTAGGTTTAGGGTTAGTGTTTGGTCTTGGGTTAGGGTTAGGTTTAGGGTTAGGGTTAGAGTTAGAGTGACGGTTTGGCTTAGGGTTAGGGTTATGTTTAGGGCTCGGCAGTAGGGATTGGGTTAGGGTTAGGGTTAGTGTTAGTGTTTGCACTTGGGTTAGGGTTAGTGTTAGGGTTAGTATTAAGGTTAGGTTTAGTGTTAGGATTAGGGTTTGGGTTTCGGTTAGGGTTAGGGTTAGGATTTGGGTTAGGGTTTGGGTTTGGGTTAGGGTTAGGTTTATGGTTAGGGTTAGGATTTGGGTTAGGGTTAGTGTTAGGTTTTGGGTTAGGGTCAGGTTTAGGGTTAGGTTTTAGGGTTTAGTGTTAGCGTTCGGGTTAACGTTAGCGTTAGGTTTAAGGTTAGGGTTTGGGTTAGGGTTAAGATTAGGGTTAGGGTTAGGGGTTAGGCTTAGGGTTAGGGTTAGGGTTCGGGTTTAGGTTTGGTTTAGGTTTAGGGTTAGGGTTAGGGTTAGGGTTTGGGTTAGGGTTTATGTTTGGGTTAGGGTTAGGGTTAGGGTTAGGGTTAGTTTTAGGGCTTGGGTTAGGGTTAGGGTTAGGGTTAGGGCTTGGGTTTAGGTTAGGTTTAAGGGTTAGGGTTAGGGTTAGGGTTAGGGTTAGGGTTAGGGTTAGGGTTGTGTTTTGGGTTAGGGTTAGCGTTAGGTTTAGGGATAGTGTTTGGTCTTGGGTTAGGGTTAGGTTTAGGGTTAGGGTTAGAGTTAGAGTTACGGTTTGGCTTAGGGTTAGGGTTATGGTTAGGGCTCGGCAATAGGGATTGGGTTAGGGTTAGGGTTAGTGTTAGGGTTTGCACTTGGGTTAGGGTTAGTGTTAGGGTTAGTATTAGGGTTAGATTTAGTGTTAGGATTAGGGTTTGGGTTTCGGTTAGGGTTAGGGTTAGGGTTAGGATTTGGGTTAGGGTTTAGTTTAGGGTTAGGTTTATGGTTAGGGTTAGGATTTGGGTTAGGGTTCGTGTTAGGTTTTGGGTTAGGGTCATGTTTAGCGTTAGGTTTTAGGGTTTAGTGTTAGCGTTCGAGTTAGGGTTAGCGTTATTTTTAAGGTTAGGGTTTGGGTTAGGGTTAAGATTAGGGTTAGGGTTAGGGGTTAGGCTTAGGGTTAGGGTTAGGGTTCGGGTTAGGGTTAGGGTTTAGGTTTGGTTTAGGGTTAGGGTTACGTTTAGGGTTAGGGTTTGGGTTAGGGTTTAGCTTTGGGTTAGGGTTAGGGTTAGGGTTAGTTTTAGGGCTTGGGTTAGGGTTAGGGTTAGGTTAGGGCTTGGGTTTAGGTTAGGTTTAAGGTTTGGGTTAGGCTTAGGGTTAACTTTTGTGTTTTGGTTAGGTTGACGTTTAGATTTAGGGTTAGGGTTAGGGTTAGTGTTAGAGTTAGGGTTTGGGTTTGGGTTAGAGTAAGGTATCGGGTTAGAGTTTGGGTTATGTTTAAGGTTAGGTTAAGGTTTGGGTTAGGGTTTGGGTTAGGGTTAAGTTTAGGGTTAGGGTTAGGGGTTAGGGTTAGGGTTAGGGTTAGGGTTTGGGTTAGGGTTTGGGTTAATGTTAGGGTTAGTGTTACGGTTAGGGTTTAGGGTAGGGTTAGGTTTAGGGTTAGGGTTAGAGTTCGGGTTTGTGTTAGGGTTATGGTTAGGGTTATGGTTATGGTTACGGGTTGGGTTAGGGTTAGGGTTAGGTTTAGGGTTATTGTTTGGGCTTGCGTTAGGGTTATGTTTAGGGTTTGGGTTAGAGTTAGGTTTAGGGTTTGGATTAGGGTTAGGGTTTGGGTTAGGGTTAGGGTTCCGGCTCGGCGATAGTGATAGGTTTAGGGTTAGGGTTAGGGTTAGGTTTTGGGCTTGGGATAGGGTTAGTGTTAAGGTTATTATTAGGGTTAGTTTTAGTGTAAGGATTACGGTTTGGGTTTCGGTTAGGGTTAGGGTTAGGGTTAGGGTTAGGGTTAGGGTTGGGGTTAGTGTTAGGGTTAGGGTTAGTGTGTGGGTTTGGGTTAGGGTTAAGCTTAGTGTTAGGGTTAGGGTAAGTGTTAGGGTTAGGGTTTGGATTAGGGTTAGCGTTAGGTTTAGGCTTAGGGTTAGTGTTAGGTTTGGTTTAGGGTTAGTGTTAGGGTTAGGGTAAGGGGTAGGGTTAGGGTTAGGGTTAGATTTAGGGCTTGGGTTAGGGTTAGGGTTAGGGTTAGGGATTGGATTTAGGTTAGGTTTAGGGTTTGGGTTAGGCGTAGGGTTAGGGTTTGGGTTTGGGTTTGGGTTGGGTTTAAGTTTAGGGTTAGGGTTAGGGTTAGGGTTTGGGTTTGGGTTAGAGTAAGGTATAGGGTTAGGGTTTGGGTTAGTTTTAGTGTTAGGTTTAGGGTTTGGGTTAGGGTTTGGATTAGGGTTAAGGTTAGGGTTAGGGTTAGGGTTAGGGTTAGGGTTAGATTTAGGGTTAGATTTAGGTTTAGGTTTTGGGTTAGGATTAGGGTTAGGGTTAGGGTTAGGGTTTGGTTTGGGTTAGGGTTAATGTTACGGATAGGGTAAGGGTTAGGTTTGGGGTTAGGCTTTGGTTTAGGGTTACTCTTAGAGGTTGGTTTAGGGTTAGGGTTAGGGTTAGGGTTAAGGTTAGGGGTTCGGTTTCGTTTGGGGTCGGGTTAGTGTTAGGGTTAGGGATAGAGTTTAGGTTAGGGTTAGGGTTAGGGTTAGGGTTAGTGTTTAGGTTTGGTTTAGGGTTAGGTTTAGTGTAGGGTTTGGGTTAGGGTTTAGGTTTGTGTTAGGGTTAGGGTTAGGGTTAGTTTTAGGGCTTGGGTTAGGGTTAGGGTTAGGGTTAGGGCTTGGGTTTAGGTTAGGTTTAAGGTTTGGGTTAGGCTTAGCGTTAGGGTTTGTGTTTAGGTTAGGTTTAGGTTTAGGGTTAGCGTTAGGGTTAGGGTTTGGGTTAAGGTTAGGTTTAGGGTTTGGGTTTGAGTCATGGTTAGGGTTAGGGTTAGGGTCAGGGTTGGGGTTAGTGTTAGGGTTAGGGTTAGGGTTGGGGTTAGTGTTAGTGTTAGGGTTAGGGGTTAGGGTTAGGGTTAGGGTTAGGGATTGCGTTAGGTTTTGGGTTACGGTTAGGGTTAGTATTACGTTTAGGGTTTAGGGTAGGGTTAGGTTTAGTGTTATGGTTAGGGTTAGGGTGTGTGTTAGGGTTACGGTTAGGGTTAGGGTTAGGGTTAGGTTTAGGGTTAGTGTTTGGGCTTGAGTTAGGGTTAGATTTAGGGTTAGGGTAGAGTTAGGGTTAGGGTTTGGCTTAGGGTTAGGTTTAGGGTTAGGGTTAGGGTTAGGGCTAGGCGATAGGGATAGGGTTTGGGTTAGGGTTAGGGTAAGGTTTGGGCTTGGGTTAGGATTAGTTTTAGGGTTAGTATTAGGATTAGGTTTAGTGTTAGAATTAGGGTTTGGGTTTCGGTTAGGGTTACGGTTAGGGTTAGGGTTTGGGTTAGTGTTAGGGTTTGGGATAGGGTTAGGGTTAGGGTAAGGGTTAGGGTTAGGGTTTGTGTTAGGCTAAGGGTTAGGGTTAGGTTTAGGGTTAGGCTTAGGGTTAGGGTTAGGGTTAGGGCTAGGGTTTGGTTTCGGTTTAGGGTTAGGGTTAGGGTTAGGGCTAGGGTTTGGTTTAGGTTTAGGGTTAGGGTTAGGGTTAGGGTTAGAGTTAGGATTTGGGTTAGGGTTAGGGTTAGGGTTAGGGTTAGGATTTGGGTTAGGGTTAGTTTTACGTTTAGGGTTAGGGTTAGGGTTAGGGTTAGGGTTTGGGTTTGGGATAGAGTAAGGTATCGGGTTAGGGTTTGGGTTAGGTTCAAGGTTAGGGTTAGGGTTTGGGTTAGGGTTTGGGTTAGGGGTAGTGTTAGGTTTAGGGTTAGGGTTAGCGTTAGGGTTTGGGTTAGCGTTAGGGTTATGTTTAGTGTTAGGGTTAGGGTTAGGGTTAGGGTTAGGGTTAGGGTTTCTGTTAGGGTTAGTGTTAGGGTTTGTGTTTGAGTCATGGTTAGGGTTAGGGTTAGGGTCAGGGTTGGGGTTAGATTTAGGGTTAGGGTTAGGGTGTGTGTTTGGGTTAGGGTTAGGCTTAGGTTTAGGTTTAGGGTAAGTGTTAGGGTTAGGGCTTGGGTAAGTGTTAGGGTTAGGTTTAGGATTTCGTTTAGGGTTAGCTTTAGGGTTCGGGTTAGGTTTAGTGTGTGGGTTTGGGTTAGGGTTAGGCTTAGGGTTCGGGTTAGGGTAAGTGTTAGGTTAGAGTTTTGATTAGGGTTAGTGTTAGGTTTAGGCTTAGGGTTAGGGTTTGGTTTGGTTTAGGGTTACTGTTAGGGTTAGTGTAAGGGTTAGGTTTATTGTTAGGGTTAGGGTTAGGGTTAGTTTTACGGCTTGGATTAGGGTTAGGGTTAGGAATTGGGTTTAGGTTAGGTTTAGGTTTTGGGTTAGGCTTAGGGTTAGGTTTTGGGTTTGGGTTAGGATTAGGTTTAGGGTTAGTGTTAGGGTTAGGGTTAGGGTTTGGGTTTGGGTTAGAGTAAGGTATAGGGTCAGACTTTGGGTTAGGTTTAGTGTTAGGGTTAGGGTTTGGGTTAGGGTTAAGGTAAGGGTTAGGGTCAGGTGTTAGGGTTAGGGTTAGGGTTTGGGTTAGGGTTAGGGTTAGGGTTAGTGTTCCGGTTAGGATTTGGGGTAGGTTAGGTTTATTTGTAGGGTTAGGGTTAGGGTTTGTGTTAGGGTTAGGGTTAGGGTTTGGGTTAGTGTTTGGATTAGGTTTAGGGATAGTGTTTGGGTTTGGGTTAGGGTTAGGTTTAGGGTTAGGGTTAGATTTAGGGTTACTGTTTGGCTTAGGGTTAGGGTTAGGGTTAGGGATAGGCGATAGGGATAGGGTTAGGGTTAGGATTGGGGTTAATATTTGGGCTTGTGTTAGAGTTAGTGTTAGGGTTAGGATTAGGGTTAGGTTTAGTGTTAGGATTAGGGTTTGGGTTTCGGGTAGGTTTAGTGTTAGGATTAGTGTTTGGGCTTTTTTTAGGGTTAGGTTTAGGGATAGGGGTAGGTTTTGGTTTGGCTTAGGGTTAGGGTTATTGTTAGGGTTTGGGTTAGGGTTAGTGTTAGGATTAGGCTTTGGGTTAGGGTTAGATTTAGGGTTAGGGTTAGGGTTAGAGTTGGGGTTGGGGTTTGGGTTTGGGTTAGTGTCAGGTATCGGGTTAGGTTTTGGGTTAGGTTTAAGGTTAGGGTTAGGGTTTGGGTTAGGGTTTGCGTTCGGGTTAAGATTAGTGTTAGGGTTAGGGGTTAGGGTTAGGGTTAGGCTTAGGGTTAGGGTTAGGGTTATTGTTACGGTTAGGGTTTAGGGTAGGGTTAGCTTTAGGGTTAGGGTTAGGGTTAGGGTGTGTGTTAGTGTTACGGTTAGGGTTATGGTTAGGGTTACGGTTTGGGTTAGGATTAGCATTAGGGTTAGGTCAGTGTTTGGGCTTGGGTTAGGGTTAGGTTTAGATTTAGGGTTAGGGTTAGGGTTAGGGCTAGGCGATAGTGATAGGTTAGGGTTAGGGTTAGGGTTAGCGATTGCACTTGGGTTAGGGTTAGTGTTAGGGTTAGTATTAGGGTTAGGTTTAATCTTACGATTAGGGTTTGGTTTTCAGTAAGGGTTAGGTTTAGGGTTAGAGTTAGGGTTTGGGTTAGGGTTTGGGTTAGTGTTAAGGGTAAGGTTAGGTTTAGGGTTTGGGTTTGGGTTTGGGTTAGGGTTAGGTTTAGGGTTAGGGTTAGGTTTTGGTTAGGGTTAGTGTTAGGTTTTGGGTTAGGGTTAGGTTTAGGGTTAGGGTTTAGGGTTTAGTGTTAGAGTTCAGGTTAGGTTTAGGGTTAGGGCTTGGGTTTTTGTTAGGGTTAGCGTTAGGGTTAAGGTTAGGGTTTGGGTTAGTGTTAGGGTTTGGAATACGGTTAGTGTTAGGGTTTGGGTTAGGGTTAAGTTTGAAGTTTGGGTTTGGGTTAGGTTTAGGGTTAGATTTAGGTGTTGGTATAGGGTTAGTCTTAGGGTTTGTGTTAGGGTTAGGGTTAGTGTTAGGGTTTAGGGTTTAGGGTTACGGTTATGGGTCAGGTGAGATTGAGGGGTGGTGTAACGGTTAGGGTTTGGGTTAGGGTTAGGGTTAGGGTTAGGGTTTGTCTTAGGGTTACGGTTAGGGTTATGGTTAGGGTTACGGTTTGGGTTAGGGTTAGGGTTAGGTTTAGGGTTAGTGTTTGGGCTTGGATTATGGTTAGGTTTAGGGTTATGTTTAGAGTTAGGGTTAGTGTTTCGCTTAGGGTTAGGGTTAGGGTTAGGTTTCGGGTTAGGGTTAGAGTTAGGGTTAGGGTTTGGCTTAGGGTTAGGTTTAGGTTTAGGGTTAGGGTTAGGGCTAGGCGATAGCAATAGGGTTAGGGTTAGGGTTAGGGTTAGGGTTTGGGTTAGGGTTAGGGTCAGGGTTATGGTTAGGGTTACGGGTTTGGTTGGGGTTAGGGTTAGGGTTAGTTTTAGGGTTTGGGTTTGGGTTATGGTTATGTTTAGGGTTAGGATTAGGATTAGGGTTAGGTTTAG
>CM069528.1:7060000-7062500 GCA_035773235.1 Eospalax fontanierii
AGTTAGGGTTACGGTTTGGGTTAGGGTTAGGGTTAGGGTTAGGTTTAGGGTTAGTGTTTGGGCTTGGGTTAGGGTTAGATTTAGGGTTAGGGTAGAGTTAGGGTTAGGGTTTGGCTTAGGGTTAGGGTTAGGGTTAGGGTTAGGGTTAGGGCTAGGCGATAGGGATAGGGTTTGGGTTAGGGTTAGGGTTAGGGTTTGAGGTTGGGTTAGGATTAGTTTTAGGGTTAGTATTAGGGTTAGGTTTAGTGTTAGGATTAGCGTTTGGATTTCGGTTAGGTTTACGGTTAGGGTTAGGCTTTGGGTTAGTGTTAGGGTTTGGGTTAGGGTTAGGGTTAGGGTAAGGGTGAGGGTTAGTGTTAGGATTATGGTTTGTGGTAGGTTTACGCTTACGGTTAGGGTTAAGGTTTAGGTTTGGGTTAGGGTTAAGGTTAGGGCTAGGGTTTGGTTTAGGTTTAGGTTTAGGGTTAGGGTTAGGGTTAGGTTTAGGATTTGGGTCAGGGTTAGGGTTAGGGTTAGGGTTTGGGTTAGGTTTATGGTTATGTTTAGGGTTAGGATTAGGATTAGGGTTAGGTTTAGGGTTTGGGTTAGGGTTAGTGTTAGGGTTTGGATTTGAGTTAGGCTTAGGGTTAGGGTTATGGTTACGGGTTGGGTTAGGGTTAGGGTTAGGTTTAGGGTTATTGTTTGGGCTTGCGTTAGGGTTAGGTTTAGGGTCTGGGTTAGGGGTTAGGGTTAGGGTTAGGGTTAGGGTTAGGGTTGTGGTTTGGGTTCGGGTTAGGGTTAGGTTTAGGGTTAGTGTTTGGTCTTGGGTTAGGGTTAGGTTTAGGGTAAGGGTTAGAGTTAGAGTTAGGGTTTGGCTTAGTTTTAGGGTTATGTTTAGGGCTCGGCAGTAGGGATTGGGGTAGGGTTAGGTTTAGGGTTAGGGTTTGCACTTGGGTTAGGTTTAGTGTTAGGGTTAGTATTAGTGTTAGGTTTAGTGTTAGGATTAGGATTTGGGTTTCGGTTAGGGTTAGGGTTAGGGTTAGGATTTGGGTTAGGGTTTGGGTTAGGGTTTGGTTTATGTTTAGGTTTAAGATTTGGGTTAGGGTTAGTGTTAGGTTTTGGGTTAGGGTCAGGTTTAGGGTTAGGGTTTAGGGTTTAGTGTTAGCGTTCGGGTTAGGGTTAGCGTTAGGTTTAAGGTTATGGTTTGGGTTAGGGTTAAGTTTAGGGTTAGGGTTAGGGGTTAGGCTTAGGGTTAGGGTTAGGGTTCGGGTTAGGGTTAGGGTTTAGGTTTGGTTTAGGGTTAGGGTTAGGGTTAGGGTTAGGGTTTGGGTTAGGGTTTAGGTTTGGGTTAGGGTTAGGGTTAGGGTTAGTTTTAGGGATTGGGTTAGGTTTAGGGTTGGGGCTTGGGTTTAGGTTAGGTTTAAGGTTTGGGTTAGGCTTAGGGTTAGGTTTTCTGTTTTGGTTAGGTTGACGTTTAGATTTAGGGTTAGGGTTAGGGTTAGTGTTAGGGTTAGGGTTTGGATTTGGGTTAGAGTAAGGTATCGGGTTAGGGTTTGGGTTATGTTTAAGGTTAGGGTTAAGGTTTGGGTTAGGGTTTGGGTTAGGGTTAAGGTTAGGGTTAGGGTTAGGGGTTAGGGTTAGGTTTAGGGTTAGGGTTTGGGTTAGGGTTTGGGTTAAGTTTAGGGTTAGTGTTACAGTTAGGGTTTAGGTTAGGGTTAGGTTTAGGGTTAGGGATAGGGTTAGGGTTTGTGTTTCGGTTACAGTTAGGGTTATGGTTAGGGTTACGGGTTGGGTTAGGGTTAGGGTTAGGTTTAGGGTTATTGTTTGGGCTTGTGTTAGGGTTAGGGTTAGGGTTAGATTTAGGGTTAGGGTTAGGGTTCGGGCTAGGCGATCGTGATAGGGTTAGGGTTAGGTTTAGGGTTAGGTTTTGGGCTTGGGATAGTGTTAGTGTTAAGCTTAATATTAGGATTAGCTTTAGTGTAAGGATTAGGGTTTGGGTTACGGTTAGGGTTAGGGTTAGGGTTAGGGTTTGGGTTGGTGTTAGGGTTTGGGATAGTGTTAGGGTTACTGTAAGGGTTAGTTTTAGGGTTTGTGTTAGGGTTAGGGTTAGGGTTATGGTTAGGTTTAGGGTTTGGGTTAGGGTTAGGGTTAGGGTTAGCGTTAGGGTTGTGTTAGGATTATGGTTAGGGTTAGGGTTTCGTTTAGGGTTAGTGTTAGGGTTTGGGTTTGTGTTAGGGTTAGGGATAGGGTTAGGGTTAGGGTTAGGGTTGGTGTTAGTGTTAGTGTTAGGGTTAGTGTGTGGGTTTGGTTTACGGTTAAGCTTAGTGTTAGGGTTATGGTAAGTGTTAGGGTTAGGTTTAGGTTTAGGGTTAGGGTTAGGGTTAGGGTTAGGGTTAGGGTTTGGGTTTGGGTTAGAGTAAGGTATACGGTTAGGGTTTGCGTTAGGTTTAGTGTTAGGTTTAGGGTTTGGGTTAGGGTTAGGGTTTGGGTTAGGGTTTGGGTTCGGGTTAGGGTTAGGTTT
>CM069528.1:7065000-7087500 GCA_035773235.1 Eospalax fontanierii
GTTAGGGTTTGGGTTTGGGTTAGAGTAAGGTATCAGGTTAGGGTTTGGGTCAGGTTTAAAGTTAGGGTTAGGGTTTGGGTGAGGGTTTGGGTTAGGGTTAAGGTTAGGGTTAGGGTTAGGGGTTAGTGTTAGGGTTAGGGTTAGGGTTTGCGTTACGGTTTGGGTTACGGTTAAGGTTAGGGTTTGAGCTTGGGTTAGTATTAGTTTTAGGGTTAGTATTAGGGTTAGGTTTAGTGTTAGGATTAGCGTTTGGGTTTCGGTTAGGTTTACGGTTAGGGTTAGGGTTTGTGTTAGTGTTAGGGTTTGGGACAGGGTTAGGGTTAGGGTAATGGTTTGGGTTAGTGATAGGATTAGGGTTTGTGTTAGGTTTCCGGTTACGGTTAGGGTTAAGGTTTAGGTTTGGGTTAGGGTTAGGGTTAGGGCTAGGGTTTGGTTTAGGTTTAGGGTTAGGGTTAGGGTTAGGGTTAGGTTTAGGATTTGGGTTAGGGTTAGGGTTAGGGTTAGGATTTGTGTTAGGGTTAGGGTTAGGGTTAGGGTTAGGGTTTGGGTTAGGGTTATGGTTATGTTTAGGGTTAGGATTAGGATTAGGGTTAGGTTTAGGGTTTGGGTTAGGGTTAGTGTTAGGGTTTGGGTTTGAGTCAGGCTTAGGGTTAGGGTTAGGGTTGGGGTTAGTGTTAAGGTTAGGGTTAGTGTGTGAGTTTGGTTTAGGGTTAGGCTTAGGGTTAGGGTTAATGTAAGTGTTAGGGTTAGGGCTTGGGTAAGGGTTAGGGTTAGAGTTAGGGTTAGGGTTTCGTTTAGGGTTAGGTTTAGGATTCGGTTTAGGTTTAGGGTGTGGGTTTGGGTTAGGGTTAGTTTTAGGGTTAGTATTAGGGTAAGTGTTAGGGTTAGGGTTTGGATTAGGGTTAGGGTTAGCTTTACGATTAGGGTTAGGTTTTGGTTTGGTTTAGGGTTAGTGTTAGGGTTAGGACAAGTGTTACTTTTCGGGTTAGGGTTAGGGTTAGGGTTAGGGTTAGTTTTAGGGCTTGGGTTAGGGTTAGGGTTAGGTGTAGGGCTTGGGTTTAGGTTAGGTTTAGGGTTTGGGTTAGGCTTAGGGTTAGGGTTAGGCTTAGGGTTAGGGTTTGGTTTAGGTTTAGGGTTACGGTTAGGTTTAGGATTTGGGTTTGGGTTAGAGTTAGGTATAGGGTTAGGGTTTGGGTTAGGTTTAGTGTTAGGGTTAGGGTTTGGGTTAGGGTTTCGGTTAGGGTTAAGGTTAGAGTTAGGGTTAGGGTTTAGGGTTAGGGTTAGGGTTTGTGTTAGGGTTAGGTTTAGGGTTAGGGTTAGGGTTAGTGTTAGCGTTTGGGTTAGAGTTAGGGTTAGGATTAGGGTTAGTGTTTGGGCTTGGGTTAGGGTTAGGTTTAGTGTTAGGGTTAGAGTTAGGGTTAGTGTTTGGCTTAGGGTTAGGGTTAAGGTTAGGTCTAGGCGATAGGGATAGGGTTAAGGTTAGGGTTTGGATTAGGGTTAGTGTTAGGTTTAGGGTTAGGGTTAGGGTTTGGTTTGGTTTACGGTTAGTGTGAGGGTTAGGGGAAGGGCTAGGGTTAGGGTTAGTGTTAGGGGTGGTTTAGGGTTAGGGTTAGAGGTAGGATTAAGGTTAGGGTTAAGGTTTAGGTTTGGGTTAGAGTTAAGTTTAGAGTTGGGGTTTGGTTTAAGGTTAGGTTTAGGGTTAGGGTTGGGGTTAGGGTTAGGGTTACGGTTATCGTTAGGGTTAGGTTTAGGATTAGGGTTAGGGTTAGGTTTAGGGTTAGGGTTAGGGTTAGGGCTAGGCGATAGGGATAGGGTTTGGGTTAGGGTTAGGGTTAGGGTTTGAGCTTGGGTTAGGATTAGTTTTAGGGTTAGTATTAGGGTTAGGTTTAGTGTTAGGATTAGCGTTTGGGTTTCGGTTAGGTTTACGGTTAGGGTTAGGGTTTGGGTTAGTGTTAGGGTTTGGGATAGGGTTAGGGTTAGGGTAAGGGTTTGGGTTAGTGTTAGGATTAGGGCTTGTGTTAGGTTTAGGGTTACGGTTAGGGTTAAGGTTTAGGTTTGGGTTAGGGTTAGGGTTAGGGCTAGGGTTTGGTTTAGGTTTAGGGTTAGGGTTAGGGTTAGGGTTAGGGTTAGGGTTTGGGTTAGGGTTTCGGTTAGGGTTAAGGTTAGAGTTAGGGTTAGGGTTTAGGGTTAGGGTTAGGGTTTGTGTTAGGGTTAGGTTTAGGGTTAGGGTTAGGGTTAGTGTTAGCGTTTGGGTTAGAGTTAGGGTTAGGATTAGGGTTAGTGTTTGGGGTAGGGTTAGGGTTAGGTTTAGTGTTAGGGTTAGAGTTAGGGTTAGTTTTTGGCTTAGGGTTAGGGTTAAGGTTACTTCTAGGCGATAGGGATAGGGTTAAGGTTAGGGTTTGGATTAGGGTTAGTGTTAGGTTTAGGGTTAGGGTTAGGGTTTGGTTTGGGTTACGGTTAGTGTGAGGGTTAGGGGAAGGGCTAGGGTTAGGGTTAGTGTTAGGGGTGGTTTAGGGTTAGGGTTAGAGGTAGGATTAAGGTTAGGGTTAAGGATTAGGTTTGGGTTAGAGTTAAGTTTAGAGTTGGGGTTTGGTTTAAGGTTAGGTTTAGGGTTAGGGTTGGGGTTAGGGTTAGGGTTACGGTTATCGTTAGGGTTAGGTTTAGGATTAGGGTTAGGGTTAGGTTTAGGGTTAGGGTTAGGGTTAGGGCTAGGCGATAGGGATAGGGTTTGGGTTAGGGTTAGGGTTAGGGTTTTACCTTGGGTTAGGATTAGTTTTAGGGTTAGTATTAGGGTTAGGTTTAGTGTTAGGATTAGCGTTTGGGTTTCGGTTAGGTTTACGGTTAGGGTTAGGGTTTGGGTTAGTGTTAGGGTTTGGGATAGGGTTAGGGTTAGGGTAAGGGTTTGGGTTAGTGTTAGGATTAGGGTTTGTGTTAGGTTTAGGGTTACGGTTAGGGTTAAGGTTTAGGTTTGGGTTAGGGTTAGGGTTAGGGCTAGGGTTTGGTTTAGGTTTAGGGTTAGGGTTAGGGTTAGGGTTAGGTTTAGGATTTGTGTTAGGGTTAGGGTTAGGGTTAGGATTTGTGTTAGGGTTAGGGTTAGGGTTAGGGTTAGGGTTTGGGTTAGGGTTATGGTTATGTTTAGGGTTAGGATTAGGATTAGGATTAGGGTTAGGTTTAGGGTTTGGGTAAGGGTTAGTGTTAGGGCTTGGGTTTGAGTTAGGCTTAGGGTTAGGGTTAGGGTTAGGGTTGGGGTTAGTGTTAGGGTTAGGGTTAGTGTGTGGGTTTGGGTTAGGGTTAGGCTTAGGGTTAGGGTTAGGGTAAGTTTCACGGCTAGGGCTTGGGTAAGGGTTAGGGTTAGAGTTAGGGTTAGGGTTCCATTTAGGTTTAGGTTTAGGATTCGGTTTAGGTTTAGGGTGTGGGTTTGGGTTAGGGTTAGTTTTAGGGTTAGTATTAGGGTAAGTGTTAGGGTTAGGGTTTGGATTAGGGTTAGGGTTAGCTTTAGGATTAGGGTTAGGGTTTGGTTTGGTTTAGGGTTAGTGTTAGGGTTAGTTTTAGGGCTTGGGTTAGGGTTAGGGTTAGGGTTAGGGTTAGTTTTAGGGCTTGGGTTAGGGTTAGGGTTAGGGGTAGGGCTTGGGTTTAGGTTAGGTTTAGGGTTTGGGTTAGGCTTAGGGTTAGGATTTGGGTTTGGGTTTGGTTTAGGTTTAGCGTTACGGTTAGGTTTAGGATTTGGGTTTGGGTTAGAGTTAGGTATAGGGTTAGGGTTTGGGTTAGGTTTAGTGTTAGGGTTAGGGTTTGGGTTAGGGTTTCGGTTAGGGTTAAGGTTAGAGTTAGGGTTAGGGTTTAGGGTTAGGGTTAGGGTTTGTGTTAGGGTTAGGTTTAGGGTTAGGGTTAGGGTTAGTGTTAGCGTTTGGGTTAGAGTTAGGGTTAGGATTAGGGTTAGTGTTTGGGCTTGGGTTAGGGTTAGGTTTAGTGTTAGGGTTAGAGTTAGGGTTAGGGTTTGGCTTAGGGTTAGGGTTAAGGTTAGGTCTAGGCGATAGGGATAGGGTTAAGGTTAGGGTTTGGGTTAGGGTTAGTGTTAGGTTTAGGGTTAGGGTTAGGGTTAGGGTTTGGTTTGGTTTACGGTTAGTGTGAGGGTTAGGGGAAGAGCTAGGGTTAGGGTTAGTGTTAGGGGTGGTTTAGGGTTAGGGTTAGAGGTAGGATTAAGGTTAGGGTTAAGGTTTAGGTTTGGGTTAGAGTTAAGTTTAGAGTTGAGGTTTGGTTTAAGGTTAGGTTTAGGGTTAGGGTTGGTGTTATGGTTAGGGTTACGGTTATCGTTAGGGTTAGGTTTAGGATTAGGGTTAGGGTTAGGGTTAGGGTCTGGTTTGTGTTAGGGTTAATGTTACGGATAGTGTAAGGGTTAGGTTTGGGGTTAGGGTTAGGCTTAGGGTTAGGGTTTGGGTTTGGGTTAGTTTTAGGTTTAGGGTTAGGGTTAGTGTTAGGGTTAGGGTTAGTGTTAGGGTTTGGTTTTGGGATAGAGTAAGGTATCGGGTTAGGGTTTAGGTTAGGTTCAAGGATAGGGTTAGGGTTTGGGTTAGGGTTTGGGTTAGGGTTAGTGTTAGGTTTAGGGTTAGGGTTAGCGTTAGGGTTTGTGTTAGAGTTAGGGTTATGGTTAGTGTTAGGGTTAGGGTTAGGGTTAGGGTTAGGGATTGGGTTAGGGTTAGGGTTAGGGTTTGGGTTTGAGTCATGGTTAGGGTTAGGGTTAGGGTCAGGGTGGGGGTTAGTGTTAGGGTTAGGGTTAGGGTGTGTGTTTGGGTTAGGGTTAGGCTTAGGTTTAGTGTTAGGCTAAGTGTTAGGGTTAGGGCTTGGATAAGGGTTAGGGTTAGGTTTAGGATTTCGTTTAGGGTTAGCTTTAGGGTTCGGGGTAGGTTTAGTGTGTGGGTTTGGGTTAGGGGTAGGCTTAGGGTTCGAGTTAGGGTAAGTGTTAGGTTAGGGTTTGGATTAGGGTTAGTGTTAGGTTTAGGCTTAGGTTTAGGGTTTGGTTTGGTTTAGGGTTACTGTTAGGGTTAGTGTAAGGGTTAGGTTTAGGGTTAGGGTTAGGGTTAGGGTTAGGTTTAGGCATAGGGTTAGTGTTAGGTTTGGTTTAGGGTTAGTGTTAGGGTTAGGGTAAGGGGTAGGGTTAGGGTTAGGGTTAGTTTTAGGGCTTGGGTTAGGGTTAGGGTTAGGGTTAGGGATTGGGTTAGGGTTTAGGGTAAGGGTTAGGGTTTAGGGTTAGGGTTAGGGTTAGGGTTAGGGTTAGGGTTGTGTTTTGGGTTAGGGTTAGCGTTAGGTTTAGGGATAGTGTTTGGTCTTGGGTTAGGGTTAGGTTTAGGGTTAGGGTTAGAGTTAGAGTTACGGTTTGGCTTAGGGTTAGGGTTATGGTTAGGGCTCGGCAGTAGGGATTGGGTTAGGATTAGGTTTAGTGTTAGGGTTGGGGTTTGCGCTTGGGTTAGGGTTAGTGTTAGGGTTAGTATTAGGGTTAGGTTTAGTGTTAGGATTAGGGTTTGGGTTTCGGTTAGGGTTAGGGTTAGGGTTAGGATTTGGGTTAGGGTTTGGGTTAGGGTTAGGTTTATGGTTAGGGTTAGGATTTGGGTTAGGGTTAGTGTTAGGTTTTGGGTTAGGGTCAGGTTTAGGGTTAGGTTTTAGGGTTTAGTGTTAGCGTTCGGGTTAGGGTTAGCGTTAGGTTTAAGGTTAGGGTTTGGGTTAGGGTTAAGATTAGGGTTAGGGTTAGGGGTTAGGCTTAGGGTTAGGGTTAGGGTTCGGGTTAGGGTTGGGGTTTAGGTTTGGTTTAGGGTTAGTGTTAGGGTTAGGGTTAGTGTTTGGGTTAGGGTTTAGGTTTGGGTTAGGGTTAGGGTTAGGGTTAGGGTTAGTTTTAGGGTTTGGGTTAGGGTTAGGGTTAGGGTTAGGGCTTGGGTTTAGGTTACGTTTAAGGTTTGGGTTAGGCTTAGGGTTAACTTTTGTGTTTTGGTTAGGTTGACGTTTAGATTTAGGGTTAGGGTTAGGGTTAGTGTTAGGGTTAGGGTTTGGGTTTGGGTTAGAGTAAGGTATCGGGTTAGAGTTTGGGTTATGTTTAAGGTTAGGGTTAAGGTTTGGGTTAGGGTTTGGGTTAGGGTTAAGTTTAGGGTTAGGGTTAGGGGTTAGGGTTAGGGTTAGGGTTAGGGTTTGGGTTAGGGTTTGGGTTAATGTTAGGGTTAGTGTTACGGTTAGGGTTTAGGGTAGGGTTAGGTTTAAGGTTAGGGTTAGGGTTCGGGTTTGTGTTAGGGTTACGGTTAGGGTTATGGTTATGGTTACGGGTTGGGTTAGGGTTAGGGTTAGGTTTAGGGTTATTGTTTGGGCTTGGGTTAGGTTTATGTTTAGGGTTAGGGTTAGAGTTAGGTTTAGGGTTTGGATTAGGGTTAGGGTTTGGGTTAGGGTTAGGGTTCGGGCTAGGCGATAGTGATAGGGTTAGGGTTAGGGTTAGGGTTAGGTTTTGGGCTTGGGATAGGGTTAGATTTAGGGTTAGGGTTAGGGTTAGGTTTAGTGTAAGGATTACGGTTTGGGTTTCGGTTAGGGTTAGGGTTAGGGTTAGGGTTAGGGTTAGGGTTAGGGTTAGGGTTGGGGTTAGTGTTAGGGTTAGGGTTAGTGTGTGGGTTTGGGTTAGGGTTAAGCTTAGTGTTAGGGTTAGGGTTAGTGTTAGGGTTAGGGTTTGGATTAGGGTTAGGGTTAGGTTTAGGCTTAGGGTTAGTGTTAGGTTTGGTTTAGGGTTAGTGTTAGGGTTAGGGTAAGGGGTAGGCTTAGGCTTAGGGTTAGTTTTAGGGCTTGGGTTAGGGTTAGGGTTAGGGTTAGGGTTAGGGATTGGGTTTAGGTTAGGTTTAGGGTTTGGTTTAGGCTTAGGGTTAGGGTTTGGGTTTGGGTTAGGGTTAGGTTTAGGTTTAGGGTTAGGTTTAGGGTTAGGGTTAGGGTTAGGGTTTGGGTTTGGGTTAGAGTAAGGTATAGGGTTAGGGTTTGCGTTAGGTTTAGTGTTAGGTTTAGGGTTTGGGTTAGGGTTAGGGTTTGGGTTAGGGTTTGGGTTACGGTTAGGGTTAGGGTTAGGGTTAGGGTTAGGGTTCGGTTTGGGTTAGGGTTAATGTTCCTAATAGGGTAAGGGTTACGTTTGGGGTTAGGGTTTGGTTTAGGGTTACTCTTAGAGGTTGGTTTAGGGTTAGGGTAAGGGTTAGGGTTTGGGTTTGGGTTAGAGTAAGGTATAGGGTTAGGGTCTGCGTTAGGTTTAGTGTTAGGTTTAGGGTTTGGGCTAGGGTTAGGGTTTGGGTTAGGGTTAAGGTTAGGGTTAGGGTTAGGGTTAGGGTTAGGGTTAGATTTAGGGTTAGATTTAGGTTTAGGTTTTGGGTTAGGATTAGGTTAGGGTTCGGTTTGGGTTAGGGTTAATGTTCCGGATAGGGTAAGGGTTACGTTTGGGGTTAGGGTTTGGTTTAGGTTTACTCTTAGAGGTTGGTTTAGGGTTAGGGTTAGGGTTAGGGTTAGGGTTAGGGGTTCGGTTTGGTTTGGGGTCGGGTTAGTGTTAGGGTTAGGGATAGAGTTTAGGTTAGGGTTAGGGTTCGGGTTAGGGTTAGTGTTTAGGTTTGGTTTAGGGTTAGGTTTAGGGTAGGGTTTGGGTTAGGGTTTAGGTTTGTGTTAGGGTTAGGGTTAGGGTTAGTTTTAGGGCTTGGGTTAGGGTTAGGGTTAGGGCTTGGGTTTAGGTTAGGTTTAAGGTTTGGGTTAGGCTTAGCGTTAGGGTTTGTGTTTCGGTTAGGTTTAGGTTTAGGGTTAGCGTTAGGGTTAGGGTTAGTGTTAGGGTGAGGGTTTGGGTTTGGGTTAGAGTAAGGTATCAGGTTAGGGTTTGGGTCAGGTTTAAAGTTAGGGTTAGGGTTTGGGTGAGGGTTTGGGTTAGGGTTAAGGTTAGGGTTAGGGTTAGGGGTTAGTGTTAGGGTTAGGTTTAGGGTTTGCGTTACGGTTTGGGTTACGGTTAGGGTTAGTGTTACGTTTAGGGTTTAGGGTAGAGTTAGGTTTAGGGTTAGGGTTAGGGTTAGGGTGTGTGTTAGGGTTACGGTTAGGGTTATAGTTAGGGATAAGGTTTGGGTTATGGTTAGGGTTAGGTTTAGGGTTAGTGTTTGGGCTAGGGTTAGGGTTAGATTTAGGGTTAGGGTAGAGTTAGGGTTAGGGTTTGGCTTAGGGTTAGGTTTAGGGTTAGGGTTAGGGTTAGGGCTAGGCGATAGGGATAGGGTTTGGGTTAGGTTTAGGGTTAGGGTTTGAGCTTGGGTTAGGATTAGTTTTAGGGTTAGTATTAGGGTTAGTTTTAGTGTTAGGATTAGCGTTTGGCTTTCGGTTAGGTTTACGGTTAGGGTTAGGGTTTGGGTTAGTGTTAGGGTTTGGGATAGGGTTAGGGTTAGGGTAAGGGTTAGGGTTAGTGTTAGGATTAGGGTTTGTGTTAGGTTTAGGGTTACGGTTAGGGTTAAAGTTTAGGTTTGGGTTAGGGTTAGGGTTAGGGCTAGGGTTTGGTTTAGGTTTAGGGTTAGGGTTAGGGTTAGGGTTAGGTTTAGGATTTGGGTTAGGGTTAGGGTTAGGGTTAGGATTTGTGTTAGGGTTAGGGTTAGGGTTAGGGTTAGGGTTTGGGTTAGGGTTATGGTTATGTTTAGGGTTAGGATTAGGATTAGGGTTAGGTTTAGGGTTTGGGTTAGGGTTAGTGTTAGGGTTTGGGTTTGAGTTAGGCTTAGGGTTAGGGTTAGGGTTAGGGTTGGGGTTAGTGTTAGGGTTAGGGTTAGTGTGTGGGTTTGGTTTAGGGTTAGGCTTAGGGTTAGTGTTAGGGTAAGTGTTAGGGTTAGGGCTTGGGTAAGGGTTAGGGTTAGAGCTAGGGTTAGGGTTTCGTTTAGGGTTAGGTTTAGGATTCGGTTTAGGTTTAGGGTGTGGGTTTGGGTTAGGGTTAGTTTTAGGGTTAGTATTAGGGAAAGTGTTAGGGTTAGGGTTTGGATTAGGGTTAGGGTTAGCTTTAGGATTAGGGTTATGGTTTGGTTTGGTTTAGGGTTAGTGTTAGGGTTAGGACAAGTGTTACTTTTAGGGTTAGGGGTAGGGTTAGGGTTAGGGTTAGTTTTAGGGCTTGGGTTAGGGTTAGGGTTAGGGGTAGGGCTTGGGTTTAGGTTAGGTTTAGCGTTTGGGTGAGGCTTAGGTTTAGGGTTTGGGTTTGGGTTTGGTTTAGGTTTAGGGTTACGGTTAGGTTTAGGATTTGGTTTTGGGTTAGAGTTAGGTATAGGGTTAGGGTTTGGGTTAGTTTTAGTGTTAGGGTTAGGGTTTGGGTTAGGGTTTCGGTTAGGGTTAAGGTTAGAGTTAGGGTTAGGGTTTAGGGTTAGGATTAGGGTTAGTGTTTGGGCTTGGGTTAGGGTTAGGTTTAGTGTTAGGGTTAGAGTTAGGGTTAGGGTTTGGCTTAGATTTAGGGTTAAGGTTAGGTCTAGGCAATAGGGATAGGGTTAAGGTTAGGGTTTGGGTAAGGGATAGTGTTAGGTTTAGGGTTAGGGTTAGGGTTAGGGGTTGGTTTGGTTTAAGGTTAGTGTGAGGGTTAGGGGAAGGGCTAGGGTTAGGGTTAGTGTTAGGGGTGGTTTAGGGTTAGGGTTAGAGGTAGGATTAAGGTTAGGGTTAAGGTTTAGGTTTGGGTTAGAGTTAAGTTTAGAGTTGGGGTTTGGTTTAAGGTTAGGTTTAGGGTTAGGGTTGGGGTTAGGGTTAGGGTTACGGTTATCGTTAGGGTTAGATTTAGGATTAGGGTTAGGGTTAGGTTTAGGTTTTGGGTTAGGGTTAGGGTTAGGGTTAGGGTTAGGGTTAGGGTTTGGTTTGTGTTAGGGTTAATGGTACGGATAGTGTAAGGGTTAGGTTTGGGGTTAGGGTTAGGCTTAGGGTTAGGGTTTGGGTTTGGGTTAGTTTTAGGTTTAGGGTTAGGGTTAGTGTTAGGGTTAGGGTTAGGGTTAGGGTTTGGGTTTGGGATAGAGTAAGGTATCGGGTTAGGTTTTGGGTTAGGTTCAAGGTTAGGGTTAGGGTTTGGGTTAGGGTTTGGGTTAGGGTTAGTGTTAGGTTTAGGGTTAGGGTTAGCGTTAGGGTTTGGGTTAGCGTTAGGGTTATGGTTAGTGTTAGGGTTAGGGTTAGGGTTAGGGTTAGGGTTAGGGTTTGGGTTAGGGTTAGGGTTAGGGCTTGGGTTTGAGTCATGGTTAGGGTTAGGGTTAGGGTCAGGGTTGGGATTAGTGTTAGGGTTAGGGTTAGGGTGTGGGTTTGGGTTAGGGTTAGGCTTAGGTTTAGGGTTAGGCTAAGTGTTAGGGTTAGGGCTTGGGTAAGTGTTAGGGTTAGGTTTAGGATTTCGTTTAGGGTTAGCTTTAGGGTTTGGGTTAGGTTTAGTGTGTGGGTTTGGGTTAGGGTTAGGGTTAGGGTTCGAGTTAGGGTAAGTGTTAGGTTAGGGTTTGGATTAGGGTTAGTGTTAGGTTTAGGCTTAGGTTTAGGGTTTGGTTTGGTTTAGGGTTACTGTTAGGGTTAGTGTAAGGGTTAGGTTTAGGGTTAGGGTTAGGGTTAGGGTTAGGTTTAGGGTTAGGGTTAGTGTTAGGTTTGGTTAAGGGTTAGTGTAAGGGTTAGGGAAAGGGGTAGGGTTAGGGTTAGGGTTAGTTTTAGGGCTTGGGTTAGGGTTAGGGTTAGGGTTAGGGATTGGGTTAGGGTTTAGGGTTAGGGTTAGGGTTTAGGGTTAGGCTTAGGGTTAGGGTTAGGGTTAGGGTTAGGGTTGTGTTTTGGGTTAGGGTTAGCGTTAGGTTTAGGGTTAGTGTTTGGTCTTGGGTTAGGGTTAGGTTTAGGGTTAGGGTTAGAGTTAGAGTGACGGTTTGGCTTAGGGTTAGGGTTATGTTTAGGGCTCGGCAGTAGGGATTGGGTTAGGGTTAGGGTTAGTGTTAGTGTTTGCACTTGGGTTAGGGTTAGTGTTAGGGTTAGTATTAAGGTTAGGTTTAGTGTTAGGATTAGGGTTTGGGTTTCGGTTAGGGTTAGGGTTAGGATTTGGGTTAGGGTTTGGGTTTGGGTTAGGGTTAGGTTTATGGTTAGGGTTAGGATTTGGGTTAGGGTTAGTGTTAGGTTTTGGGTTAGGGTCAGGTTTAGGGTTAGGTTTTAGGGTTTAGTGTTAGCGTTCGGGTTAACGTTAGCGTTAGGTTTAAGGTTAGGGTTTGGGTTAGGGTTAAGATTAGGGTTAGGGTTAGGGGTTAGGCTTAGGGTTAGGGTTAGGGTTCGGGTTTAGGTTTGGTTTAGGTTTAGGGTTAGGGTTAGGGTTAGGGTTTGGGTTAGGGTTTATGTTTGGGTTAGGGTTAGGGTTAGGGTTAGGGTTAGTTTTAGGGCTTGGGTTAGGGTTAGGGTTAGGGTTAGGGCTTGGGTTTAGGTTAGGTTTAAGGGTTAGGGTTAGGGTTAGGGTTAGGGTTAGGGTTAGGGTTAGGGTTGTGTTTTGGGTTAGGGTTAGCGTTAGGTTTAGGGATAGTGTTTGGTCTTGGGTTAGGGTTAGGTTTAGGGTTAGGGTTAGAGTTAGAGTTACGGTTTGGCTTAGGGTTAGGGTTATGGTTAGGGCTCGGCAATAGGGATTGGGTTAGGGTTAGGGTTAGTGTTAGGGTTTGCACTTGGGTTAGGGTTAGTGTTAGGGTTAGTATTAGGGTTAGATTTAGTGTTAGGATTAGGGTTTGGGTTTCGGTTAGGGTTAGGGTTAGGGTTAGGATTTGGGTTAGGGTTTAGTTTAGGGTTAGGTTTATGGTTAGGGTTAGGATTTGGGTTAGGGTTCGTGTTAGGTTTTGGGTTAGGGTCATGTTTAGCGTTAGGTTTTAGGGTTTAGTGTTAGCGTTCGAGTTAGGGTTAGCGTTATTTTTAAGGTTAGGGTTTGGGTTAGGGTTAAGATTAGGGTTAGGGTTAGGGGTTAGGCTTAGGGTTAGGGTTAGGGTTCGGGTTAGGGTTAGGGTTTAGGTTTGGTTTAGGGTTAGGGTTACGTTTAGGGTTAGGGTTTGGGTTAGGGTTTAGCTTTGGGTTAGGGTTAGGGTTAGGGTTAGTTTTAGGGCTTGGGTTAGGGTTAGGGTTAGGTTAGGGCTTGGGTTTAGGTTAGGTTTAAGGTTTGGGTTAGGCTTAGGGTTAACTTTTGTGTTTTGGTTAGGTTGACGTTTAGATTTAGGGTTAGGGTTAGGGTTAGTGTTAGAGTTAGGGTTTGGGTTTGGGTTAGAGTAAGGTATCGGGTTAGAGTTTGGGTTATGTTTAAGGTTAGGTTAAGGTTTGGGTTAGGGTTTGGGTTAGGGTTAAGTTTAGGGTAAGGGTTAGGGGTTAGGGTTAGGGTTAGGGTTAGGGTTTGGGTTAGGGTTTGGGTTAATGTTAGGGTTAGTGTTACGGTTAGGGTTTAGGGTAGGGTTAGGTTTAGGGTTAGGGTTAGAGTTCGGGTTTGTGTTAGGGTTATGGTTAGGGTTATGGTTATGGTTACGGGTTGGGTTAGGGTTAGGGTTAGGTTTAGGGTTATTGTTTGGGCTTGCGTTAGGGTTATGTTTAGGGTTTGGGTTAGAGTTAGGTTTAGGGTTTGGATTAGGGTTAGGGTTTGGGTTAGGGTTAGGGTTCCGGCTCGGCGATAGTGATAGGTTTAGGGTTAGGGTTAGGGTTAGGTTTTGGGCTTGGGATAGGGTTAGTGTTAAGGTTATTATTAGGGTTAGTTTTAGTGTAAGGATTACGGTTTGGGTTTCGGTTAGGGTTAGGGTTAGGGTTAGGGTTAGGGTTAGGGTTGGGGTTAGTGTTAGGGTTAGGGTTAGTGTGTGGGTTTGGGTTAGGGTTAAGCTTAGTGTTAGGGTTAGGGTAAGTGTTAGGGTTAGGGTTTGGATTAGGGTTAGCGTTAGGTTTAGGCTTAGGGTTAGTGTTAGGTTTGGTTTAGGGTTAGTGTTAGGGTTAGGGTAAGGGGTAGGGTTAGGGTTAGGGTTAGATTTAGGGCTTGGGTTAGGGTTAGGGTTAGGGTTAGGGATTGGATTTAGGTTAGGTTTAGGGTTTGGGTTAGGCGTAGGGTTAGGGTTTGGGTTTGGGTTTGGGTTGGGTTTAAGTTTAGGGTTAGGGTTAGGGTTAGGGTTTGGGTTTGGGTTAGAGTAAGGTATAGGGTTAGGGTTTGGGTTAGTTTTAGTGTTAGGTTTAGGGTTTGGGTTAGGGTTTGGATTAGGGTTAAGGTTAGGGTTAGGGTTAGGGTTAGGGTTAGGGTTAGATTTAGGGTTAGATTTAGGTTTAGGTTTTGGGTTAGGATTAGGGTTAGGGTTAGGGTTAGGGTTTGGTTTGGGTTAGGGTTAATGTTACGGATAGGGTAAGGGTTAGGTTTGGGGTTAGGCTTTGGTTTAGGGTTACTCTTAGAGGTTGGTTTAGGGTTAGGGTTAGGGTTAGGGTTAAGGTTAGGGGTTCGGTTTCGTTTGGGGTCGGGTTAGTGTTAGGGTTAGGGATAGAGTTTAGGTTAGGGTTAGGGTTAGGGTTAGGGTTAGTGTTTAGGTTTGGTTTAGGGTTAGGTTTAGTGTAGGGTTTGGGTTAGGGTTTAGGTTTGTGTTAGGGTTAGGGTTAGGGTTAGTTTTAGGGCTTGGGTTAGGGTTAGGGTTAGGGTTAGGGCTTGGGTTTAGGTTAGGTTTAAGGTTTGGGTTAGGCTTAGCGTTAGGGTTTGTGTTTAGGTTAGGTTTAGGTTTAGGGTTAGCGTTAGGGTTAGGGTTTGGGTTAAGGTTAGGTTTAGGGTTTGGGTTTGAGTCATGGTTAGGGTTAGGGTTAGGGTCAGGGTTGGGGTTAGTGTTAGGGTTAGGGTTAGGGTTGGGGTTAGTGTTAGTGTTAGGGTTAGGGGTTAGGGTTAGGGTTAGGGTTAGGGATTGCGTTAGGTTTTGGGTTACGGTTAGGGTTAGTATTACGTTTAGGGTTTAGGGTAGGGTTAGGTTTAGTGTTATGGTTAGGGTTAGGGTGTGTGTTAGGGTTACGGTTAGGGTTAGGGTTAGGGTTAGGTTTAGGGTTAGTGTTTGGGCTTGAGTTAGGGTTAGATTTAGGGTTAGGGTAGAGTTAGGGTTAGGGTTTGGCTTAGGGTTAGGTTTAGGGTTAGGGTTAGGGTTAGGGCTAGGCGATAGGGATAGGGTTTGGGTTAGGGTTAGGGTAATTTTTGGGCTTGGGTTAGGATTAGTTTTAGGGTTAGTATTAGGATTAGGTTTAGTGTTAGAATTAGGGTTTGGGTTTCGGTTAGGGTTACGGTTAGGGTTAGGGTTTGGGTTAGTGTTAGGGTTTGGGATAGGGTTAGGGTTAGGGTAAGGGTTAGGGTTAGGGTTTGTGTTAGGCTAAGGGTTAGGGTTAGGTTTAGGGTTAGGCTTAGGGTTAGGGTTAGGGTTAGGGCTAGGGTTTGGTTTCGGTTTAGGGTTAGGGTTAGGGTTAGGGCTAGGGTTTGGTTTAGGTTTAGGGTTAGGGTTGGGGTTGGGGTAAGAGTTAGGATTTGGGTTAGGGTTAGGGTTAGGGTTAGGGTTAGGATTTGGGTTAGGGTTAGTTTTACGTTTAGGGTTAGGGTTAGGGTTAGGGTTAGGGTTTGGGTTTGGGATAGAGTAAGGTATCGGGTTAGGGTTTGGGTTAGGTTCAAGGTTAGGGTTAGGGTTTGGGTTAGGGTTTGGGTTAGGGGTAGTGTTAGGTTTAGGGTTAGGGTTAGCGTTAGGGTTTGGGTTAGCGTTAGGGTTATGTTTAGTGTTAGGGTTAGGGTTAGGGTTAGGGTTAGGGTTAGGGTTTCTGTTAGGGTTAGTGTTAGGGTTTGTGTTTGAGTCATGGTTAGGGTTAGGGTTAGGGTCAGGGTTGGGGTTAGATTTAGGGTTAGGGTTAGGGTGTGTGTTTGGGTTAGGGTTAGGCTTAGGTTTAGGTTTAGGGTAAGTGTTAGGGTTAGGGCTTGGGTAAGTGTTAGGGTTAGGTTTAGGATTTCGTTTAGGGTTAGCTTTAGGGTTCGGGTTAGGTTTAGTGTGTGGGTTTGGGTTAGGGTTAGGCTTAGGGTTCGGGTTAGGGTAAGTGTTAGGTTAGAGTTTTGATTAGGGTTAGTGTTAGGTTTAGGCTTAGGGTTAGGGTTTGGTTTGGTTTAGGGTTACTGTTAGGGTTAGTGTAAGGGTTAGGTTTATTGTTAGGGTTAGGGTTAGGGTTAGTTTTACGGCTTGGATTAGGGTTAGGGTTAGGAATTGGGTTTAGGTTAGGTTTAGGTTTTGGGTTAGGCTTAGGGTTAGGTTTTGGGTTTGGGTTAGGATTAGGTTTAGGGTTAGTGTTAGGGTTAGGGTTAGGGTTTGGGTTTGGGTTAGAGTAAGGTATAGGGTCAGACTTTGGGTTAGGTTTAGTGTTAGGGTTAGGGTTTGGGTTAGGGTTAAGGTAAGGGTTAGGGTCAGGTGTTAGGGTTAGGGTTAGGGTTTGGGTTAGGGTTAGGGTTAGGGTTAGTGTTCCGGTTAGGATTTGGGGTAGGTTAGGTTTATTTGTAGGGTTAGGGTTAGGGTTTGTGTTAGGGTTAGGGTTAGGGTTTGGGTTAGTGTTTGGATTAGGTTTAGGGATAGTGTTTGGGTTTGGGTTAGGGTTAGGTTTAGGGTTAGGGTTAGATTTAGGGTTACTGTTTGGCTTAGGGTTAGGGTTAGGGTTAGGGATAGGCGATAGGGATAGGGTTAGGGTTAGGATTGGGGTTAATATTTGGGCTTGTGTTAGAGTTAGTGTTAGGGTTAGGATTAGGGTTAGGTTTAGTGTTAGGATTAGGGTTTGGGTTTCGGGTAGGTTTAGTGTTAGGATTAGTGTTTGGGCTTTTTTTAGGGTTAGGTTTAGGGATAGGGGTAGGTTTTGGTTTGGCTTAGGGTTAGGGTTATTGTTAGGGTTTGGGTTAGGGTTAGTGTTAGGATTAGGCTTTGGGTTAGGGTTAGATTTAGGGTTAGGGTTAGGGTTAGAGTTGGGGTTGGGGTTTGGGTTTGGGTTAGTGTCAGGTATCGGGTTAGGTTTTGGGTTAGGTTTAAGGTTAGGGTTAGGGTTTGGGTTAGGGTTTGCGTTCGGGTTAAGATTAGTGTTAGGGTTAGGGGTTAGGGTTAGGGTTAGGCTTAGGGTTAGGGTTAGGGTTATTGTTACGGTTAGGGTTTAGGGTAGGGTTAGCTTTAGGGTTAGGGTTAGGGTTAGGGTGTGTGTTAGTGTTACGGTTAGGGTTATGGTTAGGGTTACGGTTTGGGTTAGGATTAGCATTAGGGTTAGGTCAGTGTTTGGGCTTGGGTTAGGGTTAGGTTTAGATTTAGGGTTAGGGTTAGGGTTAGGGCTAGGCGATAGTGATAGGTTAGGGTTAGGGTTAGGGTTAGCGATTGCACTTGGGTTAGGGTTAGTGTTAGGGTTAGTATTAGGGTTAGGTTTAATCTTACGATTAGGGTTTGGTTTTCAGTAAGGGTTAGGTTTAGGGTTAGAGTTAGGGTTTGGGTTAGGGTTTGGGTTAGTGTTAAGGGTAAGGTTAGGTTTAGGGTTTGGGTTTGGGTTTGGGTTAGGGTTAGGTTTAGGGTTAGGGTTAGGATTTGGTTAGGGTTAGTGTTAGGTTTTGGGTTAGGGTTAGGTTTAGGGTTAGGGTTTAGGGTTTAGTGTTAGAGTTCAGGTTAGATTTAGAGTTAGGGTTTGGGTTTTTGTTAGGGTTAGCGTTAGGGTTAAGGTTAGGGTTTGGGTTAGTGTTAGGGTTTGGAATACGGTTAGTGTTAGGGTTTGGGTTAGGGTTAAGTTTGAAGTTTGGGTTTGGGTTAGGTTTAGGGTTAGATTTAGGTTTTGGTATAGGGTTAGTCTTAGGGTTTGTGTTAGGGTTAGGGTTAGTGTTAGGGTTTAGGGTTTAGGGTTACGGTTATGGTTCAGGTTAGATTTAGGGTTAGTGTTACGGTTAGGGTTTGGGTTAGGGTTAGGGTTAGGGTTAGGGTTTGTCTTAGGGTTACGGTTAGGGTTATGGTTAGGGTTACGGTTTGGGTTAGGGTTAGGGTTAGGTTTAGGGTTAGTGTTTGGGCTTGGATTATGGTTAGGTTTAGGGTTATGTTTAGAGTTAGGGTTAGTGTTTCGCTTAGGGTTAGGGTTAGGGTTAGGTTTCGGGTTAGGGTTAGAGTTAGGGTTAGGGTTTGGCTTAGGGTTAGGTTTAGGTTTAGGGTTAGGGTTAGGGCTAGGCGATAGCAATAGGGTTAGGGTTAGGGTTAGGGTTAGGGTTTGGGTTAGGGTTAGGGTCAGGGTTATGGTTAGGGTTACGGGTTTGGTTGGGGTTAGGGTTAGGGTTAGTTTTAGGGTTTGGGTTTGGGTTATGGTTATGTTTAGGGTTAGGATTAGGATTAGGGTTAGGTTTAGGGTTTGGGTTAGGGTTAGTGTTAGAGTTTGGGTTTGAGTTAGGCTTAGGGTTAGGGTTAGGGTTAGGGTTGGGGTTAGTGTTAGGGTTAGGGTTAGTGTGTGGGTTTGGGTTAGGGTTAGGCTTAGGGTTAGGGTTAGGGTAAGTTTTAGGGTTAGGGCTTGGTTAAGGGTTAGGGTTAGAGTTAGGGTTAGGGTTTTGTTTAGGGTTAGGTTTAGGAATCGGTTTAGGTTTAGGGTGTGGGTTTGGGTTAGGGTTAGTTTTAGGGTTAGTATTAGGGTAAGTGTTAGGTTAGGGTTTGGATTAGGGTTAGGGTTAGCTTTAGGATTAGGGTTGGGGTTTGGTTTGGTTTAGGGTTAGTTTTAGGGTTAGAATAAGTGTTACTTTTAGGGTTAGGGTTAGGGTTAGGGTTAGGTTTAGGGTTAGTTTTAGGGCTTGGGTTAGGGTTAGGGTTAGGGTTAGGGCTTGGGTTTAGGTTAGGTTTAGGGTTTGGGTTAGGCTTCGGGTTAGGGTTTGGGTTTGGGTTTGGTTTAGGTTTAGGGTTACGATTAGGGTTAGGATTTGGGTTTGGGTTAGAGTTAGGTATAGGGTTAGGGTTTGGGTTAGGTTTAGTGTTAGGGTTAGGGTTTGGGTTAGGGTTTCGGTTAGGGTTAAGTTTAGAGTTAGGGTTAGGGTTTAGGGTTAGGGTTAGGGTTTGTGTTAGGGTTAGGTTTAGGGTTAGGGTTAGGGTTAGTGTTAGCGTTTGGGTTAGAGTTAGGTTTCGGTTTAGGGTTAGTGTTTGGGCTTGGGTTAGGGTTCGATTAAGGTTAGGGTAGAGTTAGGGTTCGGGTTTGGCTTAGGGTTAGGTTTAGGGTTAGGGTTAGGGCTAGGAGATAGGGATAGGGTTTGGCTTAGGGTTAGGGTTAAGGTTAGGGCTAGGCGTTAGGGATAGGGTTAAGGTTAGGGTAGGGGTGTGGGTTAGTGTTAGGTTTAGGGTTAGGGTTAGAGTTTGGTTTGGTTTACGGTTAGTGTGAGGGTTAGTGGAAGGGCTAGGGTTAGGGTTAGGGTTAGGGGTGGTTTAGGGTTAGGGTTAGAGTTAGGATTAAGGTTAGGGTTAAGGTTTAGGTTTGGGTTAGAGTTAAGTTTAGAGTTGGGGTTTGGTTTAAGGTTAGGTTTAGGGTTAGGGTTGGGGTTAGGGTTAGGGTTATCGTTAGTGTTAGGTTTAGGATTAGGGTTAGGTTTAGGTTTAGGTTTTGGGTTAGGGTTAGGGTTAGGGTTAGGGTTAGGGTTTGGTTTGTGTTAGGGTTAATGTTACGGATAGTATAAGGGTTAGGTTTGGGGTTATGGTTAGGTTTAGAGTTACTGTTAGAGGTTGGTTTAGGGTTAGGGTTAGGTTTAGGGTTAGGGTTAGGGTTAGTCTTAGGGATTGGTTTGGGGTAGGGTTAGTGTTAGGGTTAGGGATAGTTTAGGTTAGGTTTAGGGTTAGGGTTAGGGTTTAGGTTTGGTTTAGGGTTAGGGTTAGGCTTAGGGTATGGGTTAGGGTTTAGGTTTCGTTTAGGGTTTGGGTTAGGGTTAGTTTTAGGGCTTGGGTTAGGGTTAGGGTTAGGGTTAGGGCTTGGGTTTAGGTCAGGTTTAAGGTGTGGGTTAGGCTTACGGTTAGGATTTGTGTTTGGGTTAGGTTTAGCTTTAGTGTTAGGGTTAGGGGTAGCGTTAGTTTTAGGGCTTGAGTTAGGGTTAGGGTTAAGTTTAGGGATTGAGTTTAGGTTAGGTTTAGGGTTTGGGTTAGGCTTAGGGTTAGGGTTTGGGTTTGGGTTAGTTTTAGGTTTAGGGTTAGGTTTAGGGTTTGGGTTAGGCTTAGGGTTAGGGTTTGGGTTTGGGTTAGTTTTAGGTTTAGGGTTAGGGTTAGTGTTAGGGTTAGTGTTAGGGTTAGGGTTTGGGTTTGGGATAGAGTAAGGTATCGGGTTAGGGTTTGGGTTAGGTTCAAGGTTAGGGTTAGGGTTTGGGTTAGGGTTTGGGTTAGGGTTAGTGTTAGGTTTAGGGTTAGGGTTAGCGTTAGGGTTTGGGTTAGCGTTAGGGTTAAGGTTAGTGTTAGGGTTAGGGTTAGGGTTAGGGTTAGGGTTTGGGTTAGGGTTAGGGTTAGGGTTTGGGTTTGAGTCATGGTTAGGGTTAGGGTTAGGGTCAGGTTTGGGGTTAGTGTTAGGGTTAGGGTGTGGGTTTGGGTTAGGGTTAGGCTTAGGTTTAGGGTTAGGCTAATTGTTAGGGTTAGGGCTTGGGTAAGTGTTAGGGTTAGGTTTAGGATTTCGTTTAGGGTTAGCTTTAGGGTTCGGGTTAGGTTTAGTGTGTGGGTTTGCGTTAATGTTAGGCTTAGGGTACGAGTTAGGGTAAGTGTTAGGTTAGGGTTTGGATTAGGGTTAGTGTTAGTTTTAGGCTTAGGGTGAGGGTTTGGTTTGGTTTAGGGTTACTGTTAGGGTTATTGTAAGGGTTAGGTTTAGGGTTAGGGTTAGGGTAAGAGTTAGGTTTAGCCTTAGGGTTAGTGTTAGGTTTGGTTTAGGGTTAGTGTTAGGGTTAGGGTAAGGGGTAGGGTTAGGGTTAGGGTTAGTTTTAGGGCTTGGGTTAGGGTTAGGTTTAGGGTTAGGGATTGGGTTAGGGTTTAGGGTTAGGGTTAGGGTTTAGGGTTAGGATTAAGGTTAGGGTTAGGGTTAGGGTTAGGGTTGTGTTTTGGGTTAGGGTTAGCGTTAGGTTTAGGGTTAGTGTTTGGTCTTGGGTTAGGGTTAGGGTTATGGTTAGGGTTACGGGTTTGGTTGGGGTTAGGGTTAGGGTTAGTTTTAGGGATTGGGTTAGGGTTAGGGTTAGGGTTAGTGCTTGGGTTTAGGTTAGGTTTAAGGTTTGGGTTAGGCTTGGGGTTAGGTTTCGTGTTTTGGTTAGGTTGACGTTTAGATTTAGGGTTAGGGTTAGGGTTAGTGTTAGGGTTAGGGTTTGGGTTTGGGTTAGAGTATGGTATCGGGTTAGGGTTGGGGTTATGTTTAAGGTAAGGGGTAAGGTTTGGGTTAGGGTTTGGGTTAGGGTTAAGGTTAGGGTTAGGGTTAGGGGTTAGGGTTAGGTTTAGGTTTAGGGTTTGGGTTAGGGTTTGGGTTAAGTTTAGGGTTAGTGTTACGGTTAGGGTTTAGGGTAGGGTTAGGTTTAGGGTTAGGGATAGGGTTAGGGTTTGTGTTTCGGTTAGGGTTATGGTTAGGGTTACGGGTTGGGTTAGGGTTAGGGTTAGGTTTAGGGTTATTGTTTGGGCTTGGGTTAGGGTTAGGTTTAGGGTTAGGGTTAGAGTTAGGTTTAGGGTTTGGATTAGGGTTAGGGTTAGGGTTAGATTTAGGGTTAGGGTTAGGGTTCGGGCTAGGCGATCGTGATAGGGTTAGGGTTAGGGTTAGGGTTAGGTTTTGGGCTTGGGATAGGGTTAGTGTTAAGGTTAATATTAGGGTTAGGTTTAGTGTAAGGATTAGGGTTTGGGTTATGGTTAGGGTTAGGGTTAGGGTTAGGGTTTGGGTTAGTGTTAGGGTTTTGGATACGGTTAGGGTTACTGTAAGGGTTAGTTTTAGGGTTTGTGTTAGGGTTAGGGTTAGGGTTAGGGTTAGGTTTAGGGTTTGGGTTAGGGTTAGGGTTAGGGTTAGGGTTAGGGTTAGGGTTGTGTTAGGATTATGGTTATGGTTATGGTTTGGTTTAGGATCAGTGTTAGGGTTTGGGTTTGTGTTAGGGTTAGGGTTAGGGTTAGGGTTAGGGTTAGGGTTAGGGTTGGGCTTAGTGTTAGGGTTAGGGTTCGTGTGTGGGTTTGGGTTAGGGTTAAGCTTAGTGTTAGGGTTACGTTAAGTGTTAGGGTTAGGGTTTGGATTAGGGTTAGGGTTAGGTTTAGGCTTAGGGTTAGTGTTAGGTTTGGTTTAGGGTTAGTGTTAGGGTTAGTGTAAGGGGTAGGCTTAGGGTTAGGGTTAGTTTTAGGGCTTGGGTTAGGGTTAGGGTTAGGGTTAGGGATTGGGTTTAGGTTGGGTTTAGGGTTTGGGTTAGGCTTAGGGTTAGGGTTTGGGTTTGGGTTTGGGTTAGGTTTAGGTTTAGGGTTAGGGTTAGGGTTAGGGTTAGGGTTAGGGTTTGGGTTTGGGTTAGAGTAAGGTATAGGGTTAGGGTTTGCGTTAGGTTTAGTGTTAGGTTTAGGGTTTGGGTTAGGGTTAGGGTTTGGGTTAGGGTTAAGGTTAGGGTTAGGGTTAGGGTTAGGGTTAGATTTAGGGTTAGATTTAGGTTTAGGTTTTGGGTTAGGATTAGGGTTAGGGTTAGGGTTATGTTTCGGTTTGGGTTAGGGTTAATATTCCGGATAGGGTAAGGGTTACGTTTGGGGTTAGGGTTTGGTTTAGGTTTACTCTTAGAGGTTGGTTTAGGGTTAGGGTTAGGGTTAGGGTTAGGGTTAGGGGTTCGGTTTGGTTTGGGGTCGGGTTAGTGTTAGGGTTAAGGATAGAGTTTAGGTTAGGTTTAGGGTTCGGGTTAGGGTTAGTGTTTAGGTTTGGTTTAGGGTTAGGTTTAGGGTAGGGTTTGGGTTAGGCTTTAGGTTTGTGTTAGGGTTAGGGTTAGGGTTAGTTTTAGGGCTTGGGTTAGGGTTAGGGTTAGGGTTAGGGCTTGGGTTTAGGTTAGGTTTAAGGTTTGGGTTAGGCTTAGCGTTAGGGTTTGTTTTTCGATTTGGTTTAGGTTTAGGGTTAGTGTTAGGGTTAGGGTTAGTGTTAGGGTTAGGGTTTGGGTTTGGTTTAGAGTAAGGTATCAGGTTAGGGTTTGAGTTAGGTTTAAAGTTAGGGTTAGGGTTTGGGTCAGGGTTTGGGTTAGGGTTAATGTTAGGGTTAGGGTTAGGGGTTAGGGTTAGGGTTAGGGTTAGGGTTTGCGTTGCGGTTTGGGTTACGGTTAGGGTGAGCCTTACGGTTAGGGTTTAGGGTAGGGTTAGGTTTAGGGTTAGGGTTAGGGTTAGGGTGTGTGTTAGGGTTACGGTTAGGGTTATAGTTAGGGTTACGGTTTGGGTTAGGGTTAGGGTTAGGGTTAGGTTTAGGGTTAGTGTTTGGGCTTGGGTTAGGGTTAGATTTAGGGTTAGGGTAGAGTTAGGGTTAGGGTTTGGCTTAGGGTTAGGGTTAGGGTTAGGGTTAGGGTTAGGGCTAGGCGATAGG
>CM069528.1:7097500-7125000 GCA_035773235.1 Eospalax fontanierii
GTTTAGGGTTTGGGTTAGGCGTAGGGTTAGGGTTTGGGTTTGGGTTTGGGTTAGGTTTAGGTTTATGGTTAGGGTTAGGGTTAGGGTTTGGGTTTGGGTTAGAGTAAGGTATAGGGTTAGGGTTTGGGTTAGGTTTAGTGTTAGGTTTAGGGTTTGGGTTAGGGTTTGGGTTAGGGTTAAGGTTAGGGTTAGGGTTAGGGTTAGGGTTAGGGTTAGATTTAGGGTTAGATTTAGGTTTAGGTTTTGGGTTAGGATTAGGATTAGGGTTAGGGTTTGGTTTGGGTTAGGGTTAATGTTACGGATAGGGTAAGGGTTAGGTTTGGGGTTAGGCTTTGGTTTAGGGTTACTGTTAGAGGTTGGTTTAGGGTGAGGGTTAGGGTTAGGGTTACGGTTAGGGGTTCGGTTTGGTTTCGGGTCGGGTTAGTGTTAGGGTTAGGGATAGAGTTTAGGTTAGGGTTAGGGTTAGGGTTAGGGTTAGTGTTTAGTTTGGTTTAGGGTTAGGTTTAGGGTAGGGTTTGGGTTAGGGTTTAGGTTTGTGTTAGGGTTAGGGTTAGGGTTAGTTTTAGGGCTTGGGTTAGGGTTAGGGTTATGGTTAGGGCTTGGGTTTAGGTTAGGTTTAAGGTTTGGGTTAGGCTTAGCGTTAGTGTTTGTGTTTCGGTTAGGTTTAGGTTTAGGGTTAGCGTTAGGGTTAGGGTTAGTGTTAGGGTTAGGGTTTGGGTTTGGGTTGGAGTAAGGTATCAGGTTAGGGTTTGGGTTAGGTTTAAAGTTAGGGTTAGGGTTTGGGTTAGGGTTTGGGTTAGGTTTAAGGTTAGGGTTAGGGTTACGGGTTAGGGTTAGTGTTAGGGTTAGGGTTAGGATTAGGGTTAGGGTTAGGTTTAGGGTTTGCGTTAGGGTTTGGGTTACGGTTAGGGTTAGTGTTACGTTTAGGGTGTAGGATAGGGTTAGGTTTAGGGTTAGGGTTAGGGTTAGGGTGTGTGTTAGGGTTATAGTTAGGGTTACGGTTTGGGTTAGGGTTAGGGTTAGGTTTAGGGTTAGTGTTTGGGCTTGGGTTAGGGTTAGATTTAGGGTTAGGGTAGAGTTAGGGTTAGGGTTTGGCTTAGGGTTAAGGTTAGGGTTAGGGTTAGGGTTAGGGCTAGGCGATAGGGATAGGGTTTGAGTTAGGGTTAGGGTTAGGGTTTGGGCTTGGGTTAGGATTAGTTTGAGGGTTAGTATTAGGGTTAGGTTTAGTGTTAGGATTAGGGTTTGGGTTTCGGTTAGGGTTACAGTTAGGGTTAGGGTTTGGGTTAGTGTTAGGGTTTGGGATAGTGTTAGGGTTAGGATAAGGGTTAGGGTTAGGGTTTGTGTTAGGCTAAGGTTAGGGTTAGGGTTAGTGTTAGAATTAGGGTTTGTGTTAGGTTTAGGGTTACGGTTAGGGTTAAGGTTTAGGATTTGGGTTAGGGTTAGGGTTAGGGTTAGGGTTAGGATTTGGGTTAGGGTTGGGGTTAAGGTTAGGGTTAGGATTTGGGTTAGGGTTATGGTTATGTTTAGGGTTAGGATTAGGATTAGGGTTAGGTTTAGGGTTTGGGTTAGGGTTAGTGTTAGGGTTCGGGTTTGAGTTAGGGTTAGGGTTAGAGTTAGGTTTAGGGTTGGGGTTAGTGTTAGGGTTAGGGTTAGTGTGTGGGTTTGGGTTAGGGTTAGGCTTATGGTCAGGGTTAGGGTAAGTGTTACGGTTAGGGCTTGGGTAAGGGTTAGGGTTTCGTTTAGGGTTAGGTTTAGGATTCGGTTTATGTTTAGGTTGTGGGTTTGGGTTAGGGTTTGGCTTAGGGTTAGGATTAGGGTAAGTGTCAGGGTTAGGGTTTGGATTAGGGTTAGGGTTAGCTTTAGGCTTAGGTTTAGGGTTTGGTTTGGTTTAAGGTTAGTGTTAGGGTTAGGATAAGTGTTACGGTTAGGGTTAAGGTTAGGGTTAGGGTTAGGGTTAGGGTTACGGTTAGGGTTAGGGCTTGGGTTTAGGTTAGGTTTAGGGTTTGCGTTAGGCTTAGGGTTAGGGTTTGGGTTTAGGTTTGTTTTAGGTTTAGGGTTACGGTTAGGGTTAGGATTTGGGTTTGGGTTAGAGTTAGGTATAGGGTTAGGGTTTGGGTTAGGTTTAGTGTTAGGGTTAGAGTTAGGGTTAGGGTTTGGCTTAGGGTTAGGGTTAAGGTTAGGGCTAGGCGATAGGAATA
Organism: Eospalax fontanierii; assembly: GCA_035773235.1. Taxonomy (NCBI): domain Eukaryota; kingdom Metazoa; phylum Chordata; class Mammalia; order Rodentia; family Spalacidae; genus Eospalax; species Eospalax fontanierii. The sequence continues at coordinate 7,099,699 of CM069528.1, forward strand.
GGGTTAGGGTTAGGGTTTGGGTTAGGGTTATTGTTAGGTTTAGGGTTAGGGTTAGGGTTTGGTTTGGTTTACGGTTAGTGTGAGGGTTAGGGGAAGGGTTAGGGTTAGGGTTAGGGTTAGGGTTGGTTTAGGGTTAGTGTTAGAATTAGGGTTTGTGTTAGGTTTAGGGTTACAGTTAGGGTTAAGGTTTAGGTTTGGGTTAGGGTTAGGGTTAGGGCTAGGGTTTGGTTTAGGTTTAGGGTTAGGGTTAGGGTGAGGGTTAGGTTTAGGATTTGGGTTAGGGTTAGGGTTAGGGGTAGGGTTTGGATTTGGGTTAGGGTTGGGGTTAGGGTTAGGGTTAGGATTTGGGTTAGGGTTATGGTTATGTTTAGGGTTAGAATTAGGATTAGGGTTAGGTTTAGGGTTTGGGTTAGGGTTAGTGTTAGGGTTTGGGTTTGAGTTAGGGTTAGGGTTAGAGTTAGGTTTAGGGTTGGGGTTAGTGTTAGGGTTAGGGTTAGTGTGTGGGTTTGGGTTAGGGTTAGGCTTACGGTCAGGGTTAGGGTAAGTGTTAGGGTTAGGGCTTGGGTAAGGTTAGGGTTAGGGTTAGGGTTAGGGTTTCGTTTAGGTTTAGGTTTAGGATTCGGTTTATGTTTAGGGTGTGGGTTTGGGTTAGGGTTTGGCTTAGGGTTAGTATTAGGGTAAGTGTTAGGGTTAGGGTTTGGATTAGGGTTAGGGTTAACTTTAGGCTTAGGGTTAGGGTTTGGTTTGGTTTAGGGTTAGTGTTAGGGTTAGGGTTAGGGTTAGGGTTAGGGTGTGTGTTAGGGTTATAGTTAGGGTTACGGTTTGGGTTAGGGTTAGGGTTAGGTTTAGGGTTAGTGTTTGGGCTTGGGTTAGGGTTAGATTTAGGGTTAGGGTAGAGTTAGGGTTAGGGTTTGGCTTAGGGTTAAGGTTAGGGTTAGGGTTAGGGTTAGGGCTAGGCGATAGGGATAGGGTTTGAGTTAGGGTTAGGGTTAGGGTTTGGGCTTGGGTTAGGATTAGTTTGAGGGTTAGTATTAGGGTTAGGTTTAGTGTTAGGATTAGGGTTTGGGTTTCGGTTAGGGTTACAGTTAGGGTTAGGGTTTGGGTTAGTGTTAGGGTTTGGGATAGTGTTAGGGTTAGGATAAGGGTTAGGGTTAGGGTTTGTGTTAGGCTAAGGTTAGGGTTAGGGTTAGTGTTAGAATTAGGGTTTGTGTTAGGTTTAGGGTTACGGTTAGGGTTAAGGTTTAGGTTTGGGTTAGGGTTAGGGTTAGGGCTAGGGATTGGTTTAGGTTTAGGGTTAGGGTTAGGGTGAGGGTTAGGTTTAGGATTTGGGTTAGGGTTAGGGTTAGGGTTAGGATTTGGGTTAGGGTTGGGGTTAGGGTTAGGGTTAGGATTTGGGTTAGGGTTATGGTTATGTTTAGGGTTAGGATTAGGATTAGGGTTAGGTTTAGGGTTTGGGTTAGGGTTAGTGTTAGGGTTTGGGTTTGAGTTAGGGTTAGGGTTAGAGTTAGGTTTAGGGTTGGGGTTAGTGTTAGGGTTAGGGTTAGTGTGTGGGTTTGGGTTAGGGTTAGGCTTATGGTCAGGGTTAGGGTAAGTGTTACGGTTAGGGCTTGGGTAAGGGTTAGGGTTAGGGTTAGGATTTCGTTTAGAGTTAGGTTTAGGATTCGGTTTATGTTTAGGGTGTGGGTTTGGGTTAGGGTTTGGCTTAGGGTTAGTATTAGGGTAAGTGTCAGGGTTAGGGTTTGGATTAGGGTTAGGGTTAGCTTTAGGCTTAGGTTTAGGGTTTGGTTTGGTTTAAGGTTAGTGTTAGGGTTAGGATAAGTGTTACGGTTAGGGTTAAGGTTAGGGTTAGGGTTAGGGTTAGGGTTAGGGTTAGGGTTAGGGCTTGGGTTTAGGTTAGGTTTAGGGTTTGCGTTAGGCTTAGGGTTAGGGTTTGGGTTTAGGTTTGTTTTAGGTTTAGGGTTACGGTTAGGGTTAGGATTTGGGTTTGGGTTAGAGTTAGGTATAGGGTTAGGGTTTGGGTTAGGTTTAGTGTTAGGGTTCGAGTTAGGGTTAGGGTTTGGCTTAGGGTTAGGGTTAAGGTTAGGGCTAGGAGATAGGAATAGGGTTAGGGTTAGGGTTTGGGTTAGGGTTAGTGTTAGGTTTAGGGTTAGGGTTAGGGTTTGGTTTGGTTTACGGTTAGTGTGAGGGATAGGGAAAGGGTTAGGGTTAGGGTTAGGGTTAGGGGTGGTTTAGGGTTAGGGTTAGGGGTAGGATTAAGGTTAGGGTTAAGGTTTAGGTTTGGGTTAGAGTTAAGTTTAGAGTTGGGGTTTGGTTTAAGGTTAGGTTTAGGGTTAGGGTTGGGGTTAGGGTTAGGGTTAGGGTTATTTATAGGGTTAGGTTTAGGATTAGGGTTAGGTTTAGGTTTAGGTTTTGGTTTAGGGTTAGGGTTAGGGTTAGGGTTAGGGTTAGGGTTTGGTTTGTGTTAGGGTTAATGTTACGGATAGTGTAAGGGTTAAGTTTGGGGTTAGGGTTAGGTTTAGGATTACTGTTAGAGGTTGGTTTAGGGTTAGGGTTAGGTTTAGGGTTAGGGTTAGGGTCAGGGTTAGGGATTGATTTGGGGTAGGGTTAGTGTTAGGGTTAGGGATAGTTTAGGTTAGGTTTAGGGTTAGGGTTAGGGTTTAGGTTTGGGTTAGGGTTAGGGTTAGGGTTAGGGTATGGGTTAGGGTTTAGGTTTGGTTTAGGGTTAGGGTTAGGGTTAGTTTTTGGGCTTGGGTTAGGGTTAGGGTTAGGGTTAGGGCTTGGGTTTAGGTCAGGTTTAAGGTGCGGGTTAGGCTTACGGTTAGGATTTGTGTTTGGGTTAGGTTTAGCTTTAGTGTTAGGGTTAGGGTAAGCGTTAGTTTTAGGGCTTGAGTTAGGGTTAGGGTTTAGTTTAGGGATTGGGTTTAGGTTAGGTTTAGGGTTTGGGTTAGGCTTAGGGTTAGGGTTTCGGTTTGGGTTAGGTTTAGGTTTAGGGTTACGCTTAGGGTTAGGATTTGGGTTTGGGTTAGAGGTAGGTATAGGGTTAGGGTTTGGGTTAGGTTTAGTGTTAGGGTTAAAGTTTGGGTTAGGGTTTCGGTTAGGGTTAAGGTTAGGGTTAGGGTTAGGGTTTAGGGTTAGGGTTATGGTTTGTGTTAGGGTTAGGGTTAGGGTTAGGGTTAGGGTTAGGGTTAGCGTTTGGGTTAGAGTTAGGGTTAGGTTTAGGGTTAGTGTTTGGGCTTGGGTTAGGGTTAGGTTTAGTGTTAGGGTTAGAGTTAGGGTTAGGGTTTGGCTTAGGATTAGGGTTAAGTTTAGGGCTAGGCGATAGGAATAGGGTTAGGGTTAGGGTTTGAGTTAGGGTTAGTGTTAGGTTTAGGGTTAGGGTTAGGGTTTGGTTTGGTTTACGGTTCGTGTGAGGGTTAGGGGAAGGGTTAGGGTTAGGGTTAGGGTTTGATTTAGGGTTTAGGTTTGGGTTAGGGTTAGGGTTAGGGTTAGGGTTAGTTTTAGGGCTTGGGTTAGGGTTAGGGTTAGGGTTAGGCCTTGGGGTTAGGTTAGGTTTAAGGTTTGGTTTAGGTTTAGGGTTAACTTTTCTGTTTTGGTTAGGTTGACGTTTAGATTTAGGGTTAGGGTTAGGGTTAGTGTTAGGGTTAGGGTTTGGGTTTGTGTTAGAGTAAGGTATCGGGTTAGAGTTTGGGTTATATTTAAGGTTAGAGTTAAGGTTTGGGTTAGGGTTTGGGTTAGGGTTAAGTTTAGGGTTAGGGTTAGGGGTTAGGGTAGGGTTAGGGTTAGGGTTTGTGTTAGGGTTTGGGTTAATGTTAGGGTTAGTGTTACGGTTAGGGTTTAGGGTAGGGTTAGGTTTAGGGTTAGGGTTAGGGTTCGGGTTTGTGTTAGGGTTACGGTTAGGGTTATGGTTATGGTTACGGGTTGGTTTAGGGTTAGGGTTAGGTTTAGGGTTATTGTTTGGGCTTGGGTTAGGGTTAGGGTTAGGTTTAGGGTTAGGGTTAGAGTTAGATTTAGGGTTTGGATTAGGGTTAGGTTTTGGGTTAGGGTTAGGGTTCGGGCTAGGCGATAGTGATAGGGTTAGGGTTAGGGTTAGGGTTAGGTTTTGGGCTTGGGATAGGGTTAGTGTTAAGGTTAGTATTAGGGTTAGGTTTAGTGTAAGGATTAGCGTTTGGGTTTCGGTTAGGGTTAGGGTTGTGGTTAGGGTTAGGGTTGGGGTTAGTGTTAGGGTTAGGGTTAGTGTGTGGGTTTGGGTTAGGGTTAAGCTTAGTGTTAGGGTTAGGGTAAGTGTTAGGGTTAGGGTTTGGATTAGGGTAAGGGTTAGGTTTAGGCTTAAGGTTAGTGTTAGGTTTGGTTTAGGGTTAGTGTTAGGGTTAGGGTAAGGGGTAGGGTTAGGGTTAGTTTTAGGGCTTGGGTTAGGGTTAGGGTTTGGGTTAGGGTTTGGGTTTAGGTTAGGTTTGGGGTTGGGGTTAGGCGTAGGGTTAGGGTTTGGGTTTGGGTTTGGGTTAGTTTTAGGTTTATGGTTAGGGTTAGGGTTAGGGTTTGGGTTTGGGTTAGAGTAAGGTATAGGGTTAGGGTTCGGGTTAGGTTTAGTGTTAGGTTTAGGGTTTGGGTTAGGGTTTGGGTTAGGGTTAAGGTTAGGGTTAGGGTTAGGGTTAGGGTTAGGGTTAGGGATAGGGTTAGATTTAGGGTTAGATTTAGGTTTAGGTTTTGGGTTAGGATTAGGGTTAGGGTTAGGGTTTGGTTTGGGTTAGGGTTAATGTTACGGATAGGGTAAGGGTTAGGTTTGGGGTTAGGCTTTGGTTTAGGGTTACTGTTAGAGGTTGGTTTAGGGTGAGGGTTAGGGTTAGGGTTACGGTTAGGGGTTCGGTTTGGTTTGGGATCGGGTTAGTGATAGAGTTTAGGTTAGGATTAGGGTTATGGTTAGGGTTAGGGTTAGGTTTAGGGTTAGGTTTAGAGTTAGAGTTAGGGTTTGGCTTAGGTTTAGGGTTATGGCTAAGGCTCGGCAGTAGGGATTGGGTTAGGCTTAGGCTTACGGTTAGGCTTTGCACTTGGGTTAGGCTTAGTGTTAGGGTTAGTATTACGCTTAGGTTTAGTGTTAGGATTACCGTTTGGGTTTCGGTTAGGGTTAGGGTTAGGGTTAGGATTTGGGTTATGGTTTGGGTTAGGATTAGGTTTATGGTTAGGGTTAGGATTTGTTTTAGGGTTAGTGTTAGGTTTTGGGTTAGGGTCAGGTTTAGGGTTAGGGTTTAGGGTTTAGTGTTAGCGTTCGGGTTAGGGTTAGCGTTAGGTTTAAGGTTAGGTTTTGGGTTAGGGTTAAGATTAGGGTTAGGGTTAGGGGTTAGGCTTAGGGTTAGGGTTAGGGTTCGGGTTAGGGTTAGGGTTTAGGTTTGGTTTAGGGTTAGGGTTAGGCTTAGACTTTGGGTTAGGGTTTAGGTTTGGGTTAGGGTTAGGCTTAGGGTTAGTTTTAGGGTTTGGGTAAGGGTTAGGGTTAGGGTTAGGGCTTGGGTTTAGGTTAGGTTTAAGGTTTGGGTTAGGCTTAGGGTTAGGTTTTGTGTTTTGGTTAGGTTGACGTTTAGATTTAGGGTTGGGGTTAGGGTAAGTGTAAGGGTTAGGGTTTGAGTTTGGGTTAGAGTAAGGTATCGGGTTAAGGTTTGGGTTATGTTTAAGGTTAGGGTTAAGGTTTGGGTTAGGGTTTGGGTTAGGGTTAAGGTTAGGGTTAGGGTTAGGGGTTAGGGTTAGGGTTAGGGTTAGGGTTTGGGTTAGGGTTTGGGTTAAGGTTAGGGTTAGTGTTACGGTTAGGTTTTAGGGTAGGGTTAGGCTTAGGCTTAGGGTTAGGGTTATTGTTACGGTTAGGGTTTAGGGTAGGGTTAGCTTTAGGGTTAGGGTTAGGGTTAGGGTGTGTGTTAGTGTTACGGTTAGGGTTATGGTTAGTGTTACGGTTTGGGTTAGGGTTAGGGTTAGGGTTAGGTCAGTGTTTGGGCTTGGGTTAGGGTTAGGGTTAGGGTTAGGGTTAGGGTTAGGGTTAGGGCTAGGCGAAAGTGAAAGGGGTAGGGTTAGGGTTAGGGTTAGGGCTAGGCGATAGTCGTAGGGTTAGTGTGGGGGTTAGGGTTAGCGATTGCACTTGGGTTAGGGTTAGTGTTAGGGTTAGTATTAGGGTTAGGTTTAATGTTAGGATTAGGGTTTGGGTTTCGGTTGGGGTTGGGTTTGGGGTAGGAGTTAGGGGTTGGGTTGGGGTTTGGGTTAGTGTAAAGGTTAAGGTTAGGGTTGGGGTAGGGGTTTGGGTTTGGGTTAGGGTTGGGTTTACGGATAGGGTTAGGATTTGGGTTAGGGTTAATGTTAGGTTTTGGGTTAGGGTTAGGTTTAGGGTTAGGGTTTAGGGTTTAGTGTTAAAGTTCAGGTTAGGGTTAGGGTTAGGGTTTGGTTAGGGTTAGGGTTTGGGTTTTTGTTAGGGTTAGGGTTAGGGTTAAGGTTAGGGTTGGGTTAGTGTTAGGGTTTGGAATACGGTTAGTGTTAGGGTTTGGGTTAGGGTTTGGGTTAGGGTTAAGGTTAGGGTTAGGGTTAGGGTTAGGGTTAGGGTTAGGGTTAGGGTTAGATTCAGGGTTAGATTTAGGTTTAGGTTTTGGGTTAGGATTAGGGTTAGGGTTAGGGTTTGGTTTGGGTTAGGGTTAATGTTACGGATAGGGTAAGGGTTAGGTTTGGGGTTAGGCTTTGGTTTAGGGTTACTGTTAGAGGTTGGTTTAGGGTGAGGGTTAGGGTTAGGGTTACGGTTAGGGGTTCGGTTTGGTTTGGGATCGGGTTAGTGATAGAGTTTAGGTTAGGATTAGGGTTATGGTTAGGGGTAGTGTTTAGTTTGGTTTAGGGTTAGGGTTAGGGTTTAGGTTTGTGTTAGGGTTAGGGTTAGGGTTAGTTTTAGGGCTTGGGTTAGGGTTAGGGTTAGGGTTAGGGCTTGGGTTTAGGTTAGGTTTAAGATTTGGGTTAGGCTTAGCGTTAGTGTTTGTGTTTCGGTTAGGTTTAGGTTTAGGGTTAGCGTTAGGGTTAGGGTTAGTGTTAGGGTTAGGGTTTGGGTTTGGGTTGGAGTAAGGTATCAGGTTAGGGTTTGGGTTAGGTTTAAAGTTAGGGTTAGGGTTTGGGTTAGGTTTAAGGTTAGGGTTAGGGTTAGGGGTGAGGGTTAGGGTTAGGGTTAGGGTTAGGGTTAGGGTTAGGCCTTGGGTTTAGGTTAGGTTTAGGGTTTGCGTTAGGCTTAGGGTTAGGGTGTGGGTTTGGGTTTGTTTTAGGTTTAGGGTTACGGTTAGGGTTAGGATTTGGGTTTGGGTTAGAGTTAGGTATAGGGTTAGGGTTTGGGTTAGGTTTAGTGTTAGGGTTCGAGTTAGGGTTAGGGTTTGGCTTAGGGTTAGGGTTAAGGTTAGGGCTAGGAGATAGGAATAGGGTTAGGGTTAGGGTTTGGGTTAGGGTTAGTGTTAGGTTTAGGGTTAGGGTTAGGGTTTGGTTTGGTTTACGGTTAGTGTGAGGGATAGGGAAAGGGTTAGGGTTAGGGTTAGGGTTAGGGGTGGTTTAGGGTTAGGGTTAGGGGTAGGATTAAGGTTAGGGTTAAGGTTTAGGTTTGGGTTAGAGTTAAGTTTAGAGTTGGGGTTTGGTTTAAGGTTAGGTTTAGGGTTAGGGTTGGGGTTAGGGTTAGGGTTAGGGTTATTTATAGGGTTAGGTTTAGGATTAGGGTTAGGTTTAGGTTTAGGTTTTGGTTTAGGGTTAGGGTTAGGGTTAGGGTTAGGGTTAGGGTTTGGTTTGTGTTAGGGTTAATGTTACGGATAGTGTAAGGGTTAAGTTTGGGGTTAGGGTTAGGTTTAGGATTACTGTTAGAGGTTGGTTTAGGGTTAGGGTTAGGTTTAGGGTTAGGGTTAGGGTCAGGGTTAGGGATTGATTTGGGGTAGGGTTAGTGTTAGGGTTAGGGATAGTTTAGGTTAGGTTTAGGGTTAGGGTTAGGGTTTAGGTTTGGGTTAGGGTTAGGGTTAGGGTTAGGGTATGGGTTAGGGTTTAGGTTTGGTTTAGGGTTAGGGTTAGGGTTAGTTTTTGGGCTTGGGTTAGGGTTAGGGTTAGGGTTAGGGCTTGGGTTTAGGTCAGGTTTAAGGTGCGGGTTAGGCTTACGGTTAGGATTTGTGTTTGGGTTAGGTTTAGCTTTAGTGTTAGGGTTAGGGTAAGCGTTAGTTTTAGGGCTTGAGTTAGGGTTAGGGTTTAGTTTAGGGATTGGGTTTAGGTTAGGTTTAGGGTTTGGGTTAGGCTTAGGGTTAGGGTTTCGGTTTGGGTTAGGTTTAGGTTTAGGGTTACGCTTAGGGTTAGGATTTGGGTTTGGGTTAGAGGTAGGTATAGGGTTAGGGTTTGGGTTAGGTTTAGTGTTAGGGTTAAAGTTTGGGTTAGGGTTTCGGTTAGGGTTAAGGTTAGGGTTAGGGTTAGGGTTTAGGGTTAGGGTTATGGTTTGTGTTAGGGTTAGGGTTAGGGTTAGGGTTAGGGTTAGGGTTAGCGTTTGGGTTAGAGTTAGGGTTAGGTTTAGGGTTAGTGTTTGGGCTTGGGTTAGGGTTAGGTTTAGTGTTAGGGTTAGAGTTAGGGTTAGGGTTTGGCTTAGGATTAGGGTTAAGTTTAGGGCTAGGCGATAGGAATAGGGTTAGGGTTAGGGTTTGAGTTAGGGTTAGTGTTAGGTTTAGGGTTAGGGTTAGGGTTTGGTTTGGTTTACGGTTCGTGTGAGGGTTAGGGGAAGGGTTAGGGTTAGGGTTAGGGTTTGATTTAGGGTTTAGGTTTGGGTTAGGGTTAGGGTTAGGGTTAGGGTTAGTTTTAGGGCTTGGGTTAGGGTTAGGGTTAGGGTTAGGGCTTGGGTTTAGGTTAGGTTTAAGGTTTGGTTTAGGTTTAGGGTTAACTTTTCTGTTTTGGTTAGGTTGACGTTTAGATTTAGGGTTAGGGTTAGGGTTAGTGTTAGGGTTAGGGTTTGGGTTTGTGTTAGAGTAAGGTATCGGGTTAGAGTTTGGGTTATATTTAAGGTTAGGGTTAAGGTTTGGGTTAGGGTTTGGGTTAGGGTTAAGTTTAGGGTTAGGGTTAGGGGTTAGGGTAGGGTTAGGGTTAGGGTTTGTGTTAGGGTTTGGGTTAATGTTAGGGTTAGTGTTACGGTTAGGGTTTAGGGTAGGGTTAGGTTTAGGGTTAGGGTTAGGGTTCGGGTTTGTGTTAGGGTTACGGTTAGGGTTATGGTTATGGTTACGGGTTGGTTTAGGGTTAGGGTTAGGTTTAGGGTTATTGTTTGGGCTTGGGTTAGGGTTAGGGTTAGGTTTAGGGTTAGGGTTAGAGTTAGATTTAGGGTTTGGATTAGGGTTAGGTTTTGGGTTAGGGTTAGGGTTCGGGCTAGGCGATAGTGATAGGGTTAGGGTTAGGGTTAGGGTTAGGTTTTGGGCTTGGGATAGGGTTAGTGTTAAGGTTAGTATTAGGGTTAGGTTTAGTGTAAGGATTAGCGTTTGGGTTTCGGTTAGGGTTAGGGTTGTGGTTAGGGTTAGGGTTGGGGTTAGTGTTAGGGTTAGGGTTAGTGTGTGGGTTTGGGTTAGGGTTAAGCTTAGTGTTAGGGTTAGGGTAAGTGTTAGGGTTAGGGTTTGGATTAGGGTAAGGGTTAGGTTTAGGCTTAAGGTTAGTGTTAGGTTTGGTTTAGGGTTAGTGTTAGGGTTAGGGTAAGGGGTAGGGTTAGGGTTAGTTTTAGGGCTTGGGTTAGGGTTAGGGTTAGGGTTAGGGATTGGGTTTAGGTTAGGTTTAGGGTTTGGGTTAGGCGTAGGGTTAGGGTTTGGGTTTGGGTTTGGGTTAGTTTTAGGTTTATGGTTAGGGTTAGGGTTAGGGTTTGGGTTTGGGTTAGAGTAAGGTATAGGGTTAGGGTTCGGGTTAGGTTTAGTGTTAGGTTTAGGGTTTGGGTTAGGGTTTGGGTTAGGGTTAAGGTTAGGGTTAGGGTTACGGTTAGGGTTAGGGTTAGGGATAGGGTTAGATTTAGGGTTAGATTTAGGTTTAGGTTTTGGGTTAGGATTAGGGTTAGGGTTAGGGTTTGGTTTGGGTTAGGGTTAATGTTACGGATAGGGTAAGGGTTAGGTTTGGGGTTAGGCTTTGGTTTAGGGTTACTGTTAGAGGTTGGTTTAGGGTGAGGGTTAGGGTTAGGGTTACGGTTAGGGGTTCGGTTTGGTTTGGGATCGGGTTAGTGATAGAGTTTAGGTTAGGATTAGGGTTATGGTTAGGGGTAGGGTTAGGTTTAGGGTTAGGTTTAGAGTTAGAGTTAGGGTTTGGCTTAGGTTTAGGGTTATGGTTAAGGCTCGGCGGTAGGGAGTGGGTTAGGGTTAGGTTTAGGGTTAGGGTTTGCACTTGGGTTAGGGTTAGTGTTAGGGTTAGTATTAGGGTTAGGTTTAGTGTTAGGATTAGGGTTTGGGTTTCGGTTAGGGTTAGGGTTAGGGTTAGGATTTGGGTTATGGTTTGGGTTAGGATTAGGTTTATGGTTAGGGTTAGGATTTGTTTTAGGGTTAGTGTTAGGTTTTGGGTTAGGGTCAGGTTTAGGGTTAGGGTTTAGGGTTTAGTGTTAGCGTTCGGGTTAGGGTTAGCGTTAGGTTTAAGGTTAGGTTTTGGGTTAGGGTTAAGATTAGGGTTAGGGTTAGGGGTTAGGCTTAGGGTTAGGGTTAGGGTTCGGGTTAGGGTTAGGGTTTAGGTTTGGTTTAGGGTTAGGGTTAGGGTTAGGGTTTGGGTTAGGGTTTAGGTTTGGGTTAGGGTTAGGCTTAGGGTTAGTTTTAGGGCTTGGGTTAGGGTTAGGGTTAGGGTTAGGGCTTGGGTTTAGGTTAGGTTTAAGGTTTGGGTTAGGCTTAGGGTTAGGTTTTGTGTTTTGGTTAGGTTGAGGTTTAGATTTAGGGTTGGGGTTAGGGTTAGTGTTAGGGTTAGGGTTTGAGTTTGGGTTAGAGTAAGGTATCGGGTTAAGGTTTGGGTTATGTTTAAGGTTAGGGTTAAGGTTTGGGTTAGGGTTTGGGTTAGGGTTAAGGTTAGGGTTAGGGTTAGGGGTTACGGTTAGGGTTAGGGTTAGGGTTTGGGTTAGGGTTTGGGTTAAGGTTAGGGTTAGTGTTACGGTTAGGTTTTAGGGTAGGGTTAGGCTTAGGCTTAGGGTTAGGGTTATTGTTACGGTTAGGGTTTAGGGTAGGGTTAGCTTTAGGGTTAGGGTTAGGGTTAGGGTGTGTGTTAGTGTTACGGTTAGGGTTATGGTTAGTGTTACGGTTTGGGTTAGGGTTAGGGTTAGGGGTAGGTCAGTGTTTGGGCTTGGGCTAGAGTTAGGGTTAGGGTTAGGGTTAGGGTTAGGGTAAGGGTTAGGGCTAGGCGATAGTGATAGGGTTAGGGATAGGGTTAGGGCTAGGCGATAGTGATAGGGTTAGGGTTAGGGTTAGGGTTAGCGATTGCACTTGGGTTAGGGTTAGTGTTAGGGTTAGTATTAGGGTTAGGTTTAATGTTAGGATTAGGGTTTGGTTTTCGGTTAGGGTTAGGTTTAGGGTTAGAGTTAGGGTTTGGGTTAGGGTTTGGGTTAGTGTTAAGGTTAAGGTTAGGGTTAGGGTTTGGGTTTGGGTTTGGGTTAGGGTTAGGTTTACGGATAGGGTTAGGATTTGGGTTAGGGTTAATGTTAGGTTTTGGGTTAGGGTTAGGTTTAGGGTTAGGGTTTAGGGTTTAGTGTTAAAGTTCAGGTTAGGGTTAGGGTTAGGGTTTGGTTAGGGTTAGGGTTTGGGTTTTTGTTAGGGTTAGGGTTAGGGTTAAGGTTAGGGTTGGGTTAGTGTTAGGGTTTGGAATACGGTTAGTGTTAGGGTTTGGGTTAGGGTTTGGGTTAGGGTTAAGGTTAGGGTTAGGGTTAGGGTTAGGGTTAGGGTTAGGGTTAGCGTTAGATTTAGGGTTAGATTTAGGTTTAGGTTTTGGGTTAGGATTAGGGTTAGGGTTAGGGTTTGGTTTGGGTTAGGGTTAATGTTACGGATAGGGTAAGGGTTAGGTTTGGGGTTAGGCTTTGGTTTAGGGTTACTGCTAGAGGTTGGTTTAGGGTGAGGGTTAGGGTTAGGGTTACGGTTAGGGGTTCGGTTTGGTTTGGGATCGGGTTAGTGATAGAGTTTAGGTTAGGATTAGGGTTATGGTTAGGGTTAGTGTTTAGTTTGGTTTAGGGTTAGGGTTAGGGTTTAGGTTTGTGTTAGGGTTAGGGTTAGGGTTAGTTTTAGGGCTTGGGTTAGGGTTAGGGTTAGGGTTAGGGCTTGGGTTTAGGTTAGGTTTAAGATTTGGGTTAGGCTTAGCGTTAGTGTTTGTGTTTCGGTTAGGTTTAGGTTTAGGGTTAGCGTTAGGGTTAGGGTTAGTGTTAGGGTTAGGGTTTGGGTTTGGGTTGGAGTAAGGTATCAGGTTAGGGTTTGGGTTAGGTTTAAAGTTAGGGTTAGGGTTTGGGTTAGGTTTAAGGTTAGGGTTAGGGTTAGGGGTGAGGGTTAGTGTTAGGGTTAGGGTTAGGATTAGGGTTAGGGTTAGGTTTAGGGTTTGCGTTAGGGTTTGGGTTACGGTTAGGGTTAGTGTTACGTTTAGGGTTTAGGGTAGGGTTAGGCTTAGGGTTAGGGTTAGGGTTAGGGTGTGTGTTAGGGTTGCGGTTAGGGTTATAGATAGGGTTACGTTTTGGGTTAGGGTTAGGGTTAGGTTTAGGGTTAGTGTTTGGGCTTGGGTTAGGGTTAGATTTAGGGTTAGGGTAGAGTTAGGGTTATGGTTTGGCTTAGGGTTAAGTTTAGGGTTAGGGTTAGGGTTAGGGCTAGGCGATAGGGATAGGGTTTGCGTTAGGGTTAGGGTTAGGGTTTGGGCTTGGGTTAGGATTAGTTTTAGGGTTAGTATTAGGGTTAGGTTTAGTGTTAGGATTAGGGTTTGGGTTTCGGGTAGGGTTACAGTTAGGGTTAGGGTTTGGGTTAGTGTTAGGGTTTGGGATAGTGTTAGGGTTAGGATAAGGGTTAGAGTTAGGGTTTGTGTTAGGCTTAGGGTTAGGGTTAGGGTTAGTGTTAGAATTAGGGTTTGTGTTAGGTTTAGGGTTACGGTTAGTGTTAAGGTTTAGGTTTGGGTTAGGGTTAGGGTTTGTGTTAGGGTTATGGTTATGGTTAGGGTTAGGGTTAGGGTTAGGGTTTAGGGTTAGGGTTAGGGTTAGGGTTAGGGTTAGGGTTAGGTTTAGAGTTAGAGTTAGGGTTTGGCTTAGGTTTAGGGTTATCGTTAGGGCTCGGCAGTAGGGATTGGGTTAGGGTTAGGTTTAGGGTTAGGGTTTGCACTTGGGTTAGGGTTAGTGTTAGGGTTAGTATTAGGGTTAGGTTTAGTGTTAGGATTAGGGTTTGGGTTTCGGTTAGGGTTAGGGTTAGGGTTAGGATTTGGGTTATGGTTTGGGTTAGGATTAGGTTTATGGTTAGGGTTAGGATTTGTTTTAGGGTTAGTGTTAGGTTTTGGGTTAGGGTCAGGTTTAGGGTTAGGGTTTAGGGTTTAGTGTTAGCGTTCGGGTTAGGGTTAGCGTTAGGTTTAAGGTTAGGTTTTGGGTTAGGGTTAAGAATAGGGTTAGGGTTAGGGGTTAGGCTTAGGGTTAGGGTTAGGGTTCGGGTTAGGGTTAGGGTTTAGGTTTGGTTTAGGGTTAGGGTTAGGGTTAGGGTTTGGGTTAGGGTTTAGGTTTGGGTTAGGGTTAGGCTTAGGGTTAGTTTTAGGGCTTGGATTAGGGTTAGGGTTAGGGTTAGGGCTTGGGTTTAGGTTAGGTTTAAGGTTTGGGTTAGGCTTAGGGTTAGGTTTTGTGTTTTGGTTAGGTTGACGTTTAGATTTAGGGTTAGGGTTAGGGTTAGTGTTAGGGTTAGGGTTTGAGTTTGGGTTAGAGTAAGGTATCGGGTTAGGGTTTGGGTTATGTTTAAGGTTAGGGTTAAGGTTTGGGTTAGGGTTTGGGTTAGGGTTAAGGTTAGGGTTAGGGTTAGGGGTTAGGGTTAGGGTTAGGGTTAGGGTTTGGGTTAGGGTTTGGGTTAAGGTTAGGGTTAGTGTTACGGTTAGGTTTTAGGGTAGGGTTAGGCTTAGGCTTAGGGTTAGGGTTATTGTTACGGTTAGGGTTTAGGGTAGGGTTAGCTTTAGGGTTAGGGTTAGGGTTAGGGTGTGTGTTAGTGTTACGGTTAGGGTTATGGTTAGTGTTACGGTTTGGGTTAGGGTTAGGGTTAGGGTTAGGTCAGTGTTTGGGCTTGGGTTAGGGTTAGGGTTAGGGTTAGGGTTAGGGTTAGGGTTAGGGTTAGGGCTAGGCGATAGTGATAGGGTTAGGGTTAGGGTTAGGGCTAGGCGATAGTGATAGGGTTAGGGTTAGGGTTAGGGTTAGCGATTGCACTTGGGTTAGGGTTAGTGTTAGGGTTAGTATTAGGGTTAGGTTTAATGTTAGGATTAGGGTTTGGTTTTCGGTTAGGGTTAGGTTTAGGGTTAGAGTTAGGGTTTGGGTTAGGGTTTGGGTTAGTGTTAAGGTTAAGGTTAGGGTTAGGGTTTGGGTTTGGGTTTGGGTTAGGGTTAGGTTTACGGATAGGGTTAGGATTTGGGTTAGGGTTAATGTTAGGTTTTGGGTTAGGGTTAGGTTTAGGGTTAGGGTTTAGGGTTTAGTGTTAAAGTTCAGGTTAGGGTTAGGGTTAGGGTTTGGTTAGGGTTAGGGTTTGGGTTTTTGTTAGGGTTAGGGTTAGGGTTAAGGTTAGGGTTTGGGTTAGTGTTAGGGTTTGGAATACGGTTAGTGTTAGGGTTTGGGTTAGGGTTTGGGTTAGGGTTAAGGTTAGGGTTAGGGTTAGGGTTAGGGTTAGGGTTAGGGTTAGGCTTAGATTTAGGGTTAGATTTAGGTTTAGGTTTTGGGTTAGGATTAGGGTTAGGGTTAGGGTTTGGTTTGGGTTAGGGTTAATGTTACGGATAGGGTAAGGGTTAGGTTTGGGGTTAGGCTTTGGTTTAGGGTTACTGTTAGAGGTTGGTTTAGGGTGAGGGTTAGGGTTAGGGTTACGGTTAGGGGTTCGGTTTTGTTTGGGATCGGGTTAGTGATAGAGTTTAGGTTAGGATTAGGGTTATGGTTAGGGTTAGTGTTTAGTTTGGTTTAGGGTTAGGGTTAGGGTTTAGGTTTGTGTTAGGGTTAGGGTTAGGGTTAGTTTTAGGGCTTGGGTTAGGGTTAGGGTTAGGGTTAGGGCTTGGGTTTAGGTTAGGTTTAAGATTTGGGTTAGGCTTAGCGTTAGTGTTTGTGTTTCGGTTAGGTTTAGGTTTAGGGTTAGCGTTAGGGTTAGGGTTAGTGTTAGGGTTAGGGTTTGGGTTTGGGTTGGAGTAAGGTATCAGGTTAGGGTTTGGGTTAGGTTTAAAGTTAGGGTTAGGGTTTGGGTTAGGTTTAAGGTTAGGGTTAGGGTTAGGGGTGAGGGTTAGGGTTAGGGTTAGGGTTAGGATTAGGGTTAGGGTTAGGTTTAGGGTTTGCGTTAGGGTTTGGGTTCCGGTTAGGGTTAGTGTTACGTTTAGGGTTTAGGGTAGGGTTAGGCTTAGGGTTAGGGTTAGGGTTAGGGTGTGTGTTAGGGTTGCGGTTAGGGTTATAGATAGGGTTACGTTTTGGGTTAGGGTTAGGGTTAGGTTTAGGGTTAGTGTTTGGGCTTGGGTTAGGGTTAGATTTAGGGTTAGGGTAGAGTTAGGGTTATGGTTTGGCTTAGGGTTAAGGTTAGGGTTAGGGTTAGGGTTAGGGCTAGGCGATAGGGATAGGGTTTGCGTTAGGGTTAGGGTTAGGGTTTGGGCTTGGGTTAGGATTAGTTTTAGGGTTAGTATTAGGGTTAGGTTTAGTGTTAGGATTAGGGTTTGGGTTTCGTTTAGGGTTACAGTTAGGGTTAGGGTTTGGGTTAGTGTTAGGGTTTGGGATAGTGTTAGGGTTAGGATAAGGGTTAGAGTTAGGGTTTGTGTTAGGCTTAGGGTTAGGGTTAGGGTTAGTGTTAGAATTAGGGTTTGTGTTAGGTTTAGGGTTACGGTTAGTGTTAAGGTTTAGGTTTGGGTTAGGGTTAGGGTTAGGGCTAGGGTTTGGTTTAGGTTTAGGGTTAGGGTTAGGGTGAGGGTTAGGTTTAGGATTTGGGTTAGGGTTAGGGTTAGGGTTAGGGTTAGGATTTGGGTTAGGGTTGGGGTTAGGGTTAGGGTTAGGATTTGGGTTAGGGTTATGGTTATGTTTAGGGTTAGGATTAGGATTAGGGTTAGGTTTAGGGTTTGGGTTAGGGTTAGTGTTAGGGTTTGGGTTTGAGTTAGGGTTAGGGTTAGAGTTAGGTTTAGGGTTGGGGTTAGTGTTAGGGTTAGGGTTAGTGTGTGGGTTTGGGTTAGGGTTAGGCTTACGGTCAGGGTTAGGGTAAGTGTTAGGGTTAGGGCTTGGGTAAGGGTTAGGGTTAGGGTTAGGGTTAGGGTTTCGTTTAGGGTTAGGTTTAGGATTCGGTTTATGTTTAGGGTGTGGGTTTGGGTTAGGGTTTGGCTTATGGTTAGTATTAGGGTAAGTGTTAGGGTTAGGGTTTGGATTAGGGTTAGGGTTAGCTTTAGGCTTAGGGTTAGGGTTTGGTTTGGTTTAGGGTTAGTGTTAGGGTTAGGATAAGTGTTACTGTTAGGGTTAGGGTTAGGGTTAGGGTTAGTTTTAGGGCTTGGGTTAGGGTTAGGGTTAGGGTTAGGGCTTGGGTTTAGGTTAGGTTTAGGGTTTGCGTTAGGCTTAGGGTTAGGGTTTGGGTTTGGGTTTGTTTTAGGTTTAGGGTTACGGTTAGGGTTAGGATTTGGGTTTGGGTTAGAGTTAGGTATAGGGTTAGGGTTTGGGTTAGGTTTAGTGTTAGGGTTAGAGTTAGGGTTAGGGTTTGGATTAGGGTTAGAGTTAATGTTAGGGCTAGGCGATAGGAATAGGGTTAGGGTTAGGGTTTGGGTTAGGGTTAGTGTTAGGTTTAGGGTTAGGTTTAGGGTTTGGTTTGGTTTACGGTTAGTGTGAGGGTTAGGGGAAGGGCTAGGGTTAGGGTTAGGGTTAGGGGTGGTTTAGGGTTAGGGTTAGGGGGAGGATTAAGGTTAGGGTTAAGGTTTAGGTTTGGGTTAGAGTTAAGTTTAGAGTTGGGGTTTGGTTTAAGGTTAGGTTTAGGGTTAGGGTTGGGGTTAGGGTTAGGGTTAGGGTACTGGTTAGGTTTAGGTTTAGGATTAGGGTAAGGTTTATGGTTAGGGTTAGGGTTAGTTTTAGGGCTTGGGTTAGGGTTAGGGTTAGGGTTAGGGTTAGGGATTGGGATTAGGTTAGGTTTAGGGTTTGGGTTAGGCTTAGGATTAGGGTTTGGGTTTGGGTTAGTTTTAGATTTAGGGTTAGGGTTAGTGTTAGGGTTAGGGTTAGGGTTAGGGTTTGGTTTTGGGATAGAGTAAGGTATCGGGTTAGGGTTTGGGTTAGGTTCAAGGTTAGGGTTAGGGTTTGGGTTAGGGTTTGGGTTAGGGTTTGTGTTAGGTTTAGGGTTAGGGTTAGCGTTAGGGTTTGGGTTAGCGTTAGGATTATGGTTAGTGTTAGGGTTAGGGTTAGGGTTTGGGTTAGGGTTAGTGTTAGGGTTTGGGTTTGAGTCATGGTTAGGGTTAGTGTTAGGGTCAGGGTTGGGGTTAGTGTTAGGGTTAGGGTTAGGGTGTGGGTTTAGGTTAGGTTTAGGCTTAGGTTTAGGGTTAGGGTAAGTGTTAGGTTTAGGGCTTGGGTAAGTGTTAGGGTTAGGTTTAGGATTTCGTTTAGTGTTAGCTTTAGGGTTCGGGTTACGTTTAGTGTGTGGGTTTGGGTTAGGGTTAGGCTTAGGGTTCGGGTTAGGGTAAGTGCTAGGTTAGGGTTTAGATTAGGGTTAGTGTTAGGTTTAGGCTTAGGGTTAGGGTTTGGTTTGGTTTAGGGTTACTGTTAGGGTTAGTGTAAGGGTTAGGTTTAGGGTTAGGGTTAGGGTTAGGGTTAGTTTTAGGGCTTCGGTTAGCGTTAGGGTTAGGGATTGGGTTTAGGTTAGGTTTAGGTTTTGGGTTAGGCTTAGGGTTAGGTTTTGGGATTGGGTTAGGATTGGGTTAAGGGTTAGTGTTAGGGTTAGGGAAAGTGTTAGGGTTTGGGTTAGAGTAAGGTATAGGGTTAGAGTTAGGGTTAGGTTTAGTGTTAGGGTTAGGGTTTGGGTTAGGGTTAAGGTAAGGGTTAGAGTTAGGTGTTAGGGTTAGGGTTAGGGTTTGGGTTAGGGTTAGGGTTAGGGTTAGTGTTCCGGTTAGGATTTGGGGTAGGTTAGGTTTATTTGTAGGGTTAGGGTTAGGGTTTGTGTTAGGGTTAGGGTTAGGGTTTGGGTTAGTGTTAGGGTTAGGTTTAGGGATAGTGTTTGGGCTTGGGTTAGGGTTAGGTTTAGGGTTAGGGTTAGAGTTAGGTTTACGGTTTGGCTTAGGGTTAGGGTTAGGGTTAGGGCTAGGCGATAGGGATAGGGTTAGGGTTAGGATTGGGGTTAATATTTGGGCTTGGGTTAGAGTTAGTTTTAGGGTTAGGATTAGGGTTAGGTTTAGTGTTAGGATTAGGGTTTTGGTTTCGGTTAGGTTTAGTGTTAGGATTAGTGTTTGGGCTTTGTTTAGGGTTAGGTTTAGGGATAGGGGTAGGTTTTGGTTTGGCTTAGGGTTAGGGTTATTGTTAGGGTTAGTGTTAGGGTTAGTGTTAGGATTAGGCTTTGGGTTAGGGTTAGGTTTAGGGTTAGGGTTAGGGTTAGGGTTGGGGTTGGGGTTTGGGTTTGGGTTAGAGTCAGGTATCGGGTTAGGTTTTGGGTTAGGTTTAAGGTTAGGGTTAGGGTTTGGGTTAGGGTTTGCGTTCGGGTTAAGATTAGTGTTAGGGTTAGGGGTTAGGGTTAGGATTAGGCTTAGGCTTAGGGTTAGGGTTATTGTTACGGTTAGGGATTAGGGTAGGGTTAGCTTTAGGGTTAGGGTTAGGGTTAGGGTGTGTGTTAGTGTTACGGTTAGGGTTATGGTTAGGGTTACGTTTTGGGTTAGGATTAGGGTTAGGGTTAGGTCAGTGTTTGGGCTTGGGTTAGGGTTAGGTTTAGGGTTAGGTTTAGGGTTAGGGTTAGGGCTAGGCGATAGTGATAGGGTTAGGGTTAGGGTTAGGGCTAGGCGATAGTGATAGGGTTAGTGTTAGGGTTAGGGTTAGCGATTGCACTTGGGTTAGGGTTAGTGTTAGGGTTAGTATTAGGGTTAGGTTTAATGTTAGGATTAGGGTTAGTGTTAGGTTTAGGCTTAGGGTTAGGGTTTGGTTTGGTTTAGGGTTACTGTTAGGGTTAGTGTAAGGGTTAGGTTTAGGGTTAGGGTTAGGGTTAGGGTTAGTTATAGGGCTTGGGTTAGCGTTAGGGTTAGGGATTGGGTTTAGGTTAGGTTTAGGTTTTGGGTTAGGCTTAGGGTTAGGTTTTGAGTTTGGGTTAGGATTAGGTTTAGGGTTAGTGTTAGGGTTAGGGTTAGGGTTTGGGTTAGAGTAAGGTATAGGGTTAGAGTTTGGGTTAGGTTTAGTGTTAGGGTTAGGGTTTGGGTTAGGGTTTGGGTTAGGGTTAAGGTAAGGGTTAGGGTTAGGTGTTAGGGTTAGGGTTAGGGTTTGGGTTAGGGTTAGGTTTAGGGTTAGTGTTCCGGTTAGGATTTGGGGTAGGTTAGGTTTATTTGTAGGGTTAGGGTGAGGATTTGTGTTAGGGTTAGGGTTAGGGTTTGGGTTAGTGTTAGGGTTAGGTTTAGGGATAGTGTTTGGGCTTGGGTTAGGGTTAGGTTTAGGGTTAGGGTTAGAGTTAGGGTTACGGTTTGTTTTAGGGTTAGGGTTAGGGTTAGGGCTAGGCGATAGGGATAGGGTTAGGGTTAGGATTGGGGTTAATATTTGGGCTTGGGTTAGAGTTAGTGTTAGGGTTAGGATTAGGGTTAGGTTTAGTGTTAGGATTAGGGTTTGGGTTTCGTTTAGGTTTAGTGTTAGGATTAGTGTTTGGGCTTTGTTTAGGGTTAGGTTTAGGGATAGGGGTAGTTTTTGGTTTGGCTTAGGGTTAGGGTTATTGTTAGGGTTAGTGTTAGGGTTAGTGTTAGGATTAGGCTTTGGGTTAGGGTTAGGTTTAGGGTTAGGGTTAGGGTTAGGGTTGGGGTTGGGGTTTGGGTTTGGGTTAGAGTCAGGTATCGGGTTAGGTTTTGGGTTAGGTTTAAGGTTAGGGTTAGGGTTTGGGTTAGGGTTTGCGTTCGGGTTAAGATTAGTGTTAGGGTTAGGGGTTAGGGTTAGGGTTAGGCTTAGGCTTAGGGTTAGGGTTATTGTTACGGTTAGGGTTTAGGGTAGGGTTAGCTTTAGGGTTAGGGTTAGGGTTAGGGTTAGGGTGTGTGTTAGTGTTACGGTTAGGGTTATTGTTAGGGTTACGGTTTGGGTTAGGCTTAGGGTTAGGGTTAGGTCAGTGTTTGGGCTTGGGTTAGGGTTAGGTTTAGGGTTAGGGTTAGGGTTAGGGTTAGGGCTAGGCGATAGTGATAGGGTTAGGGTTAGGGTTAGGGCTAGGCGATAGTCATAGGGTTAGTGTTAGGGTTAGGGTTAGCGATTGCAATTGGGTTAGGGTTAGTGTTAGGGTTAGTATTAGGGTTAGGTTTAATGTTAGGATTAGGGTTTGGTTTTCGGTTAGGGTTAGGTTTAGGGTTAGAGTTAGGGTTTGGGTTAGGGTTTGGGTTAGTGTTAAGGTTAAGGTTAGGGTTAGGGTTTGGGTTTGGGTTTGGGTTAGGGTTAGGTTTAGGGTTAGGGTTAGGATTTGGGTTAGGGTTAGTGTTAGGTTTTGGGTTAGGGTTAGGTTTAGGTTTAGGGTTTAGGGTTTAGTGTTAGAGTTCAGGTTAGGGTTAGGGTTAGAGTTTTGGTTAGGGTTAGGGTTAGGGTAAGTGTTAGGATTAGGGTTAGGGTTAGGGTTGGGGTTAATGTTAGGGTTAGGGTTAGTGTTAGGTTTGGTTTAGGGTTAGTGTTAGGGTTAAGGTAAGGGGTAGGGTTAGGGTTAGGGTTAGTTTTAGGGCTTGGGTTAGGGTTAGGGTTAGGGTTAGGGTTAGGGATTGGGATTAGGTTAGGTTTAGGGTTTGGGTTAGGCTTAGGATTAGGGTTTGGGTTTGGGTTAGTTTTAGATTTAGGGTTAGGGTTAGTGTTAGGGTTAGGGTTAGGGTTAGGGTTTGGTTTTGGGATAGAGTAAGGTATCGGGTTAGGGTTTGGGTTAGGTTCAAGGTTAGGGTTAGGGTTTGGGTTAGGGTTTGGGTTAGGGATAGTGTTAGGTTTAGGGTTAGGGTTAGCGTTAGGGTTTGGGTTAGCGTTAGGATTATGGTTAGTGTTAGGGTTAGGGTTAGGGTTTGGGTTAGGGTTGGTGTTAGGGTTTGGGTTTGAGTCATGGTTAGGGTTAGGTTTAGGGTCAGGGTTGGGGTTAGTGTTAGGGTAAGGGTTAGGGTGTGGGTTTAGGTTAGGTTTAGGCTTAGGTTTAGGGTTAGGGTAAGTGTTAGGTTTAGGGCTTGGGTAAGTGTTAGGGTTAGGTTTAGGATTTCGTTTAGGGTTAGCTTTAGGGTTCGGGTTAGGTGTAGTGTGTGGGTTTGGGTTAGGGTTAGGCTTAGGGTTCGGGTTAGGGTAAGTGCTAGGTTAGGGTTTAGATTAGGGTTAGTGTTAGGCTTAGGCTTAGGGTTAGGGTTTGGTTTGGTTTAGGGTTACTGTTAGGGTAAGTGTAAGGGTTAGGTTTAGGGTTAGGGTTAGGATTAGGGTTAGTTTTAGGGCTTCGGTTAGCGTTAGGGTTAGGGATTGGGTTTAGGTTAGGTTTAGGTTTTGGGTTAGGCTTAGGGTTAGGTTTTGGGTTTGGGTTAGGATTAGGTTTAGGGTTAGTGTTAGGGTTAGGGTTAGGGTTTGGGTTAGAGTAAGGTATAGGGTTAGAGTTTGGGTTAGGTTTAGTGTTAGGGTTAGGGTTTGGGTTAGGGTTAAGGTAAGGGTTAGAGTTAGGTGTTAGGGTTAGGGTTAGGGTTTGGGTTAGGGTTAGGGTTAGGGTTAGTGTTCCGGTTAGGATTTGGTGTAGGTTAGGTTTATTTGTAGGGTTAGGGTTAGGGTTTGTGTTAGGGTTAGGGTTAGGGTTTGGGTTAGTGTTAGGGTTAGGTTTAGGGATAGTGTTTGGGCTTGGGTTAGGGTTAGGTTTAGGGTTAGGGTTAGAGTTAGGGTTACGGTTTGGCTTAGGGTTAGGGTTAGGGTTAGGGCTAGGCGATAGGGATAGGGTTAGGGTTAGGATTGGGGTTAATATTTGGGCTTGGGTTAGAGTTAGTTTTAGGGTTAGGATTAGGGTTAGGTTTAGTGTTAGGATTAGGGTTTTGGTTTCGGTTAGGTTTAGTGTTAGGATTAGTGTTTGGGCTTTATTTAGGGTTAGGTTTAGGGATAGGGGTAGGTTTTGGTTTGGCTTAGGGTTAGGGTTATTGTTAGGGTTAGTGTTAGGGTTAGTGTTAGGATTAGGTTTTGGGTTAGGGTTAGGTTTAGGGTTAGGGTTAGGGTTAGGGTTGGGGTTGGGGTTTGGGTTTGGGTTAGAGTCAGGTATCGGGTTAGGTTTTGTTTTAGGTTTAAGTTTAGGGTTAGGGTTTGGGTTAGGGTTTGCGTTCGGGTTAAGATTAGTGTTAGGGTTAGGGGTTAGGGTTAGGATTAGGCTTAGGCTTAGGGTTAGGGTTATTGTTACGGTTAGGGTTTAGGGTAGGGTTAGCTTTAGGGTTAGGGTTAGGGTTAGGGTGTGTGTTAGTGTTACGGTTAGGGTTATGGTTAGGGTTACGTTTTGAGTTAGGATTAGGGTTAGGGTTAGGTCAGTGTTTGGGCTTGGGTTAGGGTTAGGTTTAGGGTTAGGGTTAGGGTTAGGGTTAGGGCTAGGCGATAGTGATAGGGTTAGGGTTAGGGTTAGGGCTAGGCGATAGTGATAGGGTTAGTGTTAGGGTTAGGGTTAGCGATTGCACTTGGGTTAGGGTTAGTGTTAGGGTTAGTATTAGGGTTAGGTTTAATGTTAGGATTAGGGTTAGTGTTAGGTTTAGGCTTAGGGTTAGGGTTTGGTTTGGTTTAGGGTTACTGTTAGGGTTAGTGTAAGGGTTAGGTTTAGGGTTAGGGTTAGGGTTAGGGTTAGTTATAGGGCTTGGGTTAGCGTTAGGGTTAGGGATTGGGTTTAGGTTAGGTTTAGGTTTTGGGTTAGGCTTAGGGTTAGGTTTTGAGTTTGGGTTAGGATTAGGTTTAGGGTTAGTGTTAGGGTTAGGGTTAGGGTTTGGGTTAGAGTAAGGTATAGGGTTAGAGTTTGGGTTAGGTTTAGTGTTAGGGTTAGGGTTTGGGTTAGGGTTTGGGTTAGGGTTAAGGTAAGGGTTAGGGTTAGGTGTTAGGGTTAGGGTTAGGGTTTGGGTTAGGGTTAGGTTTAGGGTTAGTGTTCCGGTTAGGATTTGGGGTAGGTTAGGTTTATTTGTAGGGTTAGGGTTAGGGTTTGTGTTAGGGTTAGGGTTAGGGTTTGGGTTAGTGTTAGGGTTAGGTTTAGGGATAGTGTTTGGGCTTGGGTTAGGGTTAGGTTTAGGGTTAGGGTTAGAGTTAGGGTTACGGTTTGTTTTAGGGTTAGGGTTAGGGTTAGGGCTAGGCGATAGGGATAGGGTTAGGGTTAGGATTGGGGTTAATATTTGGGCTTGGGTTAGAGTTAGTGTTAGGGTTAGGATTAGGGTTAGGTTTAGTGTTAGGATTAGGGTTTGGGTTTCGTTTAGGTTTAGTGTTAGGATTAGTGTTTGGGCTTTGTTTAGGGTTAGGTTTAGGGATAGGGGTAGGTTTTGGTTTGGCTTAGGGTTAGGGTTATTGTTAGGGTTAGTGTTAGGGTTAGTGTTAGGATTAGGCTTTGGGTTAGGGTTAGGTTTAGGGTTAGGGTTAGGGTTAGGGTTGGGGTTGGGGTTTGGGTTTGGGTTAGAGTCAGGTATCGGGTTAGGTTTTGGGTTAGGTTTAAGGTTAGGGTTAGGGTTTGGGTTAGGGTTTGCGTTCGGGTTAAGATTAGTGTTAGGGTTAGGGGTTAGGGTTAGGGTTAGGCTTAGGCTTAGGGTTAGGGTTATTGTTACGGTTAGGGTTTAGGGTAGGGTTAGCTTTAGGGTTAGGGTTAGGGTTAGGGTGTGTGTTAGTGTTACGGTTAGGGTTATTGTTAGGGTTACGGTTTGGGTTAGGCTTAGGGTTAGGGTGAGGTCAGTGTTTGGGCTTGGGTTAGGGTTAGGTTTAGGGTTAGGGTTAGGGTTAGGGTTAGGGCTAGGCGATAGTGATAGGGTTAGGGTTAGGGTTAGGGCTAGGCGATAGTCATAGGGTTAGTGTTAGGGTTAGGGTTAGCGATTGCAATTGGGTTAGGGTTAGTGTTAGGGTTAGTATTAGGGTTAGGTTTAATGTTAGGATTAGGGTTTGGTTTTCGGTTAGGGTTAGGTTTAGGGTTAGAGTTAGGGTTTGGGTTAGGGTTTGGGTTAGTGTTAAGGTTAAGGTTAGGGTTAGGGTTTGGGTTTGGGTTTGGGTTAGGGTTAGGTTTAGGGTTAGGGTTAGGATTTGGGTTAGGGTTAGTGTTAGGTTTTGGGTTAGGGTTAGGTTTAGGTTTAGGGTTTAGGGTTTAGTGTTAGAGTTCAGGTTAGGGTTAGGGTTAGAGTTTTGGTTAGGGTTAGGGTTAGGGTAAGTGTTAGGATTAGGGTTAGGGTTAGGGTTGGGGTTAATGTTAGGGTTAGGGTTAGTGTTAGATTTGGTTTAGGGTTAGTGTTAGGGTTAAGGTAAGGGGTAGGGTTAGGGTTAGGGTTAGTTTTAGGGCTTGGGTTAGGGTTAGGGTTAGGGTTAGGGATTGGGATTAGGTTAGGTTTAGGGTTTGGGTTAGGCTTAGGGTTAGGGTTTTGGTTTGGGTTTGGGTTAGGTTTAGGTTTAGGGTTAGGGTTAGGGTAAGGGTTAGGGTTTGGGTTTGGGTTAGAGTAAGGTATAGGGTTAGGGTTTGGGTTAGGTTTAGTGTTAGGTTTAGGGTTTGGGTTAGGGTTTGGTTTAGGGTTAGATTTAGGTTTAGGTTTTGGGTTAGGATTAGGGTTAGGGTTAGGGTTAGGGTTTGGTTTGGGTTAGGGTTAATGTTACGGATAGGGTAAGGGTTAGGTTTGGGGTTAGGGTTTGGTTTAGGGTTACTCTTAGAGGTTGGTTTATGGTTAGGGTTAGGGTTAGGGTTAGGGGTTCTGTTTGGTTTGGGGTAGCGTTAGTTTTAGGGTTAGGGATAGAGTTTAGGTTAGGGTTAGGGTTAGGGTTAGGGTTCGTATTTAGGTTTGGTTTAGGGTTAGGTT
>CM069528.1:7127500-7147500 GCA_035773235.1 Eospalax fontanierii
GTTTGGGTTAGGGTTATGGTTATGGTTAGGGTTAGGATTATTGTTAGGGTTAGGGTTAGGGTTTGGGTTAGGTTTAGTGTTACGGTTTGGGTTTGAGTTAGGGTTAGGGTTAGGGTTAGGGTTAGGGTTGGTGTTAGTGTTAGGGTTCGGGTTAGGTTTAGGGTTAGGGTTAGGGTTAGGGTTAGTGTTAGGGTTAGGGTAACGGTTAGGGTTAGGGTTAGGGTTAGGGTTAGGGTTAGGTTTAGGCTTAGGGTTAGGGTTTTGTTTGGTTTAGGGTTAGTGTTAGGTTTAGGGTTTGGATTAGGGTTAGGGTTAGGGCTAGGCGATAGTGACAGTGTTAGGTTTAGGGTTAGGGTTAGGTTTTAGGCTTGGGATAGGGTTAGTGTTAGGGTTAGTATTAGGGTTAGGTTTAGTGTTAGGATTAGGATTTGGGGTTTGGTTAGGGTTAGGGTTAGGGTTTAGGTTAGTGTTAGGGTTTGGGAGAGGTTTAGGGGTAGGGTAAGGGTTAGGGTTAGGTGTTGTGTTAGGGTTAGGGATAGGGTTAGGGTTAGGGTTAGGGTTATGGTTAGGGTTGCGGTTTGGTTTAGGGTTAGGGTTAGGGTTAGGGTTAGGTTAGGGTTCGGGTTAGGCTTAGGGTTTAGTTTTGGGTTAGGGTTAGTCTTAGGGTTAGGGTTAGTTTTAGGGCTTGGGTTAGGGTTAGGGTTAGGGTTTGGTTTAGGTTTAGTGTTACTGTTTGGGTTTGAGTTAGGGTTAGGGTTAGGGTTAGGGTTAGGGTTGGTGTTAGTGTTAGGGTTCGGGTTAGGTTTAGGGTTAGGGTTAGGGTTAGGGTTAGTGTTAGGGTTAGGGTAACGGTTAGGGTTATGGTTTTGGTTAGGGTTAGGGTTAGGATTAGGGTTAGGGTTTGGGTTTGGTTTAGTGTAAGGTATAGGGTTAGGGTTTGTGTTAGGTTTAATGTTAGGGTGAGGGTTTGGGTTAGGGTTTGGGTTAGGGTTAAGGTTAGGTTTAGGGTTAGGTGTTATGGTTTGAGTTAGGGTTAGGGTTAGGGTTAGGGTTAGGTTTAGATTTAGGGTTATATTTAGGTTTAGGTTTAGGGTTAGAATTAGGGTTAGGTTTAGGGTTAGGGTTTGGTTTGTGTTAGGGTTAATGTTACGGACAGGGTAAGGGTTAGGTTTGGGGTTAGGGTTGGGTTTAGGTTTACTGTTAGAGGTTGGTTTAGGGTTAGGGTTAGGGTAGGGTTAGGGGTTCGAATTGGTTTGGCGTAGCGTTAGTGTTAGGGTTAGGGATAGAGTTTAGGTTAGGGTTAGGGTTAGGGTTAGGGTTAGGGTTTAGGTTTGGTTTAGGGTTAGGGTTAGGATAGTGTTTGGGTTAGGGTTTAGGTTTCGTTTAGGGTTAGGGTTAGGGTTAGTTTTAGGGCTAGGGTTAGGGTTAGGGTTAGGGTTAGGGCTTGGGTTTAGGTTAGGGTTAGGGTTAGGGTTAGGGTTAGGTTAGGGTTAGGGTTAGGGTTAGGGTTAGGGTTAGGGTTAGGGTTAGGGTTTAGGTTTGGGTTACGGTTAGGCTCAGGGTTAGGGTTAGTTTTAGGGCTTGGGTGAGGGTTAGGGTTAGGGTTAGGGTTAGTGTTAGGATTAGGGTTTGTGTTAGGTTTAGAGTTACGGTTAGGGTTAGGGTTTGGTTTGTGTTAGGGTTAATGTTACGGACTGGGTAAGGGTTAGGTTTGGGGTTAGGGTTTGGTTTAGGTTTACTGTTAGAGGTTGGTTTAGGGTTAGGGTTAGGGTAGGGTTAGAGGTTCGAATTGGTTTGGCGTAGGGTTAGTGTTAGGGTTAGGGATAGAGTTTAGGTTAGGGTTAGGGTTAGGGTTAGGGTTAGGGTTAGGGTTAGGGTTAGGGTTTAGCTTTGGTTTAGGGTTAGGGTTAGGATAGTGTTTGGGTTAGGGTTTAGGTTTGGTTTAGGGTTAGGTTTAGGGTTAGTTTTAGGGCTAGGGTTAGGGTTAGGGTTAGGGCTTGGGTTTAGGTTAGGTTTAGGGTTAGGGTTAGGGTTAGATTAGGGTTCGGGTTAGGCTTAGGGTTTAGGTTTGGGTTAGGGTTAGTCTTAGGGTTAGGGTTAGTTTTAGGGCTTGGGTTAGGGTTAGGGTTAGGGTTAGGGCTTGCGTTTAGGTTAGGTTTAAGGTTTGGTTTATGCTTAGGGTTAGGCTTTGTGTTTGGGTTAGGTTAGGTTTAGGGTTAGGGTTAGGGTTATGGTTAGGGTTAGGGTTTCGGTTTGGGTTAGAGTAAGGTATCGGGTTAGGGTTTGGGTTAGTTTTAAGGTTAGGGTTAGGGTTTGTGTTAGGGTTTGGGTTAGGGTTAAGGTTAGGTTTAGGGTTAGGGGTTAGGGTTAATGTTAGGGTTTTTGTTAGGGTTAGGGTTAGTGTTGTGGCTAGCATTTAGGGTAGGGTGAGGTTTAGGGTTAGGGTTAGGGTTAGGGTTTGTGTTAGGTTTACGGTTAGGGTGATGGTTAGGGTTACCGTTTAGGGTTAGGATTAGGGTTAGGGTTAGGGTTAGGGTTAGGTGTTGGGTTAGGGTCAGGGTTAGGGTTAGGTTTAGGGTTAGGGTTTGGGTTAGGGTTATGGTTATGGTTAGGGTTAGGATTATTGTTAGGGTAAGGGTTAGGGTTTGGGTTAGGTTTAGTGTTACGGTTTGGGTTTGAGTTAGGGTTAGGGTTAGGGTTAGGGTTAGGGTTGGTGTTAGTGTTAGGGTTCGGGTTAGGTTTAGGGTTAGGGTTAGGGTTAGGGTTAGTGTTAGGGTTAGGGTAACGGTTAGGGTTATGGTTATGGTTAGGGTTAGGGTTAGGATTAGGGTTAGGGTTTGTGTTTGGGTTAGAGTAAGGTATAGGGTTAGGGTTTGTGTTAGGTTTAATGTTAGGGTTAGGCTTTGGGTTAGGGTTTGGGTTAGGGTTAAGGTTAGGTTTAGGGTTAGGTGTTATGGTTTGAGTTAGGGTTAGGGTTAGGGTTAGGGTTAGGTTTAGATTTAGGGTTATATTTAGGTTTAGGTTTAGGGTTAGTATTAGGGTTAGGGTTAGGGTTAGGGTTTGGTTTGTGTTAGGGTTAATGTTACGGACAGGGTAAGGGTTAGGTTTGGGGTTAGGGTTTGGTTTAGGTTTACTGTTAGAGGTTGGTTTAGGGTTAGGGTTAGGGTAGGGTTAGGGGTTCGAATTGGTTTGGCGTAGCGTTAGTGTTAGGGTTAGGGTTAGAGTTTAGGTTAGGGTTAGGGTTAGGGTTAGTGTTTAGGTTTGGTTTAGGGTTAGGGTTAGGATAGTGTTTGGGTTAGGGTTTAGGTTTTGTTTAGGGTTAGGTTTAGGGTTAGTTTTAGGGCTAGGGTTAGGGTTAGGGTTAGGGTTAGGGCTTGGGTTTAGGTTAGGGTTAGGATTAGGGTTAGGGTTAGGGTTACGGTTAGGTTAGGGTTAGGGTTAGGGTTAGGGTTAGGGTTAGGGTTTAGGTTTGGGTTAGGGTTAGGCTCAGGGTTAGGGTTAGTTTTAGGGGTTGGGTTAGGGTTAGGGTTAGGGTTAGGGCTTGCGTTTAGGTTAGGTTTAAGGTTTGGTTTATGCTTAGGGTTAGGCTTTGTGTTTGGGTTAGGTGTAGGTTTAGGGTTAGGGTTAGGGTTATGGTTATGGTTAGGGTTTGGGTTTGGGTTAGAGTAAGGTATCGGGTTAGGGTTTGGGTTAGTTTTAAGGTTAGGGTTAGGGTTTGGGTTAGGGTTTGGGTTAGGGTTAAGGTTAGGGTTAGGGTTAGGGTTAGGGTTAATGTTAGGGTTTTTGTTAGGGTTAGGGTTAGTGTTGTGGTTAGCATTTAGGGTAGGGTTAGGTTTAGGGTTAGGGTTAGGGTTAGGGTTTGTGTTAGGGTTACGGTTAGGGTGATGGTTAGGCTTACCGTTTAGGGTTAGGTTTAGCGTTAGGGTTAGGGTTAGGGTTAGGATTTGGGTTAGGGTCAGGGTTAGGGTTAGGGTTTGGGTTAGGGTTATGGTTATGGTTAGGGTTAGGATTATTGTTAGGGTTAGGGTTAGGGTTTGGGTTAGGTTTAGTGTTACGGTTTGGGTTTGAGTTAGGGTTAGGGTTAGGGTTAGGGTTAGGGTTGGTGTTAGTGTTAGGGTTCGGGTTAGGTTTAGGGTTAGGGTTAGGGTTAGGGTTAGTGTTAGGGTTAGGGTAACGGTTAGGGTTAGGGTTACGGTTAGGGTTAGGGTTAGGTTTAGGCTTAGGGTTAGGGTTTTGTTTGGTTTAGGGTTAGTGTTAGGTTTAGGGTTTGGATTAGGGTTAGGGTTAGGGCTAGGCGATAGTGATAGTGTTAGGTTTAGGGTTAGGGTTAGGTTTTAGGCTTGGGATAGGGTTAGTGTTAGGGTTAGTATTAGGGTTAGGTTTAGTGTTAGGATTAGGATTTGGGGTTTGGTTAGGGTTAGGGTTAGGGTTTAGGTTAGTGTTAGGGTTTGGGAGAGGTTTAGGGGTAGGGTAAGGGTTAGGGTTAGGTGTTGTGTTAGGGTTAGGGATAGGGTTAGGGTTAGGGTTAGGGTTATGGTTAGGGTTGCGGTTTGGTTTAGGGTTAGGGTTAGGTTTAGGGTTAGTGTTTGGGCTTGGGTTAGGGTTAGGTTTAGGGTTAGGGTTAGAGTTAGGGTTAGGATTTGGCTTAGGGTTAGGGTTAGGGTTAGGTTTCGGGTTAGGGTTAGAGTTAGGGTTAGGGTTTGGCTTAGGGTTAGGTTTAGGTTTAGCGTTAGGGTTAGGGCTAGGCCATAGCGATAGGGTTAGGGTTAGTGTTAGGGTTAGGGTTTGGGTTAGGGTTAGGGTTAGGGTTATGATTAGCGTTATTATTAGGGTTAGGTTTAGTGTTAGGATTAGGGTTTGGGTTTCGGTTAGGGTTAGGGTTAGGGTTAAGGTTTGGGTTAGTGTTAGGGTTTGGGATATGGTTAGGGTTAGTGTAAGGGTTAGTTTTAGGGTCTGTTTTAGGGTTAGGGTTAGTGTTAGGGTTAGGGGAAGGGTTAGGGTTCGTGTTAGGGGTGGTTCAGGGTTAGGGTTAGGGTTAGGATTAAAGTTAGGGTTAAGGTTTAAGTTTGGGTTAGAGTTAGGTTTAGAGTTGGGGTTTGGTTTACCGTTAGGTTTAGGGTTAGGGTTAGGGTTATGGTTAGGGTTAGGGTTAGGGTTAGGGTTAGGTTTAGGAATAGAGTTAGGTTTAGGTTTAGGTTTTGGGTTAGGGTTAGGGTTATGGTTAGGGTTATGGTTTGGTTTGGCTTAGGGTTAATGTTACTGATAGGGTAAGGCTTAGGTTTGGGGTTAGGGTTAGGTTTAGGGGAACTGTTATAGTTTGGTTTAGGGTTAGGGTTAGGGTTAGGGTTAGGGATTGGTTTGGGGTAGGGTTAGTGTTAGGGTTAGGGATAGAGTTTAGGTTAGGTTTAGGGTTAGGGTTAGGGTTAGGGTTTAGGTTTGGTTTAGGGTTAGGGTTAGGGTTAGGGTTAGGGTTTGGGTTAGGGTTTAGGTTTGGGTTAGGGTTAGGGTTAGGCTTAGTTTTAGGGCTTGGGTTAGGGTTAGGGTTAGGGCTTGGGTTTAGGTTAGGTTTAATGTTGGGGTTAGGCTTAGGATTAGGGTTTGTGTTTGGGTTAGGTTTAGCTTTAGGGTTAGTGTTAGGGTTAGGGTTAGTTTTAGCGTTAGGGTTAGGGTTAGGGTTAGGGATTGGGTTTAGGTTAGGTTTAGGGTTTGCGTTAGGCTTAGGGTAGGGGTTTGGGTTTGTGTTAGGGTTAGGTTTAGGGTTAGGGTTAGGGTTAGGGTTGGGGTTTGGGTTTGGGTGAGAGTCAGGTATCGGGTTAGGGTTTGGGTTAGGTTTAAATTTAGGGTTAGGGTTTGGGTTAGGGTTTGCGTTCGGGTTAAGATTAGTGTTAGGGTTATGGGTTAGGGTTAGGGTTAGGGTTACGGTTAGGGTTAGGGTTATTGATACGGTTAGGGTTTAGGGTAGGGTTAGCTTAAGGGGTAGGGGTAGGGTTAGGGTGTGTGTTAGTGTTATGGTTAGGGTTATGGTTAGGGTTACGGTTTGGGTTAGGGTTAGGGTTAGGGTTAGGGTTAGGTCAGTGTTTGGGCTTAGGTTAGGATTAGGTTTAGGGTTAGGGTTAGAGTTAGGGTTAGGTTTGGCTTAATGTTTGGGTTAGGGTTAGGGTTTGGGTTTGGGTTTGGGTTAGGGTTAGGGTTAGGGTTAGGGTTAGGGTTAGGATTTGTGTTAGGGTTAGTGTTAGGTTTTGGGTTAGGGTTAGGTTTAGGGTTAGGGTTTAGTGTTTAGTGTTAGGGTTCAGGTTAGGGTTAGGGTTAGGGTTTGCGTTAGGGTTAGGGTTTGGGTTTTTTTAGGGTTAGGGTTAGGGTTAAGGTTAGGGTTTGGGTTAGTGTTAGGGTTTGGCATAGGGTTAGGGTTAGGGTAAGGTTTGGGGTTACGTTTTGTGTTAGGGTAAGGATTAGGGTTAGGGTTAGGGTTAGTGTTAGGACTAGGGTTTGGGTTAGGGTTAGGGTTAGGGTTAGTGTTAGGGTTTGGGTTAGGGTTAGTGTTGAAGTTTGGGTTTGGTTTTGGTTTAGGGTTGTTGTTAGGATTTGGATTAGGGTTAGTGTTAGGGTTTGGGTTAGTGTTAGGCTTAGGGTTAGCACTTAGGTTAGGGTTTGGGTTAGGGTTACGTTAGGGTTCGGGTTAGGTTTAGGGTTAGTGTTACGGTTAGGGTTTGGGTTAGGGTTAGGGTTAGCGTTAGGGTTTGTGTTAGGGTTACGGTTAGGGTTATGGTTAGGGTTACGGTTTGGGTTAGGGTTAGGGTTAGGTTTAGGGTTAGTGTTTGGGCTTGGGTTAGGGTTAGGTTTAGGGTTATGGTTAGAGTTAAGGTTAGGTTTGGCTTAGGGTTAGGGTTAGGGTTACGTTTCGGGTTCGGGTTAGAGTTAGGGTTAGGGTTTGGCTTAGGGTTAGGTTTAGGTTTAGGGTTAGGGTTAGGGCTAGGCCATAGCGAAAGGGGTAGGGTTAGCGTTAGGGTTAGGGTTTGAGTTAGGGTAAGGGTTAGGGTTATGATTAGGGTTAGTATTAGGGTTAGGTTTAGTGTTAGGATTAGGTTTGGGTTTCGGTTAGGGTTAGGGTTAGGGTTAGGATTTGGGTTAGTGTTAGGGTTTGTGATATGGTTAGGGTTAGTGTAACGGTTAGTTTTAGGGTTTGTTTTAGGGTAAGGGTTAGGGTTAGGGTTAGGGTTAGTGTTAGGATCAGGGTTTGTGTTAGGTTTAGAGTTACGGTTAGGGTTAGGGTTTGGGTTTGGGTTAGTGTTAGGGTTAGGGTTAGGGTTTGGTATAGGGTTAGGGTTAGGGTTAGGGGTAGGGTTAGGATTTGGGTTATGGTCAGGGTTAGGGTTAGAGTTAGGGTTAGGTTTTGGGTTAGGGTTATGGTTATGGTTAGGGTTAGGGTTAGGGTTAGCGTTAGGGTTTGGGTTTGGGTTAGAGTAAGGTATAGGGTTAGGGTTTGTGTTAGGTTTAGTGTTAGGGTTAGGGTTTGGGTTAGGGTTTGGGTTAGGGTTAAGATTAGGTTTAGGGTTAGGTGTTAGGGTTTGAGTTAGGGTTAGGGTTAGGGTTAGGGTTAGGTTTAGATTTAGGGTTATATTTAGGTTTAGGTTTAGGGTTAGAATTAGGGTTAGGGTTAGGGTTAGGGTTTGGTTTGTGTTAGGGTTAATGTTACGGACAGGGTAAGGGTTAGGTTTGGGGTTAGGGTTTGGTTTAGGTTTACTGTTAGAGGTTGGTTTAGGGTTAAGGTTAGGGTAGGGTTAGGGGTTCGAATTGGTTTGGCGTAGCGTTAGTGTTAGGGTTAGGGTTAGAGTTTAGGTTAGGGTTAGGGTTAGGGTTAGTGTTTAGGTTTGGTTTAGGGTTAGGGTTAGGATAGTGTTTGGGTTAGGGTTTAGGTTTTGTTTAGGGTTAGGGTTAGGGTTAGTTTTAGGGCTAGGGTTAGGGTTAGGGTTAGGGTTAGGGCTTGGGTTTAGGTTAGGGTTAGGATTAGGGTTAGGGTTAGGGTTACGGTTAGGTTAGGGTTAGGGTTAGGGTTAGGGTTAGGGTTAGGGTTTAGGTTTGGGTTAGGGTTAGGCTCAGGGTTAGGGTTAGTTTTAGGGGTTGGGTTAGGGTTAGGGTTAGGGTTAGGGCTTGCGTTTAGGTTAGGTTTAAGGTTTGGTTTATGCTTAGGGTTAGGCTTTGTGTTTGGGTTAGGTGTAGGTTTAGGGTTAGGGTTAGGGTTATGGTTATGGTTAGGTTTTGGGTTTGGGTTAGAGTAAGGTATCGGGTTAGGGTTTGGGTTAGTTTTAAGGTTAGGGTTAGGGTTTGGGTTAGGGTTTGGGTTAGGGTTAAGGTTAGGGTTAGGGTTAGGGTTAGGGTTAATGTTAGGGTTTTTGTTAGGGTTAGGGTTAGTGTTGTGGTTAGCATTTAGGGTAGGGTTAGGTTTAGGGTTAGGGTTAGGGTTAGGGTTTGTGTTAGGGTTACGGTTAGGGTGATGGTTAGGGTTACCCTTTAGGGTTAGGTTTAGCGTTAGGGTTAGGGTTAGGGTTAGGATTTGGGTTAGGGTCAGGGTTAGGGTTAGGGTTTGTGTTAGGGTTATGGTTATGGTTAGGGTTAGGATTATTGTTAGGGTTAGGGTTAGGGTTTGGGTTAGGTTTAGTGTTACGGATTGGGTTTGAGTTAGGGTTAGGGTTAGGGTTAGGGTTAGGGTTGGTGTTAGTGTTAGGGTTCGGGTTAGGTTTAGGGTTAGGGTTAGGGTTAGGGTTAGTGTTAGGGTTAGGGTAACGGTTAGGGTTAGGGTTAGGGTTAGGGTTAGGGTTAGGTTTAGGCTTAGGGTTAGGGTTTGGTTTGGTTTAGGGTTAGTGTTAGGTTTAGGGTTTGGATTAGGGTTAGGGTTAGGGCTAGGCAATAGTGATAGTGTTAGGTTTAGGGTTAGGGTTAGGTTTTAGGCTTGGGATAGGGTTAGTGTTAGGGTTAGTATTAGGGTTAGGTTTAGTGTTAGGATTAGGATTTGGGTTTTGGTTAGGGTTAGGGTTAGGGTTTAGGTTAGTGTTAGGGTTTGGGAGAGGTTTAGGGTTAGGGTTAGGGGTAGGGCTAGGCAATAGTGATAGTGTTAGTTTTAGAGTTAGGGTTAGGTTTGAGGCTTGGGATAGGGTTAGGGGTAGGGTTAGTATTAGGGATAGGTTTAGTGATAGGATAAGGCGTTGGGTTTTGGTTAGGGTTAGGGTTAGGGTTTAGGTTAGTGTTAGGGTTTGGGAGAGGTTTAGGGGTAGGGAAAGGGTAAGGGTTAGGTGTTGTGTTAGGGTTAGGGATAGGGTTAGGGTTAGGGTTAGGGTTATGGTTAGGGTTGCAGTTTGGTTTAGGGTTAGGGTTAGGTTTAGGGTTAGTGTTTGGGCTTGGGTTAGGGTTAGGTTTAGGGTTAGGGTTAGAGTTAGGGTTAGGATTTGGCTTAGGGTTAGGGTTAGGGTTAGGTTTCGGGTTAGGGTTAGAATTAGGGTTAGGGTTTGGCTTAGGGTTAGGTTTAGGTTTAGCGTTAGGGTTAGGGCTAGGCCATAGCGATAGGGTTAGGGTTAGTGTTAGGGTTAGGGTTTGGGTTAGGGTTAGGTTTAGGGTTATGATTAGCGTTATTATTAGGGTTAGGTTTAGTGTTAGGATTAGGGTTTGGGTTTCGGTTAGGGTTAGGGTTAGGGTTAAGGTTTGGGTTAGTGTTAGGGTTTGGGATATGGTTAGGGTTAGTGTAAGGGTTAGTTTTAGGGTTTGTTTTAGGGTTAGGGTTAGTGTTAGGGTTAGGGGAAGGGTTAGGGTTCGTGTTAGGGGTGGTTTAGGGTTAGGGTTAGGGTTAGGATTAAAGTTAGGGTTAAGGTTTAAGTTTGGGTTAGAGTTAGGTTTAGAGTTGGGGTTTGGTTTACCGTTAGGTTTAGGGTTAGGGTTAGGGTTAGGGTTAGGGTTAGGGTTAGGTTTAGGATTAGGGTTAGGTTTAGGTTTAGGTTTTGGGTTAGGGTTAGGGTTATGGTTAGGTTTAGGGTTTGGTTTGGGTTAGGGTTAATGTTACTGATAGGGCAAGGCTTAGGTTTGGGGTTTGGGTTAGGGTTAGGGGCGGTGGTATAGGTTGGTTTAGGGCTAGGGTTAGGGTTAGGGTTAGGGATTGGTTTGGGGTAGGGTTAGTGTTAGGGTTAGGGATAGAGTTTAGGTTAGGTTTAGGGTTAGGGTTAGGGTTAGGGTTTAGGTTTGGTTTAGGGTTAGGGTTAGGGTTAGGGTTAGGGTTTGGGTTAGGGTTTAGGTTTGGGTTAGGGTTAGGGTTAGGGTTAGTTTTAGGGCTTGGGTTAGGGTTAGGGTTAGGGCTTGGGTTTAGGTTAGGTTTAATGTTGGGGTTAGGCTTAGGATTAGGGTTTGTGTTTGGGTTAGGTTTAGCTTTAGGGTTAGTGTTAGGGTTAGGGTTAGTTTTAGCGTTAGGGTTAGGGTTAGGGTTAGGGATTGGGTTTAGGTTAGGTTTAGGGTTTGCGTTAGGCTTAGGGTAGGGGTTTGGGTTTGTGTTAGGGTTAGGTTTAGGGTTAGGGTTAGGGTTAGGGTTGGGGTTTGGGTTTGGGTGAGAGTCAGGTATCGGGTTAGGGTTTGGGTTAGGTTTAAATTTAGGGTTAGGGTTTGGGTTAGGGTTTGCGTTCGGGTTAAGATTAGTGTTAGGGTTATGGGTTAGGGTTAGGGTTAGGGTTAGGGTTAGGTTAGGGTTTGGGTTAGTGTTAGGGTTTGGAATAGGGTTAGGGTTAGGGTAAGGTTTAGGCTTAGGTTTTGTGTTAGGGTTAGGATTAGGGTTAGGGTTAGGGTTAGTGTTAGGACTAGGGTTTGGGTTAGGGTTAGGGTTAGGGTTAGTGTTAGGGTTTGGGTTAGGGTTAGTGTTGAAGTTTGGGTTTGGGTTAGGTTTAGGGTTATTGTTAGGATTTGGATTAGGGTTAGTGTTAGGGTTTGGGTTAGTGTTAGGGTTAGGGTTAGCACTTAGGTTAGGGTTTGGGTTAGGGTTACGTTAGGTTTCGGGTTAGGTTTAGGGTTAGTGTTACGGTTAGGGTTTGTGTTAGGGTTAGGGTTAGCGTTAGGGTTTGTGTTAGGGTTACGGTTAGGGTTATGGTTAGGGTTACGGTTTGGGTTAGGGTTAGGGTTAGGTTTAGGGTTAGTGTTTGGGCTTGGGTTAGGGTTAGGTTTAGGGTTATGGTTAGAGTTAAGGTTAGGTTTGGCTTAGGGTTAGGGTTAGGGTTACGTTTCGGGTTAGGGTTAGAGTTAGGGTTAGGGTTTGGCTTAGGGTTAGGTTTAGGTTTAGGGTTAGGGTTAGAGCTAGGCCATAGCGAAAGGGTTAGGGTTAGGGTTAGGGTTAGGGTTTGGGTTAGGGTAAGGGTTAGGGTTATGATTAGGGTTAGTATTAGGGTTAGGTTTAGTGTTAGGATTAGGGTTTGGGTTTCGGTTAGTGTTAGGGTTAGGGTTAGGATTTGGGTTAGTGTTAGGGTTTGTGATATGGTTAGGGTTAGTGTAAGGGTTAGTTTTAGGGTTTGTTTTAGGGTAAGGGTTAGGGTTAGGGTTAGGGTTAGTGTTAGGATCAGGGTTTGTGTTAGGTTTAGAGTTACGGTTAGGGTTAGGGTTTGGGTTTGGGTTAGTGTTAGGGTTAGGGTTAGGGTTTGGTATAGGGTTAGGGTTAGGGTTAGGGGTAGGGTTAGGATTTGGGTTATGGTCAGGGTTAGGGTTAGAGTTAGGGTTAGGTTTTGGGTTAGGGTAATGGTTATGGTTAGGGTTAGGGTTAGGGTTAGGGTTAGGGTTTGGGTTTGGGTTAGAGTAAGGTATAGGGTTAGGGTTTGTATTAGGTTTAGTGTTAGGGTTAGGGTTTGGGTTAGGGTTTGGGTTAGGGTTAAGTTTAGGTTTAGGGTTAGGTGTTAGGGTTTGAGTTAGGGTTAGGGTTAGGGTTAGGGTTAGGTTTAGATTTAGGGTTATATTTAGGTTTAGGTTTAGGGTTAGAATTAGGGTTAGGGCTAGGGTTAGTGTTTGGTTTGTGTTAGGGTTAATGTTACGGACAGGGTAAGGGTTAGGTTTGGGGTTAGGGTTTGGTTTAGGTTTACTGTTAGAGGTTGGTTTAGGGTTAGGGTTAGGGTAGGGTTAGGGGTTCGAATTGGTTTGGCGTAGGGTTAGTGTTAGGGTTAGGGATAGAGTTTAGGTTAGGGTTAGGGTTAGGGTTAGGGTTAGGGTTCGGGTTAGGGTTTAGCTTTGGTTTAGGGTTAGGGTTAGGATAGTGTTTGGGTTAGGGTTTAGGTTTGGTTGAGGGTTAGGTTTAGGGTTAGTTTTAGGGCTAGGGTTAGGGTTAGGGTTAGGGTTAGGGCTTGGGTTTAGGTTAGGGTTAGGGTTAGGGTTAGGGTTAGGGTTAGGGTTAGGTTAGGGTTCGGGTTAGGGTTAGGGTTTAGGTTTGGGTTATGGTTAGGCTTAGGTTTAGGGTTAGTTTTAGGGCTTGGGTTAGGGTTAGGTTTAGGGTTAGGGCTTGCGTTTAGGTTAGGTTTAAGGTTTGGTTTATGCTTAGGATTAGGCTTTGTGTTTGGGTTAGGTTTAAGTTTAGGGTTAGGGTTATGGTTAGGGTTAGGTTTTGGGTTTGGGTTAGAGTAAGGTATCGTGTTAGAGTTTGGGTTAGTTTTAAGGTTAGGGTTAGGTTTTGGGTTAGGGTTTGGGTTAGGGTTAAGGTTAGGGTTAGGGTTAGGGGTTAGGGTTAATGTTAGGTTTTTTGTTAGGGTTAGGGTTAGTGTTGTGGTTAGCATTTAGGGTAGGGTTAGGTTTAGGGTTAGGGTTAGGGTTAGGGTTTGTGTTAGGGTTACGGTTAGGGTGATGGTTAGGGTTAGGTTTAGCGTTAGTGTTTGGTCTTGGGTTAGGGTTAGGTTTAGGGTTATGGTTAGAGTTAAGGTTAGGTTTGGCTTAGGGTTAGGGTTAGGGTTACGTTTCGGGTTAGGGTTAGAGTTAGGGTTAGGGTTTGGCTTAGGGTTAGGTTTAGGTTTAGGTTTAGGGTTAGGGCTAGGCCATAGCGAAAGGGTTAGGGTTAGGGTTAGGGTTAGGGTTTGGGTTAGGGTAAGGGTTAGGGTTATGATTAGGGTTAGTATTAGGGTTAGGTTTAGTGTTAGGATTAGGGTTTGGGTTTCGGTTAGTGTTAGGGTTAGGGTTAGGATTTGGGTTAGTGTTAGGGTTTGTGATATGGTTAGGGTTAGTGTAAGGGTTAGTTTTAGGGTTTGTTTTAGGGTAAGGGTTAGGGTTAGGGTTAGGGTTAGTGTTAGGATCAGGGTTTGTGTTAGGTTTAGAGTTACGGTTAGGGTTAGGGTTTGGGTTTGGGTTAGTGTTAGGGTTAGGGTTAGGGTTTGGTATAGGGTTAGGGTTAGGGTTAGGGGTAGGGTTAGGATTTGGGTTATGGTCAGGGTTAGGGTTAGAGTTAGGGTTAGGTTTTGGGTTAGGGTTATGGTTATGGTTAGGGTTAGGGTTAGGGTTAGGGTTAGGGTTTGGGTTTGGGTTAGAGTAAGGTATAGGGTTAGGGTTTGTGTTAGGTTTAGTGTTAGGGTTAGGGTTTGGGTTAGGGTTTGGGTTAGGGTTAAGGTTAGGTTTAGGGTTAGGTGTTAGGGTTTGAGTTAGGGTTAGGGTTAGGGTTAGGGTTAGGTTTAGATTTAGGGTTATATTTAGGTTTAGGTTTAGGGTTAGAATTAGGGTTAGGGTTAGGGTTAGGGTTTGGTTTGTGTTAGGGTTAATGTTACGGACAGGGTAAGGGTTAGGTTTGGGGTTAGGGTTTGGTTTAGGTTTACTGTTAGAGGTTGGTTTAGGGTTAAGGTTAGGGTAGGGTTAGGGGTTCGAATTGGTTTGGCGTAGCGTTAGTGTTAGGGTTAGGGTTAGAGTTTAGGTTAGGGTTAGGGTTAGGGTTAGTGTTTAGGTTTGGTTTAGGGTTAGGGTTAGGATAGTGTTTGGGTTAGGGTTTAGGTTTTGTTTAGGGTTAGGGTTAGGGTTAGTTTTAGGGCTAGGGTTAGGGTTAGGGTTAGGGTTAGGGCTTGGGTTTAGGTTAGGGTTAGGATTAGGGTTAGGGTTAGGGTTACGGTTAGGTTAGGGTTAGGGTTAGGGTTAGGGTTAGGGTTAGGGTTTAGGTTTGGGTTAGGGTTAGGCTCAGGGTTAGGGTTAGTTTTAGGGGTTGGGTTAGGGTTAGGGTTAGGGTTAGGGCTTGCGTTTAGGTTAGGTTTAAGGTTTGGTTTATGCTTAGGGTTAGGCTTTGTGTTTGGGTTAGGTGTAGGTTTAGGGTTAGGGTTAGGGTTATGGTTATGGTTAGGGTTTGGGTTTGGGTTAGAGTAAGGTATCGGGTTAGGGTTTGGGTTAGTTTTAAGGTTAGGGTTAGGGTTTGGGTTAGGGTTTGGGTTAGGGTTAAGGTTAGGGTTAGGGTTAGGGTTAGGGTTAGGGTTAATGTTAGGGTTTTTGTTAGGGTTAGGGTTAGTGTTGTGGTTAGCATTTAGGGTAGGGTTAGGTTTAGGGTTAGGGTTAGGGTTAGGGTTTGTGTTAGGGTTATGGTTAGGGTGATGGTTAGGGTTACCCTTTAGGGTTAGGTTTAGCGTTAGGGTTAGGGTTAGGGTTAGGATTTGGGTTAGGGTCAGGGTTAGGGTTAGGGTTTGGGTTAGGGTTATGGTTATGGTTAGGGTTAGGATTATTGTTAGGGTTAGGGTTAGGGTTTGGGTTAGGTTTAGTGTTACGGATTGGGTTTGAGTTAGGGTTAGGGTTAGGGTTAGGGTTAGGGTTGGTGTTAGTGTTAGGGTTCGGGTTAGGTTTAGGGTTAGGGTTAGGGTTAGGGTTAGTGTTAGGGTTAGGGTAACGGTTAGGGTTAGGGTTAGGGTTAGGGTTAGGGTTAGGTTTAGGCTTAGGGTTAGGGTTTGGTTTGGTTTAGGGTTAGTGTTAGGTTTAGGGTTTGGATTAGGGTTAGGGTTAGGGCTAGGCGATAGTGATAGTGTTAGGTTTAGGGTTAGGGTTAGGTTTTAGGCTTGGGATAGGGTTAGTGTTAGGGTTAGTATTAGGGTTAGGTTTAGTGTTAGGATTAGGATTTGGGTTTTGGTTAGGGTTAGGGTTAGGGTTTAGGTTAGTGTTAGGGTTTGGGAGAGGTTTAGGGGTAGGGTAAGGGTTAGGGTTAGGTGTTGTGTTAGGGTTAGGGATAGGGTTAGGGTTAGGGTTAGGGTTATGGTTAGGGTTGCAGTTTGGTTTAGGGTTAGGGTTAGGTTTAGGGTTAGTGTTTGGGCTTGGGTTAGGGTTAGGTTTAGGGTTAGGGTTAGAGTTAGGGTTAGGATTTGGCTTAGGGTTAGGGTTAGGGTTAGGTTTCGGGTTAGGGTTAGAGTTAGGGTTAGGGTTTGGCTTAGGGTTAGGTTTAGGTTTAGCGTTAGGGTTAGGGCTAGGCCATAGCGATAGGGTTAGGGTTAGTGTTAGGGTTAGGGTTTGGGTTAGGGTTAGGGTTAGGGTTATGATTAGCGTTATTATTAGGGTTAGGTTTAGTGTTAGGATTAGGGTTTGGGTTTCGGTTAGGGTTAGGGTTAGGGTTAAGGTTTGGGTTAGTGTTAGGGTTTGGGATATGGTTAGGGTTAGTGTAAGGGTTAGTTTTAGGGTTTGTTTTAGGGTTAGGGTTAGTGTTAGGGTTAGGGGAAGGGTTAGGGTTCGTGTTAGGGGTGGTTTAGGGTTAGGGTTAGGGTTAGGATTAAAGTTAGGGTTAAGGTTTAAGTTTGGGTTAGAGTTAGGTTTAGAGTTGGGGTTTGGTTTACCGTTAGGTTTAGGGTTAGGGTTAGGGTTAGGGTTAGGGTTAGGGTTAGGGTTAGGGTTAGGTTTAGGATTAGGGTTAGGTTTAGGTTTAGGTTTTGGGTTAGGGTTAGGGTTATGGTTAGGTTTAGGGTTTGGTTTGGGTTAGGGTTAATGTTACTGATAGGGCAAGGCTTAGGTTTGGGGTTAGGGTTAGGTTTAGGGGAACTGTTATAGGTTGGTTGAGGGTTAGGGATAGGTTTAGGGTTAGGGATTGGTTTGGGGTAGGGTTAGTGTTAGGGTTAGGGATAGAGTTTAGGTTAGGTTTAGGGTTAGGGTTAGGGTTAGGGTTTAGGTTTGGTTTAGGGTTAGGGTTAGGGTTAGGGTTAGGGTTTGGGTTAGGGTTTAGGTTTGGGTTAGGGTTAGGGTTAGGGTTAGTTTTAGGGCTTGGGTTAGGGTTAGGGTTAGGGCTTGGGTTTAGGTTAGGTTTAATGTTGGGGTTAGGCTTA
Organism: Eospalax fontanierii; assembly: GCA_035773235.1. Taxonomy (NCBI): domain Eukaryota; kingdom Metazoa; phylum Chordata; class Mammalia; order Rodentia; family Spalacidae; genus Eospalax; species Eospalax fontanierii. Next base: position 7,143,760 of record CM069528.1, read on the forward strand.
GGATTAGGGTTTGTGTTTGGGTTAGGTTTAGCTTTAGGGTTAGTGTTAGGGTTAGGGTTAGTTTTAGCGTTAGGGTTAGGGTTAGGGTTAGGGATTGGGTTTAGGTTAGGTTTAGGGTTTGCGTTAGGCTTAGGGTAGGGGTTTGGGTTTGTGTTAGGGTTAGGTTTAGGGTTAGGGTTAGGGTTAGGGTTGGGGTTTGGGTTTGGGTGAGAGTCAGGTATCGGGTTAGGGTTTGGGTTAGGTTTAAATTTAGGGTTAGGGTTTGGGTTAGGGTTTGCGTTCGGGTTAAGATTAGTGTTAGGGTTATGGGTTAGGGTTAGGGTTAGGGTTAGGGTTAGGGTTAGGGTTAGGTTAGGGTTTGGGTTAGTGTTAGGGTTTGGAATAGGGTTAGGGTTAGGGTAAGGTTTAGGCTTAGGTTTTGTGTTAGGGTTAGGATTAGGGTTAGGGTTAGGGTTAGTGTTAGGACTAGGGTTTGGGTTAGGGTTAGGGTTAGGGTTAGTGTTAGGGTTTGGGTTAGGGTTAGTGTTGAAGTTTGGGTTTGGGTTAGGTTTAGGGTTATTGTTAGGATTTGGATTAGGGTTAGTGTTAGGGTTTGGGTTAGTGTTAGGGTTAGGGTTAGCACTTAGGTTAGGGTTTGGGTTAGGGTTACGTTAGGTTTCGGGTTAGGTTTAGGGTTAGTGTTACGGTTAGGGTTTGTGTTAGGGTTAGGGTTAGCGTTAGGGTTTGTGTTAGGGTTACGGTTAGGGTTATGGTTAGGGTTACGGTTTGGGTTAGGGTTAGGGTTAGGTTTAGGGTTAGTGTTTGGCTTAGGGTTAGGGTTAGGGTTACGTTTCGGGTTAGGGTTAGAGTTAGGGTTAGGGTTTGGCTTAGGGTTAGGTTTAGGTTTAGGGTTAGGGTTAGGGCTAGGCCATAGCGAAGGGGTTAGGGGTAGGGTTGGGGTTAGGGTTTGGGTTAGGGTAAGGGTTAGGGTTATGTTTAGGGTTAGTATTAGGGTTAGGTTTAGTGTTAGGATTAGGGTTTGGGTTTCGGTTAGTGTTAGGGTTAGGGTTAGGATTTGGGTTAGTGTTAGGGTTTGTGATATGGTTAGGGTTAGTGTAAGGGTTAGTTTTAGGGTTTGTTTTAGGGTAAGGGTTAGGGTTAGGGTTAGGGTTAGTGTTAGGATCAGGGTTTGTGTTAGGTTTAGAGTTACGGTTAGGGTTAGGGTTTGGGTTTGGGTTAGTGTTAGGGTTAGGGTTAGGGTTTGGTATAGGGTTAGGGTTAGGGTTAGGGGTAGGGTTAGGATTTGGGTTATGGTCAGGGTTAGGGTTAGAGTTAGGGTTAGGTTTTGGGTTAGGGTAATGGTTATGGTTAGGGTTAGGGTTAGGGTTAGGGTTAGGGTTTGGGTTTGGGTTAGAGTAAGGTATAGGGTTAGGGTTTGTGTTAGGTTTAGTGTTAGGGTTAGGGTTTGGGTTAGGGTTAAGTTTAGGTTTAGGGTTAGGTGTTAGGGTTTGAGTTAGGGTTAGGGTTAGGGTTAGGGTTAGGTTTAGATTTAGGGTTATATTTAGGTTTAGGTTTAGGGTTAGAATTAGGGTTAGGGCTAGGGTTAGGGTTTGGTTTGTGTTAGGGTTAATGTTACGGACAGGGTAAGGGTTAGGTTTGGGGTTAGGGTTTGGTTTAGGTTTACTGTTAGAGGTTGGTTTAGGGTTAGGGTTAGGGTAGGGTTAGGGGTTCGAATTGGTTTGGCGTAGGGTTAGTGTTAGGGTTAGGGATAGAGTTTAGGTTAGGGTTAGGGTTAGGGTTAGGGTTAGGGTTCGGGTTAGGGTTTAGCTTTGGTTTAGGGTTAGGGTTAGGATAGTGTTTGGGTTAGGGTTTAAGTTTGGTTGAGGGTTAGGTTTAGGGTTAGTTTTAGGGCTAGGGTTAGGGTTAGGGTTAGGGTTAGGGCTTGGGTTTAGGTTAGGGTTAGGGTTAGGGTTAGGGTTAGGGTTAGGGTTAGGGTGAGGTTAGGGTTCGGGTTAGGGTTAGGGTTTAGGTTTGGGTGATGGTTAGGCTTAGGCTTAGGGGGAGTTTTAGGGCTTGGGTTAGGGTTAGGTTTAGGGTTAGGGCTTGCGTTTAGGTTAGGTTTAAGGTTTGGTTTATGCTTAGGATTAGGCTTTGTGTTTGGGTTAGGTTTAAGTTTAGGGTTAGGGTTATGGTTAGGGTTAGGTTTTGGGTTTGGGTTAGAGTAAGGTATCGTGTTAGAGTTTGGGTTAGTTTTATGGTTAGGGTTAGGTTTTGGGTTAGGGTTTGGGTTAGGGTTAAGGTTAGGGTTAGGGTTAGGGGTTAGGGTGAATGTTAGGTTTTTTGTTAGGGTTAGGGTTAGTGTTGTGGTTAGCATTTAGGGTAGGGTTAGGTTTAGGGTTAGGGTTAGGGTTAGGGTTTGTGTTAGGGTTACGGTTAGGGTGATGGTTAGGGTTACGGTTTAGGGTTAGGTTTAGGGTTAGGGTTAGGGTTTGGTTTGGGATTTGGTTTAGGGTGAGGGTTAGGGTTGGGGTTAGGGTTTGGGTTATGGTTATGGTTATGGTTAGGGTTAGGATTATTGTTAGGGTTAGGGTTAGGGTTTGGGTTAGTTTTAGTGTTACGGTTTGGGTTTGAGTTAGGGTTAGGGTTAGGGTTAATGTTAGGTTTGGTGTTAGTGTTAGGGTTCGGGTTAGTTTTAGGGTTAGGGTTAGGGTTAGGGTTAGGGTTAGGTTAAGGGTTAGGGTTAGGGTTAGGGTTAGGGTTAGGTTTAGGCTTAGGGTTAGGGTTTGGTTTGGTTTAGGGTTAGTGTTAGGTTTAGGGTTTGGATTAGGGTTAGGGTTAGGGCTAGGCGATAGGGTTAGGGTTAGGGTTAGGGTTAGGGTTAGGGTGTGGGTTTGGGTTAAGGTTAGGCTTAGGTTTAGGGTTAGGGTAAGTGTTAGGCTTAGGGTTTGGATTAGGGTTAGGGTTAGGTTTAGGCTTATGGTTAGTGTTTGTTTTGGTTTAGGGTTAGTGTTAGGGTTATGATAAGGGTTAGGTTCAGGGTTAGGTTTAGGGTTAGGGTTAGTTTTAAGGCTTGGGTTAGGGTTAGGGTTAGGGTTAGGGTTAGGGATTGGGTTTAGGGTTAGTGTTATGGTTAGGGTTTAGGGTAGGGTTAGGTTTAGGGTTAGGGTTAGGGTTAGGGTTTGTGTTAGGGTTACGGTTAGGGTTAGGGTTAGGGTTAGGGTTAGGGTTAGGGTTAGGGTTTAGGGTTAGGGTTGGGGTTAGGGTAAGGGTTAGGGTTAGGTTTAGGGTTAGGGTTAGAGTTAGAGTTAGGGTTTGGCTTAGCGTTAGGGTTAGGGTAAGTTTTAGGGTTAGGGCTTGGGTAAGGGTTAGGGGTAGGTTTAGGATTTCTTTTAGGGTTAGCTTTAGGGATCGGGGTAGGTTTAGTGTGTGGGTTTGGGTTAGGGTTAGGGTTAGGGTTCGGGTTAGGGTAAGTGTTAGGTTAGGGTTTGGATTAGGGTTAGTGTTAGATTTAGGCTTAGAGTTAGGGTTTGGTTTGGTTTAGGGTTACTGTTAGGGTTAGGGTAAGGGTTAGGGTTAGGGTTAGGGTTAGGGTTAGTTTTAGGGCTTGGGTTAGGTTTAGGGTTAGGGATTGGGTTTAGGTTAGGTTTAGGTTTTGGGTTAGGCTTAGGGTTAGGTTTTGGGTTTGGGTTAGGATTAGGTTTAGGGTTAGTGTTAGGGTTAGGGTTTGGGTTTGGGTTAGAGTAAGGTATAGGGTTAGAGTTT
>CM069528.1:7152500-7157500 GCA_035773235.1 Eospalax fontanierii
GTTAGGGTTAGGATTAGGGTTAGGGTTAGGTTTAGGGTTTGCGTTAGGGTTTGGGTTACGGTTAGGGTTAGTGTTACGTTTAGGGTTTAGGGTAGGGTTAGGTTTAGGTTTAGGGTTAGGGTTAGGGTGTGTGTTAGGGTTGCGGTTAGGGTTATAGTTAGGGTTACGGTTTGGGTTAGGGTTAGGGTTAGGTTTAGGGTTAGTGTTTGGGCTTGGGTTAGGGTTAGATTTAGGGTTAGGGTAGAGTTAGGGTTAGGGTTTGGCTTAGGGTTAAGGTTAGGGTTAGGGTTAGGGTTAGGGCTAGGTGATAGGGATAGGGTTTGGGTTAGGGTTAGGGTTAGGGTTTGGGCTTGGGTTAGGATTAGTTTTAGGGTTAGTATTAGGGTTAGGTTTAGTGTTAGGATTAGGGTTTGGGTTTCGGTTAGGGTTACAGTTAGGGTTAGGGTTTGGGTTAGTGTTAGGGTTTGGGATAGGGTTAGGGTTAGGATAAGGGTTAGGGTTAGGGTTTGTGTTAGGCTTAGGGTTAGGGTTAGGGTTAGTGTTAGAATTAGGGTTTGTGTTAGGTTTAGGGTTACGATTAGGGTTAAGGTTTAGGTTTCGGTTAGGGTTAGGGTTAGGGCTAGGGTTTGGTTTAGGTTTAGGGTTAGGGTTAGGGTGAGGGTTAGGTTTAGGATTTGGGTTAGGGTTAGGGTTAGGGTTAGGGTTAGGATTTGGGTTAGGGTTGGGGTTAGGGTTAGGGTTAGGATTTGGGTTAGGGTTATGGTTATGTTTAGGGTTAGGATTAGGATTAGGGTTAGGTTTAGGGTTTGGGTTAGGGTTAGTGTTAGGGTTTGGGTTTGAGTTAGGGTTAGGGTTAGAGTTAGGTTTAGGGTTGGGGTTAGTGTTAGGGTTAGGGTTAGTGTGTGGGTATGGGTTAGGTTTAGGCTTACGGTCAGGGTTAGGGTACGTGTTAGGTTTAGGGCTTGGGTAAGGGTTAGGGTTAGGGTTAGGGTTAGGGTTTCGTTTAGGGTTAGGTTTAGGATTCGGTTTATGTTTAGGGTGTGGGTTTGGGTTAGGGTTTGGCTTAGTGTTAGTATTAGGGTAAGTGTTAGGGTTAGGGTTTGGATTAGGATTAGGGTTAGATTTAGGCTTAGGGTTAGGGTTTGGTTTGGTTTAGGGTTAGTGTTAGGGTTAGGATAAGTGTTACGGTTAGGGTTAGGGTTAGGGTTAGGGTTAGGGTTAGTTTTAGGGCTTGGGTTAGGGTTAGGGTTAGGGTTAGGGCTTGGGTTTAGGTTAGGTTTAGGGTTTGCGTTAGGCTTAGGGTTAGGGTTTGGGTTTGGGTTTGTTTTAGGTTTAGGGTTACGGTTAGGGTTAGGATTTGGGTTTGGGTTAGAGTTAGGTATAGGGTTAGGGTTTGGGTTAGGTTTAGTGTTAGGGTTAAGGTTTGGGTTAGGGTTTCGGTTAGGGTTAAGGTTAGGGTTAGGGTTAGGGTTTAGAGTTAGGGTTAGGGTTTGTGTTAGGGTTAGGGTTAGGGTTAGGGTTAGGGTTAGCGTTTGGGTTAGAGTTAGGTTTAGGTTTAGGGTTAGTGTTTGGGCTTGGGTTAGGGTTAGGTTTAGTGTTAGGGTTAGAGTTAGGGTTAGGGTTTGGCTTAGGGTTAGGGTTAAGGTTAGGGCTAGGCGATAGGAATAGGGTTAGGGTTAGGGTTTGAGTTAGGGTTAGTGTTAGGTTTAGGGTTAGGGTTAGGGTTTGGTTTGGTTTACGGTTAGTGTGAGGGTTAGGGGAAGGGTTAGGTTTAGGGTTAGGTTTAGGGGTGGTTTAGGGTTAGGGTTAGGGGTAGGATTAAGGTTAGGGTTAAGGTTTAGGTTTGGGTTAGAGTTAAGTTTAGAGTTGGGGTTTGGTTTAAGGTTAGGTTTAGGGTTAGGGTTGGGGTTAGGGTTAGGGTCAGGGTTATGGTTAGGGTTAGGTTGAGGATTAGGGTTAGGTTTTGGTTTAGGTTTTGGGTTAGGGTTAGGGTTAGGGTTAGGGTTAGGGTTAGGGTTTGGTTTGTGTTAGGGTTAATGTTACGGATAGTGTAAGGGTTAAGTTTGGGGTTAGGGTTAGGTTTAGGATTACTGTTAGAGGTTGGTTTAGGGTTAGGGTTAGGTTTAGGGTTAGGGTTAGGGTTAGGGTTAGGGATTGATTTGGGGTAGGGTTAGTGTTAGGGTTAGGGATAGTTTAGGTTAGGGTTACGGTTAGGGTTAGGGTTTAGGTTTGGGTTAGGGTTAGGGTTAGTGTTAGGGTATGGGTTAGGGTTTAGGTTTGGTTTAGGGTTAGGGTTAGGGTTAGTTTTTGGGCTTGGGTTAGGGTTAGGGTTAGGGTTAGGGCTTGGGTTTAGGTCAGGTTTAAGGTGTGGGTTAGGCTTACGGTTAGGATTTATGTTTGGGTTAGGTTTAGCTTTAGTGTTACGGTTAGGGTTAGCGTTAGCTTTAGGGCTTGAGTTAGGGTTAGGGTTAAGTTTAGGGATTGGGTTTAGGTTAGGTTTAGGGTTTGGGTTAGGCTTAGAGTTAAGTTTTGGGTTTGGGTTAGGTTTAGGTTTAGGGTTAGGGTTAGTGTTAGGGTTAGTTTTAGGGTTAGGGTTTGGGTTTGGGTTAGAGTAAGGTATCGGGTTAGGGTTTGGGTTAGGTTCAAGGTTAGGATTAGGGTTTCGGTTAGGGTTTGGGTTAGGGTTAGGGTTAGGTTTAGGGTTAGGGTTAGCGTTAAAGTTTGGGTTAGGGTTAGTGTTAGGGTTTGGGTTAGGGTTAGGGTTTGTGTTAAGCTTAGGGTTAGGCTTAGGGTTAGGGTTAGGGATTGGGTTTAGGTTAGGATTAGGGTTTGGGTTAGGCGTAGGGTTAGGGTTTGGGTTTGGGTTTGGGTTAGGTTTAGGTTTAGGGTTAGGGTTAGGGTTAGGGTTTGGGTTTGGGTTAGAGTAAGGTATAGGGTTAGGGTTTGGGTTAGGTTTAGTGTTGGGTTTAGGGTTTGGGTTAGGGTTAAGGTTAGGGTTAGGGTTAGGGTTAGATTTAGGTTTAGGTTTTGGGTTAGCATTAGGGTTAGGGTTAGGTTTAGGGTTTGGTTTGGGTTAGGGTTAATGTTAAGGATAGGGTAAGGGTTAGGTTTGGGGTTAGGCTTTGGTTTAGGGTTACTCTTAGAGGTTGGTTTAGGGTTAGGGTTAGGGTTAGGTTTACGGTTAGGGGTTCGGTTTGGTTTGGGGTCGGGTTAGTGTTAGGGTTAGGGTTAGGGTTAGGGTTAGGGTTTGTTTTAGGGCTTGGGTTAGGGTTAGGGTTAGGGTTAGGGCTTGGGTTTACGTTAGGTTTAGGGTTTGCGTTAGGCTTAGGGTTAGGGTTTGGGTTTGGGTTTGTTTTAGGTTTAGGGTTACGGTTAGGGGTTCGGTTTGGTTTGGGGTCGGGTTAGTGTTAGGGTTAGGGTTAGGGTTAGGGTTAGGGTTAGTTTTAGGGCTTGGGTTAGGGTTAGGGTTAGGGTTAGGGTTAGTGGTTAGGTTTGGTTTAGGGTTAGGTTTAGGGTAGGGTTTGGGTTAGGGTTTAGGTTTGTGTTAGGGTTAGGGTTAGGGTTAGTTTTAGGGCTTGGGTTAGGGTTAGGGTTAGGGTTAGGGCTTGGGTTTAGGTTAGGTTTAAGGTTTGGGTTAGGCTTAGCGTTAGGGTTTGTGTTTCGGTTAGGTTTAGGTTTAGGGTTAGCGTTAGGGTTAGGGTTAGTGTTTGGGTTTGGGTTAGAGTAAGGTATCAGGTTAGGGTTTGGGTTAGGTTTAAAGTTAGGGTTAGGGTTTGGGTTAGGGTTTGGGTTAGGTTTAAGGTTAGGGTTAGGGTTAGGGTTAGGATTAGGGTTAGGGTTAGGTTCAGGGTTTGCGTTAGGGTTTGGGTTACGGTTAGGGTTAGTGTTACGTTTAGGGTTTAGGGTAGGGTTAGGTTTAGGTTTAGGGTTAGGGTTAGGGTGTGTGTTAGGGTTGCGGTTAGGGTTATAGTTAGGGTTACGGTTTGGGTTAGGGTTAGGGTTAGGTTTAGGGTTAGTGTTTGGGCTTGGGTTAGGGTTAGATTTAGGGTTAGGGTAGAGTTAGGGTTAGGGTTTGGCTTAGGGTTAAGGTTAGGGTTAGGGTTAGGGTTAGGGCTAGGTGATAGGGATAGGGTTTGGGTTAGGGTTAGGGTTAGGGTTTGGGCTTGGGTTAGGATTAGTTTTAGGGTTAGTATTAGGGTTAGGTTTAGTGTTAGGATTAGGGTTTGGGTTTCGGTTAGGGTTACAGTTAGGGTTAGGGTTTGGGTTAGTGTTAGGGTTTGGGATAGGCTTAGGGTTAGGATAAGGGTTAGGGTTAGGGTTTGTGTTAGGCTTAGGGTTAGGGTTAGGGTTAGTGTTAGAATTAGGGTTTGTGTTAGGTTTAGGGTTACGATTAGGGTTAAGTTTTAGGTTTGGGTTAGGGTTAGGGTTAGGGCTAGGGTTTGGTTTAGGTTTAGGGTTAGGGTTAGGGTGAGGGTTAGGTTTAGGACTTGGGTTAGGGTTAGGGTTAGGGTTAGGGTTAGGATTTGGGTTAGGGTTGGGGTTAGGGTTAGGGTTAGGATTTGGGTTAGGGTTATGGTTATGTTTAGGGTTAGGATTAGGATTAGGGTTAGGTTTAGGGTTTGGGTTAGGGTTAGTGTTAGGGTTTGGGTTTGAGTTAGGGTTAGGGTTAGAGTTAGGTTTAGGGTTTGCGTTAGGCTTAGGGTTAGGGTTTGGGTTTGGGTTTGTTTTAGGTTTAGGGTTACGGTTAGGGTTAGGATTTGGGTTTGGGTTAGAGTTAGGTATAGGGTTAGGGTTTGGGTTAGGTTTAGTGTTAGGGTTAAGGTTTGGGTTAGGGTTTCGGTTAGGGTTAAGGTTAGGGTTAGGGTTAGGGTTTAGAGTTAGGGTTAGGGTTTGTGTTAGGGTTAGGGTTAGGGTTAGGGTTAGGGTTAGCGTTTGGGTTAGAGTTAGGGTTAGGTTTAGGGTTAGTGTTTGGGCTTGGGTTAGGGTTAGGTTTAGTGTTA
>CM069528.1:7162500-7202500 GCA_035773235.1 Eospalax fontanierii
GCAGTTGCACTTGGGTTAGGGTTAGTGTTAGGGTTAGTATTAGGGTTAGGTTTAGGGTTAGGGTTAGGTTTTGGGTTAGGGTTTGGGTTAGTGTTAAGGTTAGGGTTAGGGTTAGGGTTTGGGTTTGCGTTTGGGTTAGGGTTAGGTTTAGGATTAGGGTTAGGATTTGGGTTAGGGTTACTGTTAGGTTTTGGGTTACGGTTAGGTTTAGGGTTAGGGTTTAGGGTTTAGTATTAGGGTTCAGGTTAGGGTTAGGATTAGGGTTTTGGTTTTTGTTAGGCTTAGGATTAGGGTTAAGGTTAGGGTTAGGGTTAGGGTTAGGGTTAGGCTTAGGGTATGGGTTAGGGTTTAGGTTTGGTTTAGGGTTAGGGTTAGGGTTAGTTTTAGGGCTTGGGTTAGGGTTAGGGTTAGGGTTAGGGCTTGGGTTTAGGTCAGGTTTAAGGTGTGGGTTAGGCTTACGGTTAGGATTTTTGTTTGGGTTAGGTTTAGCTTTAGTGTTAGGGTTAGGGTTAGCGTTAGTTTTAGGCCTTGAGTTAGGGTTAGGGTTAAGTTTAGGGATTGGGTTTAGGTTAGGTTTAGGGTTTGGATTAGGCTTAGGGTTAGGGTTTGGGTTTGGGTTAGTTTTAGGTTTAGGGTTAGGGTTAGTGTTAGGGTTAGGGTTAGGATTAGGGTTTGGGTTTGGGATAGAGTAAGGTATCGGTTTAGGGTTTGGGTTAGGTTCAAGGTTAGCGTTAGGGTTTGGGTTAGCGTTAGGGTTATGGTTAGTGTTAGGGTGTGGGTTTGGGTTAGGGTTAGGCTTAGGTTTAGGGTTAGGGTAAGGGTTAGGGTTAGGGCTTGGGTAAGTGTTAGGGTTAGGTTTAGGATTTAGTTTAGGGTTAGCTTTAGGGTTCGGGTTAGGTTTAGTGTGTGGGTTTGGGTTAGGGTTAGGCTTAGGGTTCGGGTTAGGGTAAGTGTTAGGTTAGGGTTTGGATTAGGGTTAGTGTTAGGTTTAGGCTTAGGGTTAGGGTTTGGTTTGTTTTAGGGTTACTGTTAGGGTTAGTGTAAGGGTTAGGCTTAGGGTTAGGGTTAGGGTTAGGGTTAGTTTTAGGGCTTGGGTTAAGGTTAGCGTTAGGGATTGGGTTTAGGTTAGGTTTAGGTTTTGGGTTAGGCTTAGGGTTAGGTTTTGGGTTTTGTTTAGGATTAGGTTTAGGGTTAGTGTTAGGGTTAGGGTTAGCGTTTGGGTTTGGGTTAGAGTAAGGTATAGGGTTAGAGTTTGGTTTAGGTTAGGGTTAGGGTTAGGGTTAGGGTTAGGTTTAGGGTTTGTGTTAGGGTTAGGGTTAGGGTTAGGGTTATTGTTGGGGTTAGTGTTAGGGTTAGGGTTAGTTTGTGGGTTTGGGTTAGGGTTAAGCTTAGTGTTAGGGTTAGGGTAAGTGTTAGGATTAGGGTTAGGGTTAGGGTTGGGGTTAGTGTTAGGGTTAGGGTTAGGGTTAGTGTTAGGTTTGGTTTAGGGTTAGTGTTAGGGTTTAAGTAAGGGGTAGGGTTAGGGTTAGGGTTAGTTTTAGGGCTTGGGTTAGGGTTAGGGTTAGGGATTGGGTTTAGGTTAGGTTTAGGGTTTGGGTTAGGCTTAGGGTTAGGGTTTGGGTTTGGGTTTGGGTTAGGTTTAGGTTTAGGGTTAGGGTTAGGGTAAGGGTTAGGGTTTGGGTTTGGGTTAGAGTAAGGTATAGGGTTAGGGTTTGGGTTAGGTTTAGTGTTAGGTTTAGGGTTTGGGTTAGGGTTTGGTTTAGGGTTAAGGTTAGGGTTAGGGTTAGGTTTACGGTTAGAGTTAGGGTTAGGGTTAGATTTAGGGTTAGATTTAGGTTTAGGTTTTGGGTTAGGATCAGGGTTAGGGTTAATGTTACGGATAGGGTAAGGGTTAGGTTTGGGGTTAGGGTTTGGTTTAGGGTTATTCTTAGAGGTTGATTTAGGGTTAGGGTTAGGGTTAGGGTTAGGGGTTCGGTTTGGTTTGGGGTAAGGTTAGTTTTAGGGTTAGGGATAGAGTTTAGGTTAGGGTTAGGGTTAGGGTTAGGGTTCGTGTTTAGGTTGGGTTTAGGGTTAGGTTTACGGTAGGGTTTGGGTTAGGGTTTAGGTTTGTGTTAGGGTTAGGGTTAGTGTTAGTTTTAGGGCTTGGGTTATGGTTAGGGTTAGGGTTAGGGCTTGGGTTTAGGATAGGTTTAAGGTTTGGGTTAGGCTTAGCATTAGGGTTTGTGTTTCGGTTAGGTTTAGGTTTAGGGTTAGCGTTAGGTTTAGGGTTAGTGTTAGGGTTAGGGTTTGGGTTTGGGTTAGAGTAAGGTATCAGCTTAGGGTTGGGTTAGGTTTAAAGTTAGGGTGAGGGTTTGGGTTAGGGTTTGGGTTAGAGTTAAGGTTAGGGTAAGGGTTAGGGGTTAGGGTTAGGGTTAGGGTTAGGGATTGCGTTAGGGTTTGGGTTACGGTTAGGGTTAGTGTTACGTTTAGGGTTTAGGGTAGAGTTAGGTTTAGGGTTAGGGTTAGGGTTAGGGTGTGTGTTACGGTTACGGTTAGGGTTATAGTTAGGGTTAGGGTTAGGGTTAGGGTTAGGGTTAGGTTTAGGGTTAGTGTTTGGGCTTGAGTTAGGGTTAGATTTATGGTTAGGGTAGAGTTAGGTTTAGGGTTTGGCTTAGGGTTAGGGTTAGGGTTAGGGTTAGTGTTAGGGCTAGGCGATAGGGATAGGGTTTGGGTTAGGTTTAGGGTTAGGGTGTGGGCTTGGGTTAGGATTAGTTTTCGGGTTAGTATTAGGATTAGGTTTAGTGTTAGAATTAGGGTTTGGGTTTCGGTTAGGGTTACAGTTAGGTTTAGGGTTTGGGTTAGTGTTAGGGTTCGGTTTAGGGTTAGGGTTAGAGTTAGGGTTACTGTTTGGCTTAGGGTTAGGGTTAGGGTTAGGGCTAGGCGATAGGGATAGGGTTAGGGTTAGGATTGGGGTTAATATTTGGGCTTGTGTTAGAGTTAGTGTTAGGGTTAGGATTAGGGTTAGGTTTAGTGTTAGGATTAGGGTTGGGTTTCGGTTAGGTTTAGTGTTAGGATTAGTGTTTGGGCTTTGTTTAGGGTTAGGTTTAGGGATAGGGGTAGGTTTTGGTTTGGCTTAGGGTTAGGGTTATTGTTAGGGTTAGGGTTAGGGTTAGTGTTAGGATTAGGCTTTGGGTTAGGGTTAGGTTTAGGGTTAGGGTTAGGGTTAGTCTTGTGGTTGGGGTTTGGGTTTGGGTTAGAGTCAGGTATCGGGTTAGGTTTTGGGTTAGGTTTAAGGTTAGGGTTAGGGTTTGGGTTAGGGTTTGCGTTCGGGTTAAAATTAGTGTTAGGGTTAGGGGTTAGGGTTAGGGTTAGGCTTAGGGTTAGGGTTAGGGTTATTGTTACGGTTAGGGTTCAGGGTAGGGTTAGCTTTAGGGTTACGGTTAGGGTTAGGGTGTGTGTTAGTGTTACGGTTAGGGTTATGGTTAGGGTTACGGTTTGGGTTAGGATTAGGATTAGGGTTAGGTCAGTGTTTGGGCTTTGGTTAGGGTTAGGTTTAGGTTTAGGGTTAGGGTTAGGGTTAGGGCTAGGCGATAGTGATAAGGTTAGGGTTAGGGTTAGGGTTAGCGATTGCACTTGGGTTAGGGTTAGTGTTAGGGTTAGTATTAGGGTTAGGTTTAATGTTAGGATTAGGGTTTCGTTTTCGGTAAGGGTTAGGTTTAGGGTTAGAGTTAGGGTTTGGGTTAGGGTTTGGGTTAGTGTTAAGGTTAAGGATAGGGTTAGGGTTTGGGTTTGGGTTTCGGTTAGGGTTAGGTTTAGGGTTAGGGTTAGGATTTGGTTAGGGTTATTGTTAGGTTTTGGGTTAGGGTTAGGTTTAGGGTTAGGGTTTAGGGTTTAGTGTTAGAGTTCAGGTTAGGGTGAGGGTTAGGGTTTGGGTTAGGGTTAGGGTTTGGGTTTTTGTTAGGGTTAGGGTTAGGGTTAAGGTTAGGGTTTGGGTTAGTGTTAGGGTTTGGAATACGGTTAGTGTTAGGGTTTGGGTTAGGGTTAAGGTTGAAGTTTGGGTTTGGGTTTGGTTTAGGGTTAGAGTTAGGGTTTGGTATAGGGTTAGTGTTAGGGTTTGTGTTAGGGTTAGGGTTAGTGTTAGGTTTTAGGGTTTAGGGTTACGGTTAGGGTTGGGGTTAGATTTAGGGTTAGTGTTACGGTTAGGGTTTGGGTTAGGGTTAGGGTTAGGGGTAGGGTTTGTGTTAGGGTTACGGTTTGGGTTAGGGTTAGGGTTAGGTTTAGGGTTAGTGTTTGGGCTTGGATTAGGGTTAGGTTTAGGGTTATATTTAGAGTTAGGGTTAGTGTTAGGGTTAGGGTTAGGGTTAGGGTTAGGGTTAGCGTTAGGGTTTGGGTTAGTGTTAGGGTTGGGATATGGTTAGGGTTAGTGTAAGGGTTAGTTTTAGGGTTTGTTTTAGGGTTAGGGTTAGGGTTAGGGTTACTGTTAGGATTAGGGTTTGTGTTAGGTTTAGGGTTAGGGTTAGGGTTAGGGTTTGGGTTTGGGTTAGGGTTGGGTTAGGGTTAGGATTAGGGTAAGTGTTAGGGTTAGGGTTTGGATTAGGGTTAGGGTTAGCTTTAGGATTAGGGTTATGGTTTGGTTTGGTTTAGGGTTAGTGTTAGGGTTAGGACAAGTGTTACTTTTAGGGTTAGGGTTAGGGTTAGGGTTAGTTTTAGGGCTTGGGTTAGGGTTAGGGTTAGGGGTAGGGCTTGGGTTTAGGTTTGGTTTAGCGTTTGGGTGAGGCTTAGGTTTTGGGTTTGGGTTTGGGTTTGGTTTAGGTTTAGGGTTACGGTTAGGTTTAGGATTTGGTTTTGGGTAAGAGTTAGGTATAGGGTTAGGGTTTGGGTTGGTTTTAGTGTTAGGTTTGGGGTTTGGGTTAGGGTTTCGGTTAGGGTTAAGGTTAGAGTTAGGGTTAGGGTTTAGGGTTAGGATTAGGTTTAGTGTTTGGGCTTGGGTTAGGGTTAGGTTTAGTGTTAGGGTTAGAGTTAGGGTTAGGGTTTGGCTTAGGGTTAGGGTTAAGGTTAGGTCTAGGCGATAGGGATAGGGTTAAGGTTAGGGTTTGGGTTAGGGTTAGTGTTAGGTTTAGGGTTAGGGTTAGGGTTAGGGGTTGGTTTGGTTTAAGGTTAGTGTGAGGGTTAGGGGAAGGGCTAGGGTTAGGGTTAGTGTTAGGGGTGGTTTAGGGTTAGGGTTAGAGGTAGGATTAAGGTTAGGGTTAAGGTTTAGGTTTGGGTTAGAGTTAAGTTTAGAGTTGGGGTTTGGTTTAAGGTTAGGTTTAGGGTTAGGGTTGGGGTTAGGGTTAGGGTTACGGTTATCGTTAGGGTTAGGTTTAGGATTAGGGTTAGGGTTAGGTTTAGGATTAGGGTTAGGGTTAGGTTTAGGTTTTGGGTTAGGGTTAGGGTTAGGGTTAGGGTTAGGGTTAGGGTTTGGTTTGTGTTAGGGTTAATGTTACGGATAGTGTAAGGGTTAGGTTTGGGGTTAGGGTTAGGCTTAGGGTTAGGGTTTGGGTTTGGGTTAGTTTTAGGTTTAGGGTTAGGGTTAGTGTTAGGGTTAGGGTTAGGGTTAGGGTTTGGGTTTGGGATAGAGTAAGGTATCAGGTTAGGTTTTGGGTTAGGTTCAAGGTTAGGGTTAGGGTTTGGGTTAGGGTTTGGGTTAGGGTTAGTGTTAGGTTTAGGGTTAGGGTTAGCGTTAGGGTTTGGGTTAGCGTTAGGGTTATGGTTAGTGTTAGGGTTAGGGTTAGGGTTAGGGTTAGGGTTAGGGTTTGGGTTAGGGTTAGGGTTAGGGTTTGGGTTTGAGTCATGGTTAGGGTTAGGGTTAGGGTCAGGGTTGGGATTAGTGTTAGGGTTAGGGTTAGGGTGTGGGTTTGGGTTAGGGTTAGGCTTAGGTTTAGGGTTAGGCTAAGTGTTAGGGTTAGGGCTTGGGTAAGTGTTAGGGTTAGGTTTAGGATTTCGTTTAGGGTTAGCTTTAGGTTTTGGGTTAGGTTTAGTGTGTGGGTTTGGGTTAGGGTTAGGCTTAGGGTTCGAGTTAGGGCAAGTGTTAGGTTAGGGTTTGGATTAGGGTTAGTGTTAGGTTTAGGCTTAGGTTTAGGGTTTGGTTTGGTTTAGGGTTACTGTTAGGGTTAGTGTAAGGGTTAGGTTTAGGGTTAGGGTTAGGGTTAGGGTTAGGTTTAGGCTTAGGGTTAGTGTTAGGTTTGGTTTAGGGTTAGTGTTAGGGTTAGTGTAAGGGTTAGGTTTAGGGTTAGGGTTAGGGTTAGGGTTAGGTTTAGGCATAGGGTTAGTGTTAGGTTTGGTTTAGGGTTAGTGTTAGGGTTAGGGTTAGGGTTAGGGTTGTGTTTTGGGTTAGGGTTAGCGTTAGGTTTAGGGTTAGTGTTTGGTCTTGGGTTAGGGTTAGGTTTAGGGTTAGGGTTAGAGTTAGAGTTACGGTTTGGCTTAGGGTTAGGGTTATGGTTAGGGCTCGGCAGTAGGGATTGGGTTAGGGTTAGGGTTAGTGTTAGGGTTTGCACTTGGGTTAGGGTTAGTGTTAGGGTTAGTATTAGGGTTAGGTTTATTGTTAGGATTAGGGTTTGGGTTTCGGTTAGGGTTAGGGTTAGGGTTAGGATTTGGGTTAGGGTTTGGGTTAGGGTTAGGTTTATGGTTAGGGTTAGGATTTGGTTTAGGGTTAGTGTTAGGTTTTGGGTTAGGGTCAGGTTTAGGGTTAGGTTTTAGGGTTTAGTGTTAGCGTTCGGGTTAGGGTTAGCGTTAGGTTTAAGGTTAGGGTTTGGGTTAGGGTTAAGATTAGGGTTAGGGTTAGGGGTTAGGCTTAGGGTTAGGGTTAGGTTTCGGGTTAGGGTTAGGGTTTAGGTTTGGTTTAGGGTTAGTGTTAGGGTTAGGGTTAGTGTTTGGGTTAGGGTTTAGGTTTGGGTTAGGGTTAGGGTTAGGGTTAGGGTTAGGGTTAGTTTTAGGGCTTGGGTTAGGGTTAGGGTTAGGGTTAGGGCTTGGGTTTAGGTTACGTTTAAGGTTTGGGTTAGGCTTAGGGTTAACTTTTGTGTTTTGGTTAGGTTGACGTTTAGATTTAGGGTTAGGGTTAGGGTTAGTGTTAGGGTTAGGGTTTGGGTTTGGGTTAGAGTAAGGTATGGGGTTAGAGTTTGGGTTATGTTTAAGGTTAGGGTTAAGGTTTGGGTTAGGGTTTGGGTTAGGGTTAAGTTTAGGGTTAGGGTTAGGGGTTAGGGTTAGGGTTAGGGTTAGGGTTTGGGTTAGGGTTTGGGTTAATGTTAGGGTTAGTGTTATGGTTAGGGTTTAGGGTAGGGTTAGGTTTAGGGTTAGGGTTAGGGTTCGGGTTTGTGTTAGGGTTACGGTTAGGGTTATGGTTATGGTTACGGGTTGGGTTAGGGTTAGGGTTAGGTTTAGGGTTATTGTTTGGGCTTGGGTTAGGTTTATGTTTAGGGTCAGGTTTAGAGTTAGGTTTAGGGTTTGGATTAGGGTTAGGGTTTGGGTTAGGGTTAGGGTTCGGGCTAGGCGATAGTGATAGGGTTAGGGTTAGGGTTATGGTTAGGTTTTGAGCTTGGGATAGGGTTAGTGTTAAGGTTAGTATTAGGGTTAGGTTTAGTGTAAGGATTACGGTTTGGGTTTCGGTTAGGGTTAGGGTTAGGGTTAGGGTTAGGGTTAGGGTTGGGGTTAGTGTTAGGGTTAGGGTAAGTGTTAGGGTTAGGATTTGGATTAGGGTGAGGGTTAGGTTTAGGCTTAGGGTTAGTGTTAGGTTTGGTTTAGGGTTAGTGTTAGGGTTAGGGTAAGGGGTGGGCTTAGGCTTAGGGTTAGCTTTAGGGCTGGGGTGAGGGTTAGGGTTACCGATAGGGATTGGGTTTAGGTTAGGTTTAGGGTTTGGTTTAGGCTTAGGGTTAGGGTTTGGGTTTGGGTTAGGGTTAGGTTTAGTTTTAGGGTTAGGTTTAGGGTTAGGGTTAGGGTTAGGGTTTGGGTTTGGGTTAGAGTAAGGTATAGGTTTAGGGTTTGCGTTAGGTTTAGTGTTAGGTTTAGGGTTTGGGTTAGGGTTAGGGTTTGGGTTAGGGTTTGGGTTAGGGTTAGGGTTAGGGTTAGGGTTAGGGTTAGGGTTCGGTGTGGGTTAGGGTTAATGTTCCTAATAGGTTAAGGGTTACGTTTGGGGTTAGGGTTTGGTTTAGGGTTACTCTTAGAGGTTGGTTTAGGGTTAGGGTTAGGGTTAGGGTTAGGGTTAGGGTTAGGGTTTGGGTTTGGGTTAGAGTAAGGTATAGAGTTAGGGTTTGCGTTAGGTTTTGTGTTAGGTTTAGGGTTAGTGTTTGGGTTAGGGTTTAGGTTTGGGTTAGGGTTAGGGTTAGGGTTAGGGTTAGGGTTAGTTTTAGGGCTTGGGTTAGGGTTAGGGTTAGGGTTAGGGCTTGGGTTTAGGTTACGTTTAAGGTTTGGGTTAGGCTTAGGGTTCACTTTTGTGTTTTGGTTAGGTTGCCGTTTAGATTTAGGGTTAGGGTTAGGGTTAGTGTTAGGGTTAGGGTTTGGGTTTGGGTTAGAGTAAGGTATCGGGTTAGAGTTTGGGTTATGTTTAAGGTTAGGGTTAAGGTTTGGGTTAGGGTTTGGGTTAGGGTTAAGTTTAGGGTTAGGGTTAGGGGTTAGGGTTAGGGTTAGGGTTAGGGTTTGGGTTAGGGTTTGGGTTAATGTTAGGGTTAGTGTTATGGTTAGGGTTTAGGGTAGGGTTAGGTTTAGGGTTAGGGTTAGGGTTCGGGTTTGTGTTAGGGTTACGGTTAGGGTTATGGTTATGGTTACGGGTTGGGTTAGGGTTAGGGTTAGGTTTAGGGTTATTGTTTGGGCTTGGGTTAGGTTTATGTTTAGGGTTAGGTTTAGAGTTAGGTTTAGGGTTTGGATTAGGGTTAGGGTTTGGGTTAGGGTTAGGGTTCGGGCTAGGCGATAGTGATAGGGTTAGGGTTAGGGTTATGGTTAGGTTTTGGGCTTGGGATAGGGTTAGTGTTAAGGTTAGTATTAGGGTTAGGTTTAGTGTAAGGATTACGGTTTGGGTTTCGGTTAGGGTTAGGGTTAGGGTTAGGGTTAGGGTTAGGGTTGGGGTTAGTGTTAGGGTTAGGGTAAGTGTTAGGGTTAGGATTTGGATTAGGGTGAGGGTTAGGTTTAGGCTTAGGGTTAGTGTTAGGTTTGGTTTAGGGTTAGTGTTAGGGTTAGGGTAAGGGGTAGGCTTAGGCTTAGGGTTAGTTTTAGGGCTTGGGTTAGGGTTAGGGTTAGCGTTAGGGATTGGGTTTAGGTTAGGTTTAGGGTTTGGTTTAGGCTTAGGGTTAGGGTTTGGGTTTGGGTTAGGGTTAGGTTTAGTTTTAGGGTTAGGTTTAGGGTTAGGGTTAGGGTTAGGGTTTGGGTTTGGGTTAGAGTA
This sequence comes from Eospalax fontanierii, assembly GCA_035773235.1. NCBI lineage: Eukaryota > Metazoa > Chordata > Mammalia > Rodentia > Spalacidae > Eospalax > Eospalax fontanierii. The sequence goes on from CM069528.1 coordinate 7,171,886, forward strand.
AGGTATAGGTTTAGGGTTTGCGTTAGGTTTAGTGTTAGGTTTAGGGTTTGGGTTAGGGTTAGGGTTTGGGTTAGGGTTTGGGTTAGGGTTAGGGTTAGGGTTAGGGTTAGGGTTAGGGTTCGGTGTGGGTTAGGGTTAATGTTCCTAATAGGTTAAGGGTTACGTTTGGGGTTAGGGTTTGGTTTAGGGTTACTCTTAGAGGTTGGTTTAGGGTTAGGGTTAGGGTTAGGGTTAGGGTTAGGGTTAGGGTTTGGGTTTGGGTTAGAGTAAGGTATAGAGTTAGGGTTTGCGTTAGGTTTAGTGTTAGGTTTAGGGTTTGGGTTAGGGTTAGGGTTTGGGTTAGGGTTAAGGTTAGGGTTAGGGTTAGGTTTAGGGTTAGATTTAGGGTTAGATTTAATTTTAGGTTTTGGGTTAGGATTAGGGTTAGGGTTCGGTTTGGGTTAGGGTTAATGTTCCGGATAGGGTAAGGGTTACGTTTGGGGTTAGGGTTTGGTTTAGGGTTACTCGTAGAGGTTGGTTTAGGGTTAGGGTTAGGGTGAGGCTTGGGGTTGGGGGTTCGGTTTGGTTTGGGGTCGGGTTAGTGTTAGGGTTAGGGATAGAGTTTAGGTTAGGGTTAGGGTTCGGGTTAGGGTTAGTGTTTAGTTTTGGTTTAGGGTTAGGTTTAGGGTAGGGTTTGGGTTAGGGTTTAGGTTTGTGTTAGGGTTAGGGTTAGGGTTAGTTTTAGGGCTTGGGTTAGGGTTAGGGTTAGGGCTTGGGTTTAGGTTAGGTTTAAGGTTTGGGTTAGGCTTAGCGTTAGGGTTTGTGTTTCGGTTAGGTTTAGGTTTAGGGTTAGCGTTAGGGTTAGGGTTAGTGTTAGGGTTAGGGTTTGGGTTTGGGTTAGAGTAAGGTATCAGGTTAGGGTTTGGGTCAGGTTTAAAGTTAGGGTTAGGGTTTGGTTGAGGGTTTGGGTTAGGGTTAAGGTTAAGGGTTAGGGTTTGGTTTAGATTTAGGGTTAGGGTTAGGGTTAGGGTTAGGTTTAGGATTTGGGTTAGGGTTAGGGTTAGGGTTAGGATTTGTGTTAGGGTTAGGGTTAGGGTTAGGGTTAGGGTTTGGGTTAGGGTTATGGTTATGTTTAGGGTTAGGATTAGGATTAGGGTTAGGTTTAGGGTTTGGGTTAGGGTTAGTGTTAGGGTTTGGGTTTGAGTCAGGCTTAGGGTTAGGGTTAGGGTTAGGGTTGGGGTTAGTGTTAAGGTTAGGGTTAGTGTGTGGGTTTGGTTTAGGGTTAGGCTTAGGGTTAGGGTTAGTGTAAGTGTTAGGGTTAGGGCTTGGGTAAGGGTTAGGGTTAGAGTTAGGGTTAGGGTTTCGTTTAGGGTTAGGTTTAGGATTCAGTTTAGGTTTAGGGTGTGGGTTTGGGTTAGGGTTAGTTTTAGGGTTAGTATTAGGGTAAGTGTTAGGGTTAGGGTTTGGATTAGGGTTAGGGTTAGCTTTAGGATTAGGGTTAGGGTTTGGTTTGGTTTAGGGTTAGTGTTAGGGTTAGGACAAGTGTTACTTTTCGGGTTAGGGTTAGGGTTAGGGTTAGGGTTAGTTTTAGGGCTTGGGTTAGGGTTAGGGTTAGGTGTAGGGCTTGGGTTTAGGTTAGGTTTAGGGTTTGGGTTAGGCTTAGGGTTAGGGTTAGGCTTAGGGTTAGGGTTTGGTTTAGGTTTAGGGGTACGGTTAGGTTTAGGATTTGGGTTTGGGTTAGAGTTAAGTATAGGGTTAGGGTTTGGGTTAGGTTTAGTGTTAGGGTTAGGGTTTGGGTTAGGGTTTCGGTTAGGGTTAAGGTTAGAGTTAGGGTTAGGGTTTAGGGTTAGGGTTAGGGTTTGTGTTAGGGTTAGGTTTAGGGTTAGGGTTAGTGTTAGTGTTAGCGTTTGGGTTAGAGTTAGGGTTAGGATTAGGGTTAGTGTTTGGGCTTGGGTTAGGGTTAGGTTTAGTGTTAGGGTTAGAGTTAGGGTTAGTGTTTGGCTTAGGGTTAGGGTTAAGGTTAGGTCTAGGCGATAGGGATAGGGTTAAGGTTAGGGTTTGGATTAGGGTTAGTGTTAGGTTTAGGGTTAGGGTTAGGGTTTGGTTTGGTTTACGGTTTGTGTGAGGGTTAGGGGAAGGGCTAGGGTTAGGGTTAGTGTTAGGGGTGGTTTAGGGTTAGGGTTAGAGGTAGGATTAAGGTTAGGGTTAAGGTTTAGGTTTGGGTTAGAGTTAAGTTTAGAGTTGGGGTTTGGTTTAAGGTTAGGTTTAGGGTTAGGGTTGGGGTTAGGGTTAGGGTTACGGTTATCGTTAGGGTTAGGTTTAGGATTAGGGTTAGGGTTAGGTTTAGGGTTACGGTTAGGGTTAGGGCTAGGCGATAGGTATAGGGTTTGGGTTAGGGTTAGGGTTAGGGTTTGAGCTTGGGTTAGGATTGGTTTTAGGGTTAGTATTAGGGTTAGGTTTAGTGTTAGGATTAGCGTTTGGGTTTCGGTTAGGTTTACGGTTAGGGTTAGAGTTTGGGTTAGTGTTAGGGTTTGGGATAGGGTTAGGGTTAGGGTAAGGGTTTGGATTAGTGTTAGGATTAGGGTTTGTGTTAGGTTTAGGGTTACGGTTAGGGTTAAGGTTTAGTTTTGGGTTAGGGTTAGGGTTAGGGCTAGGGTTTGGTTTAGTTTTAGGGTTAGGGTTAGGGTTAGGGTTAGGTTTAGGATTTGGGTTAGGGTTAGGGTTAGGGTTTGGGTTAGGGTTATGGTTATGTTTAGGGTTAGGATTAGGATTAGGGTTAGGTTTAGGGTTTGGGTTAGGGTTAGTGTTAGGGTTTGGGTTTGAGTCAGGCTTAGGGTTAGGGTTAGGGTTAGGGTTGGGGTTAGTGTTAAGGTTAGGGTTAGTGTGTGGGTTTGGTTTAGGGTTAGGCTTAGGGTTAGGGTTAGTGTAAGTGTTAGGGTTAGGGCTTGGGTAAGGGTTAGGGTTAGAGTTAGGGTTAGGGTTTCGTTTAGGGTTAGGTTTAGGATTCAGTTTAGGTTTAGGGTGTGGGTTTGGGTTAGGGTTAGTTTTAGGGTTAGTATTAGGGTAAGTGTTAGGGTTAGGGTTTGGATTAGGGTTAGGGTTAGCTTTAGGATTAGGGTTAGGGTTTGGTTTGGTTTAGGGTTAGTGTTTGGTTTAGGAAAAGTGTTACTTTTGGGGTTAGGGTTAGGGTTAGGGTTAGGGTTAGTTTTTGGGCTTGGGTTAGGGTTAGGGTTAGGTGTAGGGCTTGGGTTTAGGTTAGGTTTAGGGTTTGGGTTAGGCTTAGGGTTAGGGTTAGGCTTAGGGTTAGGGTTTGGTTTAGGTTTAGGGTTACGGTTAGGTTTAGGATTTGGGTTTGGGTTAGAGTTAGGTATAGGGTTAGGGTTTGGGTTAGGTTTAGTGTTAGGGTTAGGGTTTGGGTTAGGGTTTCGGTTAGGGTTAAGGTTAGAGTTAGGGTTAGGGTTTAGGGTTAGGGTTAGGGTTTGTGTTAGGGTTAGGTTTAGGGTTAGGGTTAGTGTTAGTGTTAGCGTTTGGGTTAGAGTTAGGGTTAGGATTAGGGTTAGTGTTTGGGCTTGGGTTAGGGTTAGGTTTAGTGTTAGGGTTAGAGTTAGGGTTAGTGTTTGGCTTAGGGTTAGGGTTAAGGTTAGGTCTAGGCGATAGGGATAGGGTTAAGGTTAGGGTTTGGATTAGGGTTAGTGTTAGGTTTAGGGTTAGGGTTAGGGTTTGGTTTGGTTTACGGTTAGTGTGAGGGTTAGGGGAAGGGCTAGGGTTAGGGTTAGTGTTAGGGGTGGTTTAGGGTTAGGGTTAGAGGTAGGATTAAGGTTAGGGTTAAGGTTTAGGTTTGGGTTAGAATTAAGTTTAGAGTTGGGGTTTGGTTTAAGGTTAGGTTTAGGGTTAGGGTTGGGGTTAGGGTTAGGGTTACGGTTATCGTTAGGGTTAGGTTTAGGATTAGGGTTATGGTTAGGTTTAGGGTTAGGGTTAGGGTTAGGGCTAGGCGATAGGTATAGGGTTTGGGTTAGGGTTAGGGTTAGGGTTTGAGCTTGGGTTAGCATTAGTTTTAGGGTTAGTATTAGGGTTAGGTTTAGTGTTAGGATTAGCGTTTGGGTTTCGGTTAGGTTTACGGTTAGGGTTAGAGTTTGGGCTAGTGTTAGGGTTTGGGATAGGGTTAGGGTTAGGGTAAGGGTTTGGATTAGTGTTAGGATTAGGGTTTGTGTTAGGTTTAGGGTTACGGTTAGGGTTAAGGTTTAGGTTTGGGTTAGGGTTAGGGTTAGGGCTAGGGTTTGGTTTAGGTTTAGGGTTAGGGTTAGGGTTAGGGTTAGGGTTTGGGTTAGGGTTATGGTTATGTTTAGGGTTAGGATTAGGATTAGGATTAGGGTAAGGTTTAGGGTTTGGGTTAGGGTTAGTGTTAGGGTTTGGGTTTGAGTTAGGCTTAGGGTTAGGGTTAGGGTTAGGGTTGGGGTTAGTGTTAGGGTTAGGGTTAGTTTGTGGGTTTGGTTTAGGGTTAGGCTTAGGGTTAGGATTAGGGTAAGTGTTAGGGTTAGGCCTTGGGTAAGGGTTAGGGTTAGAGTTAGGGTTAGGGTTTCGTTTAGGGTTAGGTTTAGGATTCGGTTTAGGTTTAGGGTGTGGGTTTGGGTTAGGGTTAGTTTTAGGGTTAGTATTAGGGTAAGTGTTAGGGTTAGGGTTTGGATTAGGGTTAGGGTTAGGTTTAGGATTAGGGTTAGGGTTTGGTTTGGTTTAGAGTTAGTGTTAGGGTTAGGACAAGTGTTACTTTTAGGTGTAGGGTTAGGGTTAGGGTTAGGGTTAGTTTTAGGGCTTGGGTTAGGGTTAGGGTTAGGGGTAGGGCTTGGGTTTAGGTTAGGTTTAGGGTGTGGGTTAGGCTTAGGGTTAGGATTTGGGTTTGGGTTTGGTTTAGGTTTAGGGTTATGGTTAGGTTTAGGATTTGGGTTTGGGTTAGAGTTAGGTATAGGGTTAGGGTTTGGGTTAGGTTTAGTGTTAGGGTTAGGGTTTGGGTTAGGGTTTCGGTTAGGGTTAAGGTTAGAGTTAGGGTTAGGGTTTAGGGTTAGGGTTAGGGTTGGTGTTAGGGTTAGGTTTAGGGTTAGGGTTAGGGTTAGTGTTAGCGTTTGGGTTAGAGTTAGGGTTAGGATTAGGGTTAGTGTTTGGGCTTGGGTTAGGGTTAGGTTTAGTGTTAGGGTTAGAGTTAGGGTTAGGGTTTGGCTTAGGGTTAGGGTTAAGGTTAGGTCTAGGCGATAGGGATAGGGTTAAGGTTAGGGTTTGGGTTAGGGTTAGTGTTAGGTTTAGGGTTAGGGTTAGGGTTAGGGTTTGGTTTGGTTTACGGTTAGTGTGAGGGTTAGGGGAAGAGCTAGGGTTAGGGTTAGTGTTAGGGGTGGTTTAGGGTTAGGGTTAGAGGTAGGATTAAGGTTAGGGTTAAGGTTTGGGTTTGGGTTAGAGTTAGTGTTAGTTTTAGGATTGAGGTTTGGTTTAAGGTTAGGTTTATGGTTAGGGTTGGGGTTAGGGTTAGGATTAGGGTTAGGGTTTGGTTTGTGTTAGGGTTAATGTTACGGATAGTGTAAGGGTTAGGTTTGGGGTTAGGGTTAGGCTTAGGGTTAGGGTTTGGGTTGGGGTAAGTTTTGGGTTTGGGGTTAGGGTTAGTGTTAGGGTTAGGGTTAGGGTTAGGGTTTGGTTTTGGGATAGAGTAAGGTATCGGGTTAGGGTTTGGGTTAGGTTCAAGGTTAGGGTTAGGGTTTGGGTTAGGGTTTGGGTTAGGGTTAGTGTTAGGTTTAGGGTTAGGGTTAGCGTTAGGGTTTGTGTTAGCGTTAGGGTTATGGTTAGTGTTAGGGTTAGGGTTAGAGTTAGGGTTAGGGTTTGGGTTAGGGTTAGGGTTAGGGTTTGGGTTTGAGTCATGGTTAGGGTTAGGGTTAGGGTCAGGGTGGGGGTTAGTGTTAGGGTTAGGGTTAGGGTGTGTGTTTGGGTTAGGGTTAGGCTTAGGTTTAGTGTTAGGCTAAGTGTTAGGGTTAGGGCTTGGGTAAGTGTTAGGGTTAGGTTTAGGATTTCGTTTAGGGTTAGCTTTAGGGTTCGGGTTAGGTTTAGTGTGTGGGTTTGGGTTAGGGTTAGGCTTAGGGTTCGAGTTAGGGTAAGTGTTAGGTTAGGGTTTGGATTAGGGTTAGTGTTAGGTTTAGGCTTAGGTTTAGGGTTTGGTTTGGTTTAGGGTTACTGTTAGGGTTAGTGTAAGGGTTAGGTTTAGGGTTAGGGTTAGGGTTAGGGTTAGGTTTAGGCATAGGGTTAGTGTTAGGTTTGGTTTAGGGTTAGTGTTAGGGTTAGGGTAAGGTGTAGGGTTAGGGTTAGGGTTAGTTTTAGGGCTTGGGTTAGGGATAGGGTTAGGGTTAGGGATTGGGTTAGGGTTTAGGGTTAGGGTTAGGGTTTAGGGTTAGGGTTAGGGTTAGGGTAGGGTTAGGGTTGTGTTTTGGGTTAGGGTTAGCGTTAGGTTTAGGGTTAGTGTTTGGTCTTGGGTTAGGGTTAGGTTTAGGGTTAGGGTTAGAGTTAGAGTTACGGTTTGGCTTAGGGTTAGGGTTATGGTTAGGGCTCGGAAGTAGGGATTGGGTTAGGGTTAGGGTTAGTGTTAGGGTTTGCAGTTGGGTTAGGGTTAGTGTTAGGGTTAGTATTAGGGTTAGGTTTAGTGTTAGGATTAGGGTTTGGGTTTCGGTTAGGGTTAGGGTTAGGGTTAGGATTTGGGTTAGGGTTTGGGTTAGGGTTAGGTTTATGGTTAGGGTTAGGATTTGGGTTAGGGTTAGTGTTAGGTTTTGGGTTAGGGTCAGGTTTAGGGTTAGGTTTTAGGGTTTAGTGTTAGCGTTCGGGTTAGGGTTAGCGTTAGGTTTAAGGTTAGGGTTTGGGTTAGGGTTAAGATTAGGGTTAGGGTTTGGGTTAGGGTTAAGTTTAGGGTTAGGGTTAGGGGTTAGGGTTAGGGTTAGGGTTAGGGTTTGGGTTAGGGTTTGGGTTAATGTTAGGGTTAGTGTTACGGTTAGTGTTTAGGGTAGGGTTAGGTTTAGGGTTAGGGTTAGGGTTCGGGTTTGTGTTAGGGTTACGGTTAGGGTTATGGTTATGGTTACGGGTTGGGTTAGGGTTAGGGTTAGGTTTAGGGTTATTGTTTGGGCTTGGGTTAGGTTTATGTTTAGGGTTAGGGTTAGAGTTAGGTTTAGGGTTTGGATTAGGGTTAGGGTTTGGGTTAGGGTTAGGGTTCGGGCTAGGCGATAGTGATAGGGTTAGGGTTAGGGTTAGGGTTAGGTTTTGGGCTTGGGATAGGGTTAGTGTTAAGGTTAGTATTAGGGTTAGGTTTATTGTAAGGATTACGGTTTGGGTTTCGGTTAGGGTTAGGGTTAGGGTTAGGGTTAGGGTTAGGGTTAGGGTTCGGGTTAGTGTTAGGGTTAGGGTTAGTGTGTGGGTTTGGGTTAGGGTTAAGCTTAGTGTTAGGGTTAGGGTAAGTGTTAGGGTTAGGGTTTGGATTAGGGTTAGGGTTAGGTTTAGGCTTAGGGTTAGTGTTAGGTTTGGTTTAGGGTTAGTGTTAGGGTTAGCGTAAGGGGTAGGCTTAGGCTTAGGGTTAGTTTTAGGGCTTGGGTTAGGGTTAGGGTTAGGGTTAGGGATTGGGTTTAGGTTAGGTTTAGGGTTTGGTTTAGGCTTAGGGTTAGGGTTTGGGTTTGGGTTAGGGTTAGGTTTAGTTTTAGGGTTAGGTTTAGGGTTAGGGTTAGGGTTAGGGTTTGCGTTTGGGTTAGAGTAAGGTATAGGGTTAGGGTTTGCGTTAGGTTTAGTGTTAGGTTTAGGGTTTGGGTTAGGGTTAGGGTTTGGGTTAGGGTTTGGGTTAGGGTTAGGGTTAGGGTTAGGGTTAGGGTTAGGGTTAGGGTTCGGTGTGGGTTAGGGTTAATGTTCCTAATAGGTTAAGGGTTACGTTTGGGGTTAGGGTTTGGTTAAGGGTTACTCTTAGAGGTTGGTTTAGGGTTAGGGTTAGGGTTAGGGTTAGGGTTAGGGTTTGGGTTTGGGTTAGAGTAAGGTATAGAGTTAGGGTTTGCGTTAGGTTTAGTGTTAGGTTTAGGGTTTGTGTTAGGGTTAGGGTTTGGGTTAGGGTTAAGGTTAGGGTTAGGGTTAGGGTTAGGGTTAGATTTAGGGTTAGATTTAGGTTTAGGTTTTGGGTTAGGATTAGGGTTAGGGTTCGGTTTGGGTTAGGGTTAATGTTCCGGATAGGGTAAGGGTTACGTTTGGGGTTAGGGTTTGGTTTAGGGTTACTCTTAGAGGTTGGTTTAGGGTTAGGCTTAGGGTTAGGGTTAGGGTTAGGGGTTCGGTTTGGTTTGGGGTCGGGTTAGTGTTAGGGTTAGGGATAGAGTTTAGGTTAGGGTTAGGGTTCGGGTTAGGGTTAGTGTTTAGTTTTGGTTTAGGGTTAGGTTTAGGGTAGGGTTTGGGTTAGGGTTTAGGTTTGTGTTAGGGTTAGGGTTAGGGTTAGTTTTAGGGCTTGGGTTAGGGTTAGGGTTAGGGCTTGGGTTTAGGTTAGGTTTAAGGTTTGGGTTAGGCTTAGCGTTAGGGTTTGTGTTTCGGTTAGGTTTAGGTTTAGGGTTAGCGTTAGGGTTAGGGTTAGTGTTAGGGTTAGGGTTTGGGTTTGGGTTAGAGTAAGGTATCAGGTTAGGGTTTGGGTCAGGTTTAAAGTTAGGGTTAGGGTTTGGGTGAGGGTTTGGGTTAGGGTTAAGGTTAAGGGTTAGGGTTAGGGGTTAGTGTTAGGGTTAGGGTTAGGGTTTGCGTTACGGTTTGGTTTACGGTTAGGGTTAGTGTTACGTTTAGGGTTTAGGGTAGAGTTAGGTTTAGGGTTAGGGTTAGGGTTAGGGTGTGTGTTAGGGTTACGGTTAGGGTTATAGTTAGGGATACGGTTTGGGTTATGGTTAGGGTTAGGTTTAGGGTTAGTGTTTGGGCTAGGGTTAGGGTTAGATTTAGAGTTAGGGTAGAGTTAGGGTTAGAGTTTGGCTTAGGGTTAGGTTTAGGGTTAGGGTTAGGGTTAAGGCTAGGCAATAGGGATAGGGTTTGGGTTAGGGTTAGGGTTAGGGTTTGAGCTTGGGTTAGGATTAGTTTTAGGGTTAGTATTAGGGTTAGTTTTAGTGTTAGGATTAGCGTTTGGCTTTCGGTTAGGTTTACGGTTAGGGTTAGGGTTTGGGTTAGTGTTAGGGTTTGGGATATGGTAAGGGTTAGGGTAAGGGTTAGGGTTAGTGTTAGGATTAGGGTTTGTGTTAGGTTTAGGGTTACAGTTAGGGTTAAAGTTTAGGTTTGGGTTAGGGTTAGGGTTAGGGCTAGGGTTTGGTTTAGGTTTAGGGTTAGGGTTAGGGTTAGTGTTAGGTTTAGGATTTGGGTTAGGGTTAGGGTTAGGGTTAGGGTTATGGTTAGGGTTTGGTTTGTGTTAGGGTTAATGTTACGGATAGTGTAAGGGTTAGGTTTGGGGTTAGGGTTAGGCTTAGGATTAGGGGTTGGGTTTGGGTTAGTTTTAGGTTTAGGGTTAGGGTTAGTGTTAGGGTTAGGGTTAGGGTTAGGGTTTGGTTTTGGGATAGAGTAAGGTATCGGGTTAGGGTTTGGGTTAGGTTCAAGGTTAGGGTTAGGGTTTGGGTTAGGGTTTGGGTTAGGGTTAGTGTTAGGTTTAGGGTTAGGGTTAGCGTTAGGGTTTGTGTTAGCGTTAGGGTTATGGTTAGTGTTAGGGTTAGGGTTAGAGTTAGGGTTAGGGTTTGGGTTAGGGTTAGGGTTAGGGTTTGGGTTTGAGTCATGGTTAGGGTTAGGGTTAGGGTCAGGGTGGGGGTTAGTGTTAGGGTTAGGGTTAGGGTGTGTGTTTGGGTTAGGGTTAGGCTTAGGTTTAGTGTTAGGCTAAGTGTTAGGGTTAGGGCTTGGGTAAGTGTTAGGGTTAGGTTTAGGATTTCGTTTAGGGTTAGCTTTAGGGTTCGGGTTAGGTTTAGTGTGTGGGTTTGGGTTAGGGTTAGGCTTAGGGTTCGAGTTAGGGTAAGTGTTAGGTTAGGGTTTGGATGAGGGTTAGTGTTGGGTTTAGGCTTAGGTTTAGGGTTTGGTTTGGTTTAGGGTTACTGTTAGGGTTAGTGTAAGGGTTAGGTTTAGGGTTAGGGTTAGGGTTAGGGTTAGGTTTAGGCATAGGGTTAGTGTTAGGTTTGGTTTAGGGTTAGTGTTAGGGTTAGGGTAAGGGGTAGGGTTAGGGTTAGGGTTAGTTTTAGGGCTTGGGTTAGGGATAGGGTTAGGGTTAGGGATTGGGTTAGGGTTTAGGGTTAGGGTTAGGGTTTAGGGTTAGGGTTAGGGTTAGGGTTAGGGTTAGGGTTGTGTTTTGGGTTAGGGTTAGCGTTAGGTTTAGGGTTAGTGTTTGGTCTTGGGTTAGGGTTAGGTTTAGGGTTAGGGTTAGAGTTAGAGTTACGGTTTGGCTTAGGGTTAGGGTTATGGTTAGGGCTCGGAAGTAGGGATTGGGTTAGGGTTAGGGTTAGTGTTAGGTTTTGCAGTTGGGTTAGGGTTAGTGTTAGGGTTAGTATTAGGGTTAGGTTTAGTGTTAGGATTAGGGTTTGGGTTTCGGTTAGGGTTAGGGTTAGGGTTAGGATTTGGGTTAGGGTTTGGGTTAGGGTTAGGTTTATGGTTAGGGTTAGGATTTGGGTTAGGGTTAGTGTTAGGTTTTGGGTTAGGGTCAGGTTTAGGGTTAGGTTTTAGGGTTTAGTGTTAGCGTTCGGGTTAGGGTTAGCGTTAGGTTTAAGGTTAGGGTTTGGGTTAGGGTTAAGATTAGGGTTAGGGTTTGGGTTAGGGTTAAGTTTAGGGTTAGGGTTAGGGGTTAGGGTTAGGGTTAGGGTTAGGGTTTGGGTTAGGGTTTGGGTTAATGTTAGGGTTAGTGTTACGGTTAGGGTTTAGGGTAGGGTTAGGTTTAGGGTTAGGGTTAGGGTTCGGGTTTGTGTTAGGGTTACGGTTAGGGTTATGGTTATGGTTACGGGTTGGGTTAGGGTTAGGGTTAGTTTTAGGGTTATTGTTTGGGCTTGGGTTAGGTTTATGTTTAGGGTTAGGGTTAGAGTTAGGTTTAGGGTTTGGATTAGGGTTAGGGTTTGTGTTAGGGTTAGGGTTCGGGCTAGGCGATAGTGATAGGGTTAGGGTTAGGGTTAGGGTTAGGTTTTGGGCTTGGGATAGGGTTAGTGTTAAGGTTAGTATTAGGGTTAGGTTTATTGTAAGGATTACGGTTTGGGTTTCGGTTAGGGTTAGGGTTAGGGTTAGGGTTAGGGTTAGGGTTAGGGTTGGGGTTAGTGTTAGGGTTAGGGTTAGTGTGTGGGTTTGGGTTAGGGTTAAGCTTAGTGTTAGGGTTAGGGCAAGTGTTAGGGTTAGGGTTTGGATTAGGGTTAGGGTTAGGTTTAGGCTTAGGGTTAGTGTTAGGTTTGGTTTAGGGTTAGTGTTAGGGTTAGCGTAAGGGGTAGGCTTAGGCTTAGGGTTAGTTTTAGGGCTTGGGTTAGGGTTAGGGTTAGGGTTAGGGATTGGGTTTAGGTTAGGTTTAGGGTTTGGTTTAGGCTTAGGGTTAGGGTTTGGGTTTGGGTTAGGGTTAGGTTTAGTTTTAGGGTTAGGTTTAGGGTTAGGGTTAGGGTTAGGGTTTGGGTTTGGGTTAGAGTAAGGTATAGGGTTAGGGTTTGCGTTAGGTTTAGTGTTAGGTTTAGGGTTTGGGTTAGGGTTAGGGTTTGGGTTAGGGTTTGGGTTAGGGTTAGGGTTAGGGTTAGGGTTAGGGTTAGGGTTAGGGTTAGGGTTCGGTGTGGGTTAGGGTTAATGTTCCTAATAGGTTAAGGGTTACGTTTGGGGTTAGGGTTTGGTTAAGGGTTACTCTTAGAGGTTGGTTTAGGGTTAGGGTTAGGGTTAGGGTTAGGGTTAGGGTTTGGGTTTGGGTTAGAGTAAGGTATAGAGTTAGGGTTTGCGTTAGGTTTAGTGTTAGGTTTAGGGTTTGTGTTAGGGTTAGGGTTTGGGTTAGGGTTAAGGTTAGGGTTAGGGTTAGGGTTAGGGTTAGATTTAGGGTTAGATTTAGGTTTAGGTTTTGGGTTAGGATTAGGGTTAGGGTTCGGTTTGGGTTAGGGTTAATGTTCCGGATAGGGTAAGGGTTACGTTTGGGGTTAGGGTTTGATTTAGGGTTACTCTTAGAGGTTGGTTTAGGGTTAGGGTTAGGGTTAGGGTTAGGGGTTCGGTTTGGTTTGGGGTCGGGTTAGTGTTAGGGTTAGGGATAGAGTTTAGGTTAGGTTTAGGGTTCGGGTTAGGGTTAGTGTTTAGTTTTGGTTTAGGGTTAGGTTTAGGGTAGGGTTTGGGTTAGGGTTTAGGTTTGTGTTAGGGTTAGGGTTAGGGTTAGTTTTGGGGCTTGGGTTACGGTAAGGGTTAGGGCTTGTGTTTAGGTTAGGTTTAAGGTTTGGATTAGACTTAGCGTTAGGGTCTGTGTTTCGGTTAGCTTTAGGTTTAGGGTTAGCGTTAGGGTAAGGGTTTGTGTTAGGGTTAGGGTTTGGGTTTGGGTTAGAGTAAGGTATCAGGTTAGGGTTTGGGTCAGGTTTAAAGTTAGGGTTAGGGTTTGGGTGAGGGTTTGGGTTAGGGTTAAGGTTAAGGGTTAGGGTTAGGGGTTAGTGTTAGGGTTAGGGTTAGGGTTTGCGTTACGGTTTGGTTTACGGTTAGGGTTAGTGTTACGTTTAGGGTTTAGGGTAGAGTTAGGTTTAGGGTTAGGGTTAGGGTTAGGGTGTGTGTTAGGGTTACGGTTAGGGTTATAGTTAGGGATACGGTTTGGGTTATGGTTAGGGTTAGGTTTAGGGTTAGTGTTTGGGCTAGGGTTAGGGTTAGATTTAGAGTTAGGGTAGAGTTAGGGTTAGAGTTTGGCTTAGGGTTAGGTTTAGGGTTAGGGTTAGGGTTAGGGCTAGGCGATAGGGATAGGGTTTGGGTTAGGGTTAGGGTTAGGGTTTTAGCTTGGGTTAGGATTAGTTTTAGGGTTAGTATTAGGGTTAGTTTTAGTGTTAGGATTAGCGTTTGGCTTTCGGTTAGGTTTACGGTTAGGGTTAGGGTTTGGGTTAGTGTTAGGGTTTGGGATATGGTTAGGGTTAGGGTAATGGTTAGGGTTAGTGTTAGGATTAGGGTTTGTGTTAGGTTTAGGGTTACGGTTAGGGTTAAAGTTTAGGTTTGGGTTAGGGTTAGGGTTAGGGCTAGGGTTTGGTTTAGGTTTAGGGTTAGGGTTAGGGTTAGTGTTAGGTTTAGGATTTGGGTTAGGGTTAGGGTTAGGGTTAGGATTTGTGTTAGGGTTAGGGTTAGGGTTAGGGTTAGGGTTTGGGTTAGGGTTATGGTTATGTTTAGCTTTAGGATTAGGATTAGGGTTAGGTTTAGGGTTTGGGTTAGGGTTAGTGTTAGGGTTTGGCTTTGAGTTAGGCTTAGCGTTAGGTTTAGGGTTAGGTTTAGGGTTAGTCTTAGGGTTAGGGTTAGTGTGTGGGTTTGGTTTAGGGTTAGGCTTAGGGATAGGGTTAGGGTAAGTGTTAGGGTTAGGGCTTGGGTAAGGGTTAGGGTTAGAGTTAGGGTTAGGGTTTCGTTTAGGGTTAGGTTTAGGATTCGGTTTAGGTTTAGGGTGTGGGTTTGGGTTAGGGTTAGTTTTAGGGTTAGTATTAGGGTAAGTGTTAGGGTTAGGGTTTGGATTAGGGTTAGGGTTAGCTTTAGGATTAGGGTTATGGTTTGGTTTGGTTTAGGGTTAGTGTTAGGGTTAGGACAAGTGTTACTTTTAGGGTTAGGGTTAGGGTTAGGGTTAGTTTTAGGGCTTGGGTTAGGGTTAGGGTTAGGGGTAGGGCTTGGGTTTAGGTTAGGTTTAGCGTTTGGGTGAGGCTTAGGGTTTGGGTTTGGGTTTGGGTTTGGTTTAGGTTTAGGGTTACGGTTAGGTTTAGGATTTGGTTTTGGGTTAGAGTTAGGTGTAGGGTTAGGGTTTGGGTTAGTTTTAGTGTTAGGGTAAGGGTTTGGGTTAGGGTTTCGGTTAGGGTTAAGGTTAGAGTTAGGGTTAGGGTTTAGGGTTAGGATTAGGGTTAGTGTTTGGGGTTGGTTTGGGGTTAGGTGGAGTGTTAGGGTTAGAGTTAGGGTTGGGGTTTGGCTTAGGGTTAGGGTTAAGGTTAGGTCTAGGCGATAGGGATAGGGTTAAGGTTAGGGTTTGGGTTAGGGTTAGTGTTAGTTTTAGGGTTAGGGTTAGGGTTAGGGGTTGGTTTGGTTTAAGGTTAGTGTGAGGGTTAGGGGAAGGGATAGGGTTAGGGTTAGTGTTAGGGGTGGTTTAGGGTTAGGGTTAGAGGTAGGATTAAGGTTAGGGTTAAGGTTTAGGTTTGGGTTAGAGTTAAGTTTAGAGTTGGGGTTTGGTTTAAGGTTAGGTTTAGCGTTAGGGTTGGGGTTAGGGTTAGGGTTACGGTTATCGTTAGGGTTAGGTTTAGGATTAGGGTTAGGGTTAGGTTTAGGATTAGGGTTAGGGTTAGGTTTAGGTTTTGGGTTAGGGTTAGGGTTAGGGTTAGGGTTAGGGTTAGGGTTTGGTTTGTGTTAGGGTTAATGTTACGGATAGTGTAAGGGTTAGGTTTGGGGTTAGGGTTAGGCTTAGGGTTAGGGTTTGGGTTTGGGTTAGTTTTAGGTTTAGGGTTAGGGTTAGTGTTAGGGTTAGGGTTAGGGTTTGGGTTTGGGATAGAGTAAGGTATCAGGTTAGGTTTTGGGTTAGGTTCAAGGTTAGGGTTAGGGTTTGGGTTAGGGTTTGGGTTAGGGTTAGTGTTAGGTTTAGGGTTAGGGTTAGCGTTAGGGTTTGGGTTAGCGTTAGGGTTATGGTTAGTGTTAGGGTTAGGGTTAGGGTTAGGGTTAGGGTTAGGGTTTGGGTTAGGGTTAGGGTTAGGGTTTGGGTTTGAGTCATGGTTAGGGTTAGGGTTAGGGTCAGGGTTGGGATTAGTGTTAGGGTTAGGGTTAGGGTGTGGGTTTGGGTTAGGGTTAGGCTTAGGTTTAGGGTTAGGCTAAGTGTTAGGGTTAGGGCTTGGGTAAGTGTTAGGGTTAGGTTTAGGATTTCTTTTAGGTTTAGCTTGAGGTTTTGGGTTAGGTTTAGTGTGTGGGTTTAGGTTAGGGTTAGGGTTAGGGTTCGAGTTAGGGTAAGTGCTAGGTAAGGGTTTGGATTAGGGTAAGTGTTAGGTTTAGGCTTAGGTTTAGGGTTAGGGTTAGGTTTGGTTTAGGGTTAGTGTTAGGGTTAGGGTAAGGGGTAGGGTTAGGGTTAGGGTTAGTTTTAGGGCTTGGGTTAGGGTTAGGGTTAGGGTTAGGGATTGGGTTAGGGTTTAGGGTTAGGGTTAGGGTTTAGGGTTAGGGTTAGGGTTAGGGTTAGGGTTAGGGTTAGGGTTGTGTTTTGGGTTAGGGTTAGCGTTAGGTTTAGGGTTAGTGTTTGGTCTTGGGTTAGGGTTAGGTTTAGGGTTAGGGTTAGAGTTAGAGTTACGGTTTGGCTTAGGGTTAGGGTTATGGTTAGGGCTCGGCAGTAGGGATTGGGTTAGGGTTAGGGTTAGTGTTAGTGTTTGCACTTGGGTTAGGGTTAGTGTTAGGGTTAGTATTAAGGTTAGGTTTAGTGTTAGCATTAGGGTTTGGGTTTCGGTTAGGGTTAGGGTTAGGGTTAGGATTTGGGTTAGGGTTTGGGTTTGGGTTAGTGTTAGGTTTATGGTTAGGGTTAGGATTTGGGTTAGGGTTAGTGTTAGGGTTTGGGTTAGGGTCAGGTTTAGGGTTAGGTTTTAGGGTTTAGTGTTAGCGTTCGGGTTAGGGTTGGCGTTAGGTTTAAGGTTAGGGTTTGGGTTAGGGTTAAGTTTAGGGTTAGGGTTAGGGGTTAGGCTTAGGGTTAGGGTTAGGGTTCGGGTTAGGGTTAGGGTTTAGGTTTGGTTTAGGGTTAGGGTTAGCGTTAGGGTTAGGGTTTGGGTTAGGGTTTAGGTTTGGGTTAGGGTTAGGGTTAGGGTTAGGGTTAGTTTTAGGGCTTGGGTTAGGGTTAGGGTTAGGGTTAGGACTTGGGTTTAGGTTAGGTTTAAGGGTTAGGGTTAGGGTTAGGGTTAGGGTTAGGGTTAGGGTTAGGGTTTGGGTTTGGGTTAGAGTAAGGTATAGAGTTAGAGTTTGGGTTATGTTTAAGGTTAGGGTTAAGGTTTGGGTTAGGGTTTGGGTTAGGGTTAAGTTTAGGGTTAGGGTTAGGGTTTAGGGTTAGGGTTAGGGTTAGGGTTTGGGTTAGGGTTTGGGTTAATGTTAGGGTTAGTGTTACGGTTAGGGTTTAGGGTAGGGTTAGGTTTAGTGTTAGGGTTAGGGTTCGGGTTTGTGTTAGGGTTACGGTTAGGGTTATGGTTATGGTTACGGGTTGGGTTAGGGTTAGGGTTAGGTTTAGGGTTATTGTTTGGGCTTGGGTTAGGGTTATGTTTAGGGTTAGGGTTAGAGTTAGGTTTAGGGTTTGGATTAGGGTTAGGGTTTGGGTTAGGGTTAGGGTTCGGGCTAGGCGATAGTGATAGGGTTAGGGTTAGGGTTAGGGTTAGGTTTTGGGCTTGGGATATGGTTAGTGTTAAGGTTAGTATTAGGGTTAGGTTTAGTGTAAGGATTACGGTTTGGGTTTTGGTTAGGGTTGGGGTTAGGGTTAGGGTAGGGTTAGGGTTGGGGTTAGTGTTAGGGTTAGGGTTAGTGTGTGGGTTTGGGTTAGGGTTAAGCTTAATGTTAGGGTTAGGGTTAGGGTTAGGGTTAGGGTTAGGGTTAGGGTTAGTGTTAGGGGTGGTTTAGGGTTAGGGTTAGAGGTAGGATTAAGGTTAGGGTTAAGGTTTAGGTTTGGGTTAGAGTTAAGTTTAGAGTTGGGGTTTGGTTTAAGGTTAGGTTTAGGGTTAGGGTTGGGGTTAGGGTTAGGGTTACGGTTATCGTTAGGGTTAGGTTTAGGATTAGGGTTAGGGTTAGGTTTAGGATTAGGGTTAGGGTTAGGTTTAGGTTTTGGGTTAGGGTTAGGGTTAGGGTTAGGGTTAGGGTTAGGGTTTGGTTTGTGTTAGGGTTAATGTTACGGATAGTGTAAGGGTTAGGTTTGGGGTTAGGGTTAGGCTTAGGGTTAGGGTTTGGGTTTGGGTTAGTTTTAGGTTTAGGGTTAGGGTTAGTGTTAGGGTTAGGGTTAGGGTTAGGGTTTGGGTTTGGGATAGAGTAAGGTATCAGGTTAGGTTTTGGGTTAGGTTCAAGGTTAGGGTTAGGGTTTGGGTTAGCGTTTGGGTTAGGGTTAGTGTTAGGTTTAGGGTTAGGGTTAGCGTTAGGGTTTGGGTTAGCGTTAGGGTTATGGTTAGTGTTAGGGTTAGGGTTAGGGTTAGGGTTAGGGTTAGGGTTTGGGTTAGGGTTAGGGTTAGGGTTTGGGTTTGAGTCATGGTTAGGTTTAGGGTTAGGGTCAGGGTTGGGATTAGTGTTAGGGTTAGGGTTAGGGTGTGGGTTTGGGTTAGGGTTAGGCTTAGGTTTAGGGTTAGGCTAAGTGTTAGGGTTAGGGCTTGGGTAAGTGTTAGGGTTAGGTTTAGGATTTCGTTTAGGGTTAGCTTTAGGTTTTGGGTTAGGTTTAGTGTGTGGGTTTGGGTTAGGGTTAGGCTTAGGGTTCGAGTTAGGGTAAGTGTTAGGTTAGGGTTTGGATTAGGGTTAGTGTTAGGTTTAGGCTTAGGTTTAGGGTTTGGTTTGGTTTAGGGTTACTGTTAGGGTTAGTGTAAGGGTTAGGTTTAGGGTTAGGGTTAGGGTTAGGGTTAGGTTTAGGCTTAGGGTTAGTGTTAGGTTTGGTTTAGGGTTAGTGTTAGGGTTAGTGTAAGGGTTAGGTTTAGGGTTAGGGTTAGGGTTAGGGTTAGGTTTAGGCATAGGGTTAGTGTTAGGTTTGGTTTAGGGTTAGTGTTAGGGTTAGGGTTAGGGTTAGGGTTGTGTTTTGGGTTAGGGTTAGCGTTAGGTTTAGGGTTAGTGTTTGGTCTTGGGTTAGGGTTAGGTTTAGGGTTAGGGTTAGAGTTAGAGTTACGGTTTGGCTTAGGGTTAGGGTTATGGTTAGGGCTCGGCAGTAGGGATTGGGTTAGGGTTAGGGTTAGTGTTAGGGTTTGCACTTGGGTTAGGGTTAGTGTTAGGGTTAGTATTAGGGTTAGGTTTATTGTTAGGATTAGGGTTTGGGTTTGGGTTAGGGTTAGGGTTAGGGTTAGGATTTGGGTTAGGGTTTGGGTTAGGGTTAGGTTTATGGTTAGGGTTAGGATTTGGTTTAGGGTTAGTGTTAGGTTTTGGGTTAGGGTCAGGTTTAGGGTTAGGTTTTAGGGTTTAGTGTTAGCGTTCGGGTTAGGGTTAGCGTTAGGTTTAAGGTTAGGGTTTGGGTTAGGGTTAAGATTAGGGTTAGGGTTAGGGGTTAGGCTTAGGGTTAGGGTTAGGTTTCGGGTTAGGGTTAGGGTTTAGGTTTGGTTTAGGGTTAGTGTTAGGGTTAGGGTTAGTGTTTGGGTTAGGGTTTAGGTTTGGGTTAGGGTTAGGGTTAGGGTTAGGGTTAGTTTTAGGGCTTGGGTTAGGGTTAGGGTTAGGGTTAGGGCTTGGGTTTAGGTTACGTTTAAGGTTTGGGTTAGGCTTAGGGTTAACTTTTGTGTTTTGGTTAGGTTGACGTTTAGATTTAGGGTTAGGGTTAAGGTTAGTGTTAGGGTTAGGGTTTGGGTTTGGGTTAGAGTAAGGTATCGGGTTAGAGTTTGGGTTATGTTTAAGGTTAGGGTTAAGGTTTGGGTTAGGGTTTGGGTTAGGGTTAAGTTTAGGGTTAGGGTTAGGGGTTAGGGTTAGGGTTAGGGTTAGGGTTTGGGTTAGGGTTTGGGTTAATGTTAGGGTTAGTGTTACGGTTAGGGTTTAGGGTAGGGTTAGGTTTAGGGTTAGGGTTAGGGTTCGGGTTTGTGTTAGGGTTACGGTTAGGGTTATGGTTATGGTTACGGGTTGGGTTAGGGTTAGGGTTAGGTTTAGGGTTATTGTTTGGGCTTGGGTTAGGTTTATGTTTAGGGTTAGGGTTAGAGTTAGGTTTAGGGTTTGGATTAGGGTTAGGGTTTGGGTTAGGTTAGGGTTCGGGCTAGGCGATAGTGATAGGGTTAGGGTTAGGGTTATGGTTAGGTTTTGGGCTTGGGATAGGGTTAGTGTTAAGGTTAGTATTAGGGTTAGGTTTAGTGTAAGGATTACGGTTTGGGTTTCGGTTAGGGTTAGGGTTAGGGTTAGGGTTAGGGTTAGGGTTAGGGTTGGGGTTAGTGTTAGGGTTAGGGTTAGTGTGTGGGTTTGGGTTAGGGTTAAGCTTAGTGTTAGGGTTAGGGTAAGTGTTAGGGTTAGGATTTGGATTAGGGTGAGGGTTAGGTTTAGGCTTAGGGTTAGTGTTAGGTTTGGTTTAGGGTTAGTGTTAGGGTTAGGGTAAGGGGTAGGCTTAGGCTTAGGGTTAGTTTTAGGGCTTGGGTTAGGGTTAGGGTTAGGGTTAGGGATTGGGTTTAGGTTAGGTTTAGGGTTTGGTTTAGGCTTAGGGTTAGGGTTTGGGTTTGGGTTAGGGTTAGGTTTAGTTTTAGGGTTAGGTTTAGGGTTAGGGTTAGGGTTAGGGTTTGGGTTTGGGTTAGAGTAAGGTATAGGTTTAGGGTTTGCGTTAGGTTTAGTGTTAGGTTTAGGGTTTGGGTTAGGGTTAGGGTTTGGGTTAGGGTTTGGGTTAGGGTTAGGGTTAGGGTTAGGGTTAGGGTTAGGGTTCGGTGTGGGTTAGGGTTAATGTTCCTAATAGGTTAAGGGTTACGTTTGGGGTTAGGGTTTGGTTTAGGGTTACTCTTAGACGTTGGTTTAGGGTTAGGGTTAGGGTTAGGGTTAGGGTTAGGGTTTGGGTTTGGGTTAGAGTAAGGTATAGAGTTAGGGTTTGCGTTAGGTTTAGTGTTAGGTTTAGGGTTTGGGTTAGGGTTAGGGTTTGGGTTAGGGTTAAGGTTAGGGTTAGGGTTAGGGTTAGGGTTAGATTTAGGGTTAGATTTAATTTTAGGTTTTGGGTTAGGATTAGGGTTAGGGTTCGGTTTGGGTTAGGGTTAATGTTCCGGATAGGGTAAGGGTTACGTTTGGGGTTAGGGTTTGGTTTAGGGTTACTCGTAGAGGTTGGTTTAGGGTTAGGGTTAGGGTTACGATTAGGGTTAGGGGTTCGGTTTGGTTTCGGATCGGGTGAGTGTTAGGGTTAGGGATAGAGTTTAGGTTAGGGTTAGGGTTCGGGTTAGGGTTAGTGTTTAGTTTTGGTTTAGGGTTAGGTTTAGGGTAGGGTTTGGGTTAGGGTTTAGGTTTGTGTTAGGGTTAGGGTTAGGGTTAGTTTTAGGGCTTGGGTTAGGGTTAGGGTTAGGGCTTGGGTTTAGGTTAGGTTTAAGGTTTGGGTTAGGCTTAGCGTTAGGGTTTGTGTTTCGGTTAGGTTTAGGTTTAGGGTTAGCGTTAGGGTTAGGGTTAGTGTTAGGGTTAGGGTTTGGGTTTGGGTTAGAGTAAGGTATCAGGTTAGGGTTTGGGTCAGGTTTAAAGTTAGGGTTAGGGTTTGGGTGAGGGTTTGGGTTAGGGTTAAGGTTAAGGGTTAGGGTTTGGTTTAGATTTAGGGTTAGGGTTAGGGTTAGGGTTAGGTTTAGGATTTGGGTTAGGGTTAGGGTTAGGGTTAGGATTTGTGTTAGGGTTAGGGTTAGGGTTAGGGTTAGGGTTTGGGTTAGGGTTATGGTTATGTTTAGGGTTAGGATTAGGATTAGGGTTAGGTTTAGGGTTTGGGTTAGGGTTAGTGTTAGGGTTTGGGTTTGAGTCAGGCTTAGGGTTAGGGTTAGGGTTAGGGTTGGGGTTAGTGTTAAGGTTAGGGTTAGTGTGTGGGTTTGGTTTAGGGGTAGGCTTAGGGTTAGGGTTAGTGTAAGTGTTAGGGTTAGGGCTTGGGTAAGGGTTAGGGTTAGAGTTAGGGTTAGGGTTTCGTTTAGGGTTAGGTTTAGGATTCAGTTTAGGTTTAGGGTGTGGGTTTGGGTTAGGGTTAGTTTTAGGGTTAGTATTAGGGTAAGTGTTAGGGTTAGGGTTTGGATTAGGGTTAGGGTTAGCTTTAGGATTAGGGTTAGGGTTTGGTTTGGTTTAGGGTTAGTGTTAGGGTTAGGACAAGTGTTACTTTTCGGGTTAGGGTTAGGGTTAGGGTTAGGGTTAGTTTTAGGGCTTGGGTTAGGGTTAGGTGTAGGGCTTGGGTTTAGGTTAGGTTTAGGGTTTGGGTTAGGCTTAGGGTTAGGGTTAGGCTTAGGGTTAGGGTTTGGTTTAGGTTTAGGGTTACGGTTAGGTTTAGGATTTGGGTTTGGGTTAGAGTTAAGTATAGGGTTAGGGTTTGGGTTAGGTTTAGTGTTAGGGTTAGGGTTTGGGTTAGGGTTTCGGTTAGGGTTAAGGTTAGAGTTAGGGTTAGGGTTTAGGGTTAGGGTTAGGGTTTGTGTTAGGGTTAGGTTTAGGGTTAGGGTTAGTGTTAGTGTTAGCGTTTGGGTTAGAGTTAGGGTTAGGATTAGGGTTAGTGTTTGGGCTTGGGTTAGGGTTAGGTTTAGTGTTAGGGTTAGAGTTAGGGTTAGTGTTTGGCTTAGGGTTAGGGTTAAGGTTAGGTCTAGGCGATAGGGATAGGGTTAAGGTTAGGGTTTGGATTAGGGTTAGTGTTAGGTTTAGGGTTAGGGTTAGGGTTTGGTTTGGTTTACGGTTTGTGTGAGGGTTAGGGGAAGGGCTAGGGTTAGGGTTAGTGTTAGGGGTGGTTTAGGGTTAGGGTTAGAGGTAGGATTAAGGTTAGGGTTAAGGTTTAGGTTTGGGTTAGAGTTAAGTTTAGAGTTGGGGTTTGGTTTAAGGTTAGGTTTAGGGTTAGGGTTGGGGTTAGGGTTAGGGTTACGGTTATCGTTAGGGTTAGGTTTAGGATTAGGGTTAGGGTTAGGTTTAGGGTTAGGGTTAGGGTTAGGGCTAGGCGATAGGTATAGGGTTTGGGTTAGGGTTAGGGTTAGGGTTTGAGCTTGGGTTAGGATTAGTTTTAGGGTTAGTATTAGGGTTAGGTTTAGTGTTAGGATTAGCGTTTGGGTTTCGGTTAGGTTTACGGTTAGGGTTAGAATTTGGGTTAGTGTTAGGGTTTGGGATAGGGTTAGGGTTAGGGTAAGGGTTTGGATTAGTGTTAGGATTAGGGTTTGTGTTAGGTTTAGGGTTACGGTTAGGGTTAAGGTTTAGTTTTGGGTTAGGGTTAGGGTTAGGGCTAGGGTTTGGTTTAGGTTTAGGGTTAGGGTTAGGGTTAGGGTTAGGTTTAGGATTTGGGTTAGGGTTAGGGTTAGGGTTTGGGTTAGGGTTATGGTTATGTTTAGGGTTAGGATTAGGATTAGGGTTAGGTTTAGGGTTTGGGTTAGGGTTAGTGTTAGGGTTTGGGTTTTAGTCAGGCTTAGGGTTAGGGTTAGGGTTAGGGTTGGGGTTAGTGTTAAGGTTAGGGTTAGTGTGTGGGTTTGGTTTAGGGTTAGGCTTAGGGTTAGGGTTAGTGTAAGTGTTAGGGTTAGGGCTTGGGTAAGGGTTAGGGTTAGAGTTAGGGTTAGGGTTTCGTTTAGGGTTAGGTTTAGGATTCAGTTTAGGTTTAGGGTGTGGGTTTGGGTTAGGGTTAGTTTTAGGGTTAGTATTAGGGTAAGTGTTAAGGTTAGGGTTTGGATTAGGGTTAGGGTTAGCTTTAGGATTAGGGTTAGGGTTTGGTTTGGTTTAGGGTTAGTGTTAGGGTTAGGACAAGTGTTACTTTTCGGGTTAGGGTTAGGGTTAGGGTTAGGGTTAGTTTTAGGGCTTGGGTTAGGGTTAGGGTTAGGTGTAGGGCTTGGGTTTAGGTTAGGTTTAGGGTTTGGGTTAGGGTTAGGGTTAGGGTTAGGCTTAGGGTTAGGGTTTGGTTTAGGTTTAGGGTTACGGTTAGGTTTAGGATTTGGGTTTGGGTTAGAGTTAGGTATAGGGTTAGGGTTTGGGTTAGGTTTAGTGTTAGGGTTAGGGTTTGGGTTAGGGTTTCGGTTAGGGTTAAGGTTAGAGTTAGGGTTAGGGTTTAGGGTTAGGGTTAGGGTTTGTGTTAGGGTTAGGTTTAGGGTTAGGGTTAGTGTTAGTGTTAGCGTTTGGGTTAGAGTTAGGGTTAGGATTAGGGTTAGTGTTTGGGCTTGGGTTAGGGTTAGGTTTAGTGTTAGGGTTAGAGTTAGGGTTAGTGTTTGGCTTAGGGTTAGGGTTAAGGTTAGGTCTAGGCGATAGGGATAGGGTTAAGGTTAGGGTTTGGATTAGGGTTAGTGTTAGGTTTAGGGTTAGGGTTAGGGTTTGGTTTGGTTTACGGTTAGTGTGAGGGTTAGGGGAAGGGCTAGGGTTAGGGTTAGTGTTAGGGGTGGTTTAGGGTTAGGGTTAGAGGTAGGATTAAGGTTAGGGTTAAGGTTTAGGTTTGGGTTAGAATTAAGTTTAGAGTTGGGGTTTGGTTTAAGGTTAGGTTTAGGGTTAGGGTTGGGGTTAGGGTTAGGGTTACGGTTATCGTTAGGGTTAGGTTTAGGATTAGGGTTATGGTTCGGTTTAGGGTTAGGGTTAGGGTTAGGGCTAGGCGATAGGTATAGGGTTTGGGTTAGGGTTAGGGTTAGGGTTTGAGCTTGGGTTAGGATTAGTTTTAGGGTTAGTATTAGGGTTAGGTTTAGTGTTAGGATTAGCGTTTGGGTTTCGGTTAGGTTTACGGTTAGGGTTAGAGTTTGGGTTAGTGTTAGGGTTTGGGATAGGGTTAGGGTTAGGGTAAGGGTTTGGATTAGTGTTAGGATTAGGGTTTGTGTTAGGTTTAGGGTTACGGTTAGGGTTAAGGTTTAGGTTTGGGTTAGGTTAGGGTTAGGGCTAGGGTTTGGTTTAGGTTTAGGGTTAGGGTTAGGGTTAGGGTTAGGGTTTGGGTTAGGGTTATGGTTATGTTTAGGGTTAGGATTAGGATTAGGATTAGGGTAAGGTTTAGGGTTTGGGTTAGGGTTAGTGTTAGGGTTTGGGTTTGAGTTAGGCTTAGGGTTAGGGTTAGGGTTAGGGTTGGGGTTAGTGTTAGGGTTAGGGTTAGTTTGTGGGTTTGGTTTAGGGTTAGGCTTAGGGTTAGGATTAGGGTAAGTGTTAGGGTTAGGCCTTGGGTAAGGGTTAGGGTTAGAGTTAGGGTTAGGGTTTCGTTTAGGGTTAGGTTTAGGATTCGGTTTAGGTTTAGGGTGTGGGTTTGGGTTAGGGTTAGTTTTAGGGTTAGTATTAGGGTAAGTGTTAGGGTTAGGGTTTGGATTAGGGTTAGGGTTAGCTTTAGGATTAGGGTTAGGGTTTGGTTTGGTTTAGAGTTAGTGTTAGGGTTAGGACAAGTGTTACTTTTAGGGTTAGGGTTAGGGTTAGGGTTAGGGTTAGTTTTAGGGCTTGGGTTAGGGTTAGGGTTAGGGGTAGGGCTTGGGTTTAGGTTAGGTTTAGGGTTTGGGTTAGGCTTAGGGTTAGGATTTGGGTTTGGGTTTGGTTTAGGTTTAGGGTTATGGTTAGTTTAGGATGTGGGTTTGGGTTAGAGTTAGGTATAGGGTTAGGGTTTGGGTTAGGTTTAGTGTTAGGGTTAGGGTTTGGGTTAGGGTTTCGGTTAGGGTTAAGGTTAGAGTTAGGGTTAGGGTTTAGGGTTAGGGTTAGGGTTGGTGTTAGGGTTAGGTTTAGGGTTAGGGTTAGGGTTAGTGTTAGCTTTGGGTTAGAGTTAGGGTTAGGATTAGGGTTAGTGTTTGGGCTTGGGTTAGGGTTAGGTTTAGTGTTAGGGTTAGAGTTAGGGTTAGGGTTTGGCTTAGGGTTAGGGTTAAGGTTAGGTCTAGGCGATAGGGATAGGGTTAAGGTTAGGGTTTGGGTTAGGGTTAGTGTTAGGTTTAGGGTTAGGGTTAGGGTTAGGGTTTGGTTTGGTTTACGGTTAGTGTGAGGGTTAGGGGAAGAGCTAGGGTTAGGGTTAGTGTTAGGGGTGGTTTAGGGTTAGGGTTAGAGGTAGGATTAAGGTTAGGGTTAAGGTTTAGGTTTGGGTTAGAGTTAAGTTTAGAGTTGAGGTTTGGTTTAAGGTTAGGTTTAGGGTTAGGGTTGGGGTTAGGGTTAGGGTTACGGTTATCGTTAGGGTTAGGTTTAGGATTAGGGTTAGGTTAGGTTTAGGTTTTGGGTTAGGGTTAGGGTTAGGGTTAGGGTTAGGGTTTGGTTTGTGTTAGGGTTAATGTTACGGATAGTGTAAGGGTTAGGTTTGGGGTTAGGGTTAGGCTTAGGGTTAGGGTTTGGGTTTGGGTTAGTTTTAGGTTTAGGGTTAGGGTTAGTGTTAGGGTTAGGGTTAGGGTTAGGGTTTGGTTTTGGGATAGAGTAAGGTATCGGGTTAGGGTTTGGGTTAGGTTCATGGTTAGGGTTAGGGTTTGGGTTAGGGTTTGGGTTAGGGTTAGTGTTAGGTTTAGGGTTAGGGTTAGCGTTAGGGTTTGTGTTAGCGTTAGGGTTATGGTTAGTGTTAGGGTTAGGGTTAGAGTTAGGGTTAGGGTTTGGGTTAGGGTTAGGGTTAGGGTTTGGGTTTGAGTCATGGTTAGGGTTAGGGTTAGGGTCAGGGTGGGGGTTAGTGTTAGGGTTAGGGTTAGGGTGTGTGTTTGGGTTAGGGTTAGGCTTAGGTTTAGTGTTAGGCTAAGTGTTAGGGTTAGGGCTTGGGTAAGTGTTAGGGTTAGGTTTAGGATTTCGTTTAGGGTTAGCTTTAGGGTTCGGGTTAGGTTTAGTGTGTGGGTTTGGGTTAGGGTTAGGCTTAGGGTTCGAGTTAGGGTAAGTGTTAGGTTAGGGTTCGGGTTAGGGTTAGTGTTAGGTTTAGGCTTAGGTTTAGGGTTTGGTTTGGTTTAGGGTTACTGTTAGGGTTAGTGTAAGGGTTAGGTTTAGGGTTAGGGTTAGGGTTAGGGTTAGGTTTAGGCATAGGGTTAGTGTTAGGTTTGGTTTAGGGTTAGTGTTAGGGTTAGGGTAAGGGGTAGGGTTAGGGTTAGGGTTAGTTTTAGGGCTTGGGTTAGGGATAGGGTTAGGGTTAGGGATTGGGTTAGGGTTTAGGGTTAGGGTTAGGGTTTAGGGTTAGGGTTAGGGTTAGGGTTAGGGTTAGGGTTGTGTTTTGGGTTAGGGTTAGCGTTAGGTTTAGGGTTAGTGTTTGGTCTTGGGTTAGGGTTAGGTTTAGGGTTAGGGTTAGAGTTAGAGTTACGGTTTGGCTTAGGGTTAGGGTTATGGTTAGGGCTCGGAAGTAGGGATTGGGTTAGGGTTAGGGTTAGTGTTAGGGTTTGCAGTTGGGTTAGGGTTAGTGTTAGGGTTAGTATTAGGGTTAGGTTTAGTGTTAGGATTAGGGTTTGGGTTTCGGTTAGGGTTAGGGTTAGGGTTAGGATTTGGGTTAGGGTTTGGGTTAGGGTTAGGTTTATGGTTAGGGTTAGGATTTGGGTTAGGGTTAGTGTTAGGTTTTGGGTTAGGGTCAGGTTTAGGGTTAGGTTTTAGGGTTTAGTGTTAGCGTTCGGGTTAGGGTTAGCGTTAGGTTTAAGGTTAGGGTTTGGGTTAGGGTTAAGATTAGGGTTAGGGTTTGGGTTAGGGTTAAGTTTAGGGTTAGGGTTAGGGGTTAGGGTTAGGGTTAGGGTTAGGGTTTGGGTTAGGGTTTGGGTTAATGTTAGGGTTAGTGTTACGGTTAGGGTTTAGGGTAGGTTTAGGTTTAGGGTTAGGGTTAGGGTTCGGGTTTGTGTTAGGGTTACGGTTAGGGTTATGGTTATGGTTACGGGTTGGGTTAGGGTTTTGGTTAGGTTTAGGGTTATTGTTTGGGCTTGGGTTAGGTTTATGTTTAGGGTTAGGGTTAGAGTTAGGTTTAGGGTTTGGATTAGGGTTAGGGTTTGGGTTAGGGTTAGGGTTCGGGCTAGGCGATAGTGATAGGGTTAGGGTTAGGGTTAGGGTTAGGTTTTGGGCTTGGGATAGGGTTAGTGTTAAGGTTAGTATTAGGGTTAGGTTTATTGTAAGGATTACGGTTTGGGTTTCGGTTAGGGTTAGGGTTAGGGTTAGGGTTAGGGTTAGTGTTGGGGTTAGTGTTAGGGTTAGGGTTAGTGTGTGGGTTTGGGTTAGGGTTAAGCTTAGTGTTAGGGTTAGGGTAAGTGTTAGGATTAGGGTTTGGATTAGGGTTAGGGTTAGGTTTTGGCTTAGGGTTAGTGTTAGGTTTGGTTTAGGGTTAGTGTTAGGGTTAGCGTAAGGGGTAGGCTTAGGCTTAGGGTTAGTTTTAGGGCTTGGGTTAGGGTTAGGGTTAGGGTTAGGGATTGGGTTTAGGTTAGGTTTAGGGTTTGGTTTAGGCTTAGGGTTAGGGTTTGGGTTTGGGTTAGGGTTAGGTTTAGTTTTAGGGTTAGGTTTAGGGTTAGGGTTAGGGTTAGGGTTTGGGTTTGGGTTAGAGTAAGGTATAGGGTTAGGGTTTGCGTTAGGTTTAGTGTTAGGTTTAGGGTTTGGGTTAGGGTTAGGGTTTGGGTTAGGGTTTGGGTTAGGGTTAGGGTTAGGGTTAGGGTTAGGGTTAGGGTTAGGGTTCGGTGTGGGTTAGGGTTAATGTTCCTAATAGGTTAAGGGTTACGTTTGGGGTTAGGGTTTGGTTAAGGGTTACTCTTAGAGGTTGGTTTAGGGTTAGGGTTAGGGTTAGGGTTAGGGTTAGGGTTTGGGTTTGGGTTAGAGTAAGGTATAGAGTTTGGGTTTGCGTTAGGTTTAGTGTTAGGTTTAGGGTTTGTGTTAGGGTTAGGGTTTGGGTTAGGGTTAAGGTTAGGGTTAGGGTTAGGGTTAGGGTTAGATTTAGGGTTAGATTTAGGTTTAGGTTTTGGGTTAGGATTAGGGTTAGGGTTCGGTTTGGGTTAGGGTTAATGTTCCGGATAGGGTAAGGGTTACGTTTGGGGTTAGGGTTTGGTTTAGGGTTACTCTTAGAGGTTGGTTTAGGGTTAGGGTTAGGGTTAGGGTTAGGGTTAGGGGTTCGGTTTGGTTTGGGGTCGGGTTAGTGTTAGGGTTAGGGATAGAGTTTAGGTTAGGGTTAGGGTTCGGGTTAGGGTTAGTGTTTAGTTTTGGTTTAGGGTTAGGTTTAGGGTAGGGTTTGGGTTAGGGTTTAGGTTTGTGTTAGGGTTAGGGATAGGGTTAGTTTTAGGGCTTGGGTTAGGGTTAGGGTTAGGGCTTGTGTTTAGGTTAGGTTTAAGGTTTGGGTTAGGCTTAGCGTTAGGGTTTGTGTTTCGGTTAGGTTTAGGTTTAGGGTTAGCGTTAGGGTTAGGGTTAGTGTTAGGGTTAGGGTTTGGGTTTGGGTTAGAGTAAGGTATCAGGTTAGGGTTTGGGTCAGGTTTAAAGTTAGGGTTAGGGTTTGGGTGAGGGTTTGGGTTAGGGTTAAGGTTAAGGGTTAGGGTTAGGGGTTAGTGTTAGGGTTAGGGTTAGGGTTTGCGTTACGGTTTGGTTTACGTTTAGGGTTAGTGTTACGTTTAGGGTTTAGGGTAGAGTTAGGTTTAGGGTTAGGGTTAGGGTTAGGGTGTGTGTTAGGGTTACGGTTAGGGTTATAGTTAGGGATACGGTTTGGGTTATGGTTAGGGTTAGGTTTAGGGTTAGTGTTTGGGCTAGGGTTAGGGTTAGATTTAGAGTTAGGGTAGAGTTAGGGTTAGAGTTTGGCTTAGGGTTAGGTTTAGGGTTAGGGTTAGGGTTAGGGCTAGGCGATAGGGATAGGGTTTGGGTTAGGGTTAGGGTTAGGGTTTGAGCTTGGGTTAGGATTAGTTTTAGGGTTAGTATTAGGGTTAGTTTTAGTGTTAGGATTAGCGTTTGGCTTTCGGTTAGGTTTACGGTTAGGGTTAGGGTTTGGGTTAGTGTTAGGGTTTGGGATATGGTTAGGGTTAGGGTAAGGGTTAGGGTTAGTGTTAGGATTAGGGTTTGTGTTAGGTTTAGGGTTACGGTTAGGGTTAAAGTTTAGGTTTGGGTTAGGGTTAGGGTTAGGGCTAGGGTTTGGTTTAGGTTTAGGGTTAGGGTTAGGGTTAGTGTTAGGTTTAGGATTTGGGTTAGGGTTAGGGTTAGGGTTAGGATTTGTGTTAGGGTTAGGGTTAGGGTTAGGGTTAGGGTTTGGGTTAGGGTTATGGTTATGTTTAGGGTTAGGATTAGGATTAGGGTTAGGTTTAGGGTTTGGGTTAGGGTTAGTGTTAGGGTTTGGGTTTGAGTTAGGCTTAGGGTTAGGGTTAGGGTTAGGGTTGGGGTTAGTGTTAGGGTTAGGGTTAGTGTGTGGGGTTGGTTTAGGGTTAGGCTTAGGGTTAGGGTTAGGGTAAGTGTTAGGGTTAGGGCTTGGGTAAGGGTTAGGGTTAGAGTTAGGGTTAGGGTTTCGTTTAGGGTTAGGTTTAGGATTCGGTTTAGGTTTAGGGTGTGGGTTTGGGTTAGGGTTAGTTTTAGGGTTAGTATTAGGGTAAGTGTTAGGGTTAGGGTTTGGATTAGGGTTAGGGTTAGCTTTAGGATTAGGGTTATGGTTTGGTTTGGTTTAGGGTTAGTGTTAGGGTTAGGACAAGTGTTACTTTTAGGGTTAGGGTTAGGGTTAGGGTTAGTTTTAGGGCTTGGGTTAGGGTTAGGGTTAGGGGTAGGGCTTGGGTTTAGGTTAGGTTTAGCGTTTGGGTGAGGCTTAGGGTTTGGGTTTGGGTTTGGGTTTGGTTTAGGTTTAGGGTTACGGTTAGGTTTAGGATTTGGTTTTGGGTTAGAGTTAGGTATAGGGTTAGGGTTTGGGTTAGTTTTAGTGTTAGGGTTAGGGTTTGGGTTAGGGTTTCGGTTAGGGTTAAGGTTAGAGTTAGGGTTAGGGTTTAGGGTTAGGATTAGGGTTAGTGGTTGGGCTTGGGTTAGGGGTAGGTTTAGTGGTAGGGTTAGAGTTAGGGTTAGGGTTTGGCTTAGGGTTAGGGTTAAGGTTAGGTCTAGGCGATAGGGATAGGGTTAAGGTTAGGGTTTGGGTTAGGGTTAGTGTTAGGTTTAGGGTTAGGGTTAGGGTTAGGGGTTGGTTTGGTTTAAGGTTAGTGTGAGGGTTAGGGGAAGGGCTAGGGTTAGGGTTAGTGTTAGGGGTGGTTTAGGGTTAGGGTTAGAGGTAGGATTAAGGTTAGGGTTAAGGTTTAGGTTTGGGTTAGAGTTAAGTTTAGAGTTGGGGTTTGGTTTAAGGTTAGGTTTAGCGTTAGGGTTGGGGTTAGGGTTAGGGTTATGGTTATCGTTAGGGTTAGGTTTAGGATTAGGGTTAGGGTTAGGTTTAGGATTGGGGTTAGGGTTAGGTTTAGGTTTTGGGTTAGGGTTAGGGTTAGGGTTAGGGTTAGGGTTAGGGTTTGGTTTGTGTTAGGGTTAATGTTACGGATAGTGTAAGGGTTAGGTTTGGGGTTAGGGTTAGGCTTAGGGTTAGGGTTTGGGTTTGGGTTAGTTTTAGGTTTAGGGTTAGGGTTAGTGTTAGGGTTAGGGTTAGGGTTTGGGTTTGGGATAGAGTAAGGTATCAGGTTAGGTTTTGGGTTAGGTTCAAGGTTAGGGTTAGGGTTTGGGTTAGGGTTTGGGTTAGGGTTAGTGTTAGGTTTAGGGTTAGGGTTAGCGTTAGGGTTTGGGTTAGCGTTAGGGTTATGGTTAGTGTTAGGGTTAGGGTTAGGGTTAGGGTTAGGTTTAGGGTTTGGGGTAGGGTTAGGG
>CM069528.1:7205000-7207500 GCA_035773235.1 Eospalax fontanierii
TTTGGGTTAGGGTTAGTGTTAGGTTTTGGGTTAGGGTCAGGTTTAGGGTTAGGTTTTAGGGTTTAGTGTTAGCGTTCGAGTTAGGGTTAGCGTTATTTTTAAGGTTAGGGTTTGGGTTAGGGTTAAGATTAGGGTTAGGGTTAGGGGTTAGTCTTAGGGTTAGGGTTAGGGTTCGGGTTAGGGTTAGGGTTTAGGTTTGGTTTAGGGTTAGGGTTAGGGTTAGGGTTATGGTTAGGGTTTGAGTTAGGGTTTAGTTTTGGGTTAGGGTTAGGTTTAGGGTTAGTTTTAGGGATTGGGTTAGGGTTAGGGTTAGGGTTAGATCTTGGGTTTAGTTTAGGTTTAAGGTTTGGGTTAGGCTTAGGGTTAGGTTTTGTGTTTTGGTTAGGTTGACGTTTAGATTTAGGGTTAGGGTTAGGGTTAGTGTTAGGGTTAGGGTTTGGGTTTGGGTTAGAGTAAGGTATCGGGTTAGGGTTTGGGTTATGTTTAAGGTTAGGGTTAAGGTTTGGGTTAGGGTTTGGGTTAGGGTTAAGGTTAGGGTTAGGGTTAGGGGTTAGGGTTAGGTTTAGGGTTAGGGTTTGGGTTAGGGTTTGGGTTAAGTTTAGTGTTAGTGTTACGGTTAGGGTTTAGGGTATGGTTAGGTTTAGGGTTAGGGATAGGGTTAGGGTTTGTGTTTCGGTTACGGTTAGGATTATGGTTAGGGTTACGGGTTGGGTTAGGTTTAGGGTTAGGTTTAGAGTTATTGTTTGGGCTTGGGCTAGGGTTAGGGTTAGGGTTAGATTTAGGGTTAGGGTTAGGGTTCGGGCTAGGCGATCGTGATAGGGTTAGGGTTAGGGTTAGGGTTAGGTTTTGGGCTTGGGATAGGGTTAGTGTTAAGGTTAATATTAGGGTTAGGTTTAGTGTAAGGATTAGGGTTTGGGTTACGGTTAGGGTTAGGGTTAGGGTTAGGGTTTGGGTAAGTGTTAGGGTTTGGAATACGGTTAGGGTTACTGTAAGGGTTAGTTTTAGGGTTTGGGTTAGGGTTAGGGTTAGGGTTAGCGTTAGGGTTGTGTTAGGATTATGGTTAGGGTTAGGGTTTGGTTTAGGGTTAGTGTTAGGGTTTGGGTTTGTGTTAGGGTTAGAGTTATGTTTAGGTTTTGGGTTAGGGTTAGGGTTGGGGTTAGTGTTAGGGTTAGGGTTAGGTTGTGGGTTTGGGTTAAGGTTAGGCTTAGGTTTAGGGTTAGGGTAAGTGTTAGGTTTACGGTTTGGATTAGGGTTAGGGTTAGGTTTAGGCTTATGGTTAGTGTTTGTTTTGGTTTAGGGTTAGTGTTACGGTTATGATAAGGGTTAGGGTTAGGGTTAGGGTTAGGGTTAGGGTTAGGGTTAGTTTTAAGGCTTGGGTTAGAGTTAGTGTTAGGGTTAGGGATTGGGTTTAGGGTTAGTGTTTCGGTTAGGGTTTAGGGTAGGGTTAGGTTTAGGGTTAGGGTTAGGGTTAGGGTTTGTGTTAGGGTTATGGTTATGGTTAGGGTTAGGGTTAGGGTTAGGGTTAGGGTTAGGGATAGGGTTAGGGTTAGGTTTAGGGTTAGGGTTAGGGGTTAGGGTTAGGGTTACGGTTAGGGTTAGGGTTAGGGTTGTGGTTTGGGTTAGGGTTAGGGTTAGGTTTAGGGTTAGTGTTTGGTCTTGGGTTAGGGTTAGGTTTAGGTTAAGGGTTAGAGTTAGAGTTAGGGTTTGGCTTAGGTTTAGGGTTATGGTTAGGGCTCGGCAGTAGGGATTGGGTTAGGGTTAGGGTAAGGGTTAGGGTTTGCACTTGGGTTAGGGTTAGTGTTAGGGTTAGTATTAGGGTTAGGTTTAGTGTTAGGATTAGGGTTTGGGTTTCAGTTAGGGTTAGGGTTAGGGTTAGGATTTGGGTTAGGGTTTGGGTTAGGGTTAGGTTTATGGTTAGGTTTAGGATTTGGGTTAGGGTTAGTGTTAGGTTTTGGGTTAGGGTCAGGTTTAGGGTTGGGTTTTAGGGTTTGGTGTTAGCGTTCGGGTTAGGGTTAGCGTTAGGTTTAAGGTTATGGTTTGGGTTAGGTTAAGATTAGTGTTAGGGTTAGGGGTTAGGCTTAGGGTTAGGGTTAGGGTTCGGGTTAGGGTTAGGGTTTAGGTTTGGGTTAGGCTTAGGGTTAGGGTTAGTTTGAGGGATTGGGTTAGGGTTAGGGTTAGGGTTAGGGCTTGGGTTTAGTTTAGGTTTAAGGTTTGGGTTAGGCTTAGGGTTAGGTTTTCTGTTTTGGTTAGGTTGACGTTTAGATTTAGGGTTAGGGTTAGGATTAGTGTTAGGGTTAGGGTTTGGGTTTGGGTTAGAGTAAGGTATCGGGTTAGGGTTTGGGTTATGTTTAAGGTTAGGGTTAAGGTTTGGGTTAGGGTTTGGGTTAGGGTTAAGGTTAGGGTTAGGGTTAGGGGTTAGGGTTAGGTTTAGGGTTAGGGTTTTTGTTAGGGTTTGGGTTAAGTTTAGGGTTAGTGTTACGGTTAGGGTTTAGGGTAGGGT
>CM069528.1:7215000-7222500 GCA_035773235.1 Eospalax fontanierii
GGTTAGGGTTAGGTTTAGTGTTAGGGTTAGAGTTAGGGTTAGTGTTTGGCTTAGGGTTAGGGTTAAGGTAAGGTCTAGGCGATAGGGATAGGGTTAAGGTTAGGGTTTGGATTAGGGTTAGTGTTAGGTTTAGGGTTAGGGTTAGGGTTTGGTTTGGTTTACGGTTAGTGTGAGGGTTAGGGGAAGGGCTAGGGTTAGGGTTAGTGTTAGGGGTGGTTTAGGGTTAGGGTTAGAGGTAGGATTAAGGTTAGGGTTAAGGTTTAGGTTTGGGTTAGAGTTAAGTTTAGAGTTGGGGTTTGGTTTAAGGTTAGGTTTAGGGTTAGGGTTGGGGTTAGGGTTAGGGTTACGGTTATCGTTAGGGTTAGGTTTAGGATTAGGGTTAGGGTTAGGTTTAGGGTTAGGGTTAGGGTTAGGGCTAGGCGATAGGGATAGGGTTTGGGTTAGGGTTAGGGTTAGGGTTTGAGCTTGGGTTAGGATTAGTTTTAGGGTTAGTATTAGGGTTAGGTTTAGTGTTAGGATTAGCGTTTGGGTTTCGGTTAGGTTTACGGTTAGGGTTAGGGTTTGGGTTAGTGTTAGGGTTTGGGATAGGGTTAGGGTTAGGGTAAGGGTTTGGGTTAGTGTTAGTATTAGGGCTTGTGTTAGGTTTAGGGTTACGGTTAGGGTTAAGGTTTAGGTTTGGGTTAGGGTTAGGGTTAGGGCTAGGGTTTGGTTTAGGTTTAGGGTTAGGGTTAGGGTTAGGGTTAGGGTTAGGGTTTGGGTTAGGGTTTCGGTTAGGGTTAAGGTTAGAGTTAGGGTTAGGGTTTAGGGTTAGGGTTAGGGTTTGTGTTAGGGTTAGGTTTAGGGTTAGGGTTAGGGTTAGTGTTAGCGTTTGGGTTAGAGTTAGGGTTAGGATTAGGGTTAGTGTTTGGGGTAGGGTTAGGGTTAGGTTTAGTGTTAGGGTTAGAGTTAGGGTTAGTTTTTGGCTTAGGGTTAGGGTTAAGGTTACTTCTAGGCGATAGGGATAGGGTTAAGGTTAGGGTTTGGATTAGGGTTAGTGTTAGGTTTAGGGTTAGGGTTAGGGTTTGGTTTGGGTTACGGTTAGTGTGAGGGTTAGGGGAAGGGCTAGGGTTAGGGTTAGTGTTAGGGGTGGTTTAGGGTTAGGGTTAGAGGTAGGATTAAGGTTAGGGTTAAGGTTTAGGTTTGGGTTAGAGTTAAGTTTAGAGTTGGGGTTTGGTTTAAGGTTAGGTTTAGGGTTAGGGTTGGGGTTAGGGTTAGGGTTACGGTTATCGTTAGGGTTAGGTTTAGGATTAGGGTTAGGGTTAGGTTTAGGGTTTGGGTTAGGGTTAGGGCTAGGCGATAGGGATAGGGTTTGGGTTAGGGTTAGGGTTAGGGTTTGATCTTGGGTTAGGATTAGTTTTAGGGTTAGTATTAGGGTTAGGTTTAGTGTTAGGATTAGCGTTTGGGTTTCGGTTAGGTTTACGGTTAGGGTTAGGGTTTGGGTTAGTGTTAGGGTTTGGGATAGGGTTAGGGTTAGGGTAAGGGTTTGGGTTAGTGTTAGGATTAGGGTTTGTGTTAGGTTTAGGGTTACGGTTAGGGTTAAGGTTTAGGTTTGGGTTAGGGTTAGGGTTAGGGCTAGGGTTTGGTTTAGGTTTAGGGTTAGGGTTAGGGTTAGGGTTAGGTTTAGGATTTGTGTTAGGGTTAGGGTTAGGGTTAGGATTTGTGTTAGGGTTAGGGTTAGGGTTAGGGTTAGGGTTTGGGTTAGGGTTATGGTTATGTTTAGGGTTAGGATTAGGATTAGGATTAGGGTTAGGTTTAGGGTTTGGGTAAGGGTTAGTGTTAGGGCTTGGGTTTGAGTTAGGCTTAGGGTTAGGGTTAGGGTTAGGGTTGGGGTTAGTGTTAGGGTTAGGGTTAGTGTGTGGGTTTGGGTTAGGGTTAGGCTTAGGGTTAGGGTTAGGGTAAGTTTCAGGGCTAGGGCTTGGGTAAGGGTTAGGGTTAGAGTTAGGGTTAGGGTTTCGTTTAGGTTTAGGTTTAGGATTCGGTTTAGGTTTAGGGTGTGGGTTTGGGTTAGGGTTAGTTTTAGGGTTAGTATTAGGGTAAGTGTTAGGGTTAGGGTTTGGATTAGGGTTAGGGTTAGCTTTAGGATTAGGGTTAGGGTTTGGTTTGGTTTAGGGTTAGTGTTAGGGTTAGGACAAGTGTTACTTTTAGGGTTAGGGTTAGGGTTAGGGTTAGGGTTAGTTTTAGGGCTTGGGTTAGGGTTAGGGTTAGGGGTAGGGCTTGGGTTTAGGTTAGGTTTAGGGTTTGGGTTAGGCTTAGGGTTAGGATTTGGGTTTGGGTTTGGTTTAGGTTTAGCGTTACGGTTAGGTTTAGGATTTGGGTTTGGGTTAGAGTTAGGTATAGGGTTAGGGTTTGGGTTAGGTTTAGTGTTAGGGTTAGGGTTTGGGTTAGGGTTTCGGTTAGGGTTAAGGTTAGAGTTAGGGTTAGGGTTTAGGGTTAGGGTTAGGGTTTGTGTTAGGGTTAGGTTTAGGGTTAGGGTTAGGGTTAGTGTTAGCGTTTGGGTTAGAGTTAGGGTTAGGATTAGGGTTAGTGTTTGGGCTTGGGTTAGGGTTAGGTTTAGTGTTAGGGTTAGAGTTAGGGTTAGGGTTTGGCTTAGGGTTAGGGTTAAGGTTAGGTCTAGGCGATAGGGATAGGGTTAAGGTTAGGGTTTGGGTTAGGGTTAGTGTTAGGTTTAGGGTTAGGGTTAGGGTTAGGGTTTGGTTTGGTTTACGGTTGGTGTGAGGGTTAGGGGAAGAGCTAGGGTTAGGGTTAGTGTTAGGGGTGGTTTAGGGTTAGGGTTAGAGGTAGGATTAAGGTTAGGGTTAAGGTTTAGGTTTGGGTTAGAGTTAAGTTTAGAGTTGAGGTTTGGTTTAAGGTTAGGTTTAGGGTTAGGGTTGGGGTTATGGTTAGGGTTACGGTTATCGTTAGGGTTAGGTTTAGGATTAGGGTTAGGGTTAGGTTTAGGTTTTGGGTTAGGGTTAGGGTTAGGGTTAGGGTTAGGGTTTGGTTTGTGTTAGGGTTAATGTTACGGATAGTGTAAGGGTTAGGTTTGGGGTTAGGGTTAGGCTTAGGGTTAGGGTTTGGGTTTGGGTTAGTTTTAGGTTTAGGGTTAGGGTTAGTGTTAGGGTTAGGGTTAGTGTTAGGGTTTGGTTTTGGGATAGAGTAAGGTATCGGGTTAGGGTTTAGGTTAGGTTCAAGGATAGGGTTAGGGTTTGGGTTAGGGTTTGGGTTAGGGTTAGTGTTAGGTTTAGGGTTAGGGTTAGCGTTAGGGTTTGTGTTAGCGTTAGGGTTATGGTTAGTGTTAGGGTTAGGGTTAGGGTTAGGGTTAGGGTTTGGGTTAGGGTTAGGGTTAGGGTTTGGGTTTGAGTCATGGTTAGGGTTAGGGTTAGGGTCAGGGTGGGGGTTAGTGTTAGGGTTAGGGTTAGGGTGTGTGTTTGGGTTAGGGTTAGGCTTAGGTTTAGTGTTAGGCTAAGTGTTAGGGTTAGGGCTTGGGTAAGTGTTAGGGTTAGGTTTAGGATTTCGTTTAGGGTTAGCTTTAGGGTTCGGGTTAGGTTTAGTGTGTGGGTTTGGTTTAGGGTTAGGCTTAGGGTTCGAGTTAGGGTAAGTGTTAGGTTAGGGTTTGGATTAGGGTTAGTGTTAGGTTTAGGCTTAGGTTTAGGGTTTGGTTTGGTTTAGGGTTACTGTTAGGGTTAGTGTAAGGGTTAGGTTTAGGGTTAGGGTTAGGGTTAGGGTTAGGTTTAGGCATAGGGTTAGTGTTAGGTTTGGTTTAGGGTTAGTGTTAGGGTTAGGGTAAGGGGTAGGGTTAGGGTTAGGGTTAGTTTTAGGGCTTGGGTTAGGGTTAGGGTTAGGGTTAGGGATTGGGTTAGGGTTTAGGGTAAGGGTTAGGGTTTAGGGTTAGGGTTAGGGTTAGGGTTAGGGTTAGGGTTGTGTTTTGGGTTAGGGTTAGCGTTAGGTTTAGGGATAGTGTTTGGTCTTGGGTTAGGGTTAGGTTTAGGGTTAGGGTTAGAGTTAGAGTTACGGTTTGGCTTAGGGTTAGGGTTATGGTTAGGGCTCGGCAGTAGGGATTGGGTTAGGGTTAGGGTTAGTGTTAGGGTTTGCGCTTGGGTTAGGGTTAGTGTTAGGGTTAGTATTAGGGTTAGGTTTAGTGTTAGGATTAGGGTTTGGGTTTCGGTTAGGGTTAGGGTTAGTGTTAGGATTTGGGTTAGGGTTTGGGTTAGGGTTAGGTTTAGGATTTGGGTTAGGGTTAGTGTTAGGTTTTGGGTTAGGGTCAGGTTTAGGGTTAGGTTTTAGGGTTTAGTGTTAGCGTTCGGGTTAGGGTTAGCGTTAGGTTTAAGGTTAGGGTTTGGGTTAGGGTTAAGATTAGGGTTAGGGTTAGGGGTTAGGCTTAGGGTTAGGGTTAGGGTTCGGGTTAGGGTTAGGGTTTAGGTTTGGTTTAGGGTTAGTGTTAGGGTTAGGGTTAGTGTTTGGGTTAGGGTTTAGGTTTGGGTTAGGGTTAGGGTTAGGTTTAGGGTTAGTTTTAGGGTTTGGGTTAGGGTTAGGGTTAGGGTTAGGGCTTGGGTTTAGGTTACGTTTAAGGTTTGGGTTAGGCTTAGGGTTAACTTTTGTGTTTTGGTTAGGTTGACGTTTAGATTTAGGGTTAGGGTTAGGGTTAGTGTTAGGGTTAGGGTTTGGGTTTGGGTTAGAGTAAGGTATCGGGTTAGAGTTTGGGTTATGTTTAAGGTTAGGGTTAAGGTTTGGGTTAGGGTTTGGGTTAGGGTTAAGTTTAGGGTTAGGGTTAGGGGTTAGGGTTAGGGTTAGGGTTAGGGTTTGGGTTAGGGTTTGGGTTAATGTTAGGGTTAGTGTTACGGTTAGGGTTTAGGGTAGGGTTAGGTTTAAGGTTAGGGTTAGGGTTCGGGTTTGTGTTAGGGTTACGGTTAGGGTTATGGTTATGGTTACGGGTTGGGTTAGGGTTAGGGTTAGGTTTAGGGTTATTGTTTGGGCTTGGGTTAGGTTTATGTTTAGGGTTAGGGTTAGAGTTAGGTTTAGGGTTTGGATTAGGGTTAGGGTTTGGGTTAGGGTTAGGGTTCGGGCTAGGCGATAGTGATAGGGTTAGGGTTAGGGTTAGGGTTAGGTTTTGGGCTTGGGATAGGGTTAGTGTTAAGGTTAGTATTAGGGTTAGGTTTAGTGTAAGGATTACGGTTTGGGTTTCGGTTAGGGTTAGGGTTAGGGTTAGGGTTAGGGTTAGGGTTAGGGTTAGGGTTGGGGTTAGTGTTAGGGTTAGGGTTAGTGTGTGGGTTTGGGTTAGGGTTAAGCTTAGTGTTAGGGTTAGGGTTAGTGTTAGGGTTAGGGTTTGGATTAGGGTTAGGGTTAGGTTTAGGCTTAGGGTTAGTGTTAGGTTTGGTTTAGGGTTAGTGTTAGGGTTAGGGTAAGGGGTAGGCTTAGGCTTAGGGTTAGTTTTAGGGCTTGGGTTAGGGTTAGGGTTAGGGTTAGGGTTAGGGATTGGGTTTGGGTGAGGTTTAGGGTTTGGTTTAGGCTTAGGGTTAGGGTTTGGGTTTGGGTTAGGGTTAGGTTTAGGTTTAGGGTTAGGTTTAGGGTTAGGGTTAGGGTTAGGGTTTGGGTTTGGGTTAGAGTAAGGTATAGGGTTAGGGTTTGCGTTAGGTTTAGTGTTAGGTTTAGGGTTTGGGTTAGGGTTAGGGTTTGGGTTAGGGTTTGGGTTACGGTTAGGGTTAGGGTTAGGGTTAGGGTTAGGGTTCGGTTTGGGTTAGGGTTAATGTTCCTAATAGGGTAAGGGTTACGTTTGGGGTTAGGGTTTGGTTTAGGGTTACTCTTAGAGGTTGGTTTAGGGTTAGGGTTAGGGTTAGGGTTTGGGTTTGGGTTAGAGTAAGGTATAGGGTTAGGGTTTGCGTTAGGTTTAGTGTTAGGTTTAGGGTTTGGGCTAGGGTTAGGGTTTGGGTTAGGGTTAAGGTTAGGGTTAGGGTTAGGGTTAGGGTTAGATTTAGGGTTAGATTTAGGGTTAGATTTAGGTTTAGGTTTTGGGTTAGGATTAGGGTTAGAGTTCGGTTTGGGTTAGGGTTAATGTTCCGGATAGGGTAAGGGTTACGTTTGGGGTTAGGGTTTGGTTTAGGTTTACTCTTAGAGGTTGGTTTAGGGTTAGGGTTAGGGTTAGGGTTAGGGTTAGGGGTTCGGTTTGGTTTGGGGTCGGGTTAGTGTTAGGGTTAGGGATAGAGTTTAGGTTAGGGTTAGGGTTCGGGTTAGGGTTAGTGTTTAGGTTTGGTTTAGGGTTAGGTTTAGGGTAGGGTTTGGGTTAGGGTTTAGGTTTGTGTTAGGGTTAGGGTTAGGGTTAGTTTTAGGGCTTGGGTTAGGGTTAGGGTTAGGGCTTGGGTTTAGGTTAGGTTTAAGGTTTGGGTTAGGCTTAGCGTTAGGGTTTGTGTTTCGGTTAGGTTTAGGTTTAGGTTTAGCGTTAGGGTTAGGGTTAGTGTTAGGGTGAGGGTTTGGGTTTGGGTTAGAGTAAGGTATCAGGTTAGGGTTTGGGTCAGGTTTAAAGTTAGGGTTAGGGTTTGGGTGAGGGTTTGGGTTAGGGTTAAGGTTAGGGTTAGGGTTAGGGGTTAGTGTTAGGGTTAGGTTTAGGGTTTGCGTTACGGTTTGTGTTACGGTTAGGGTTAGTGTTACGTTTAGGGTTTAGGGTAGAGTTAGGTTTAGGGTTAGGGTTAGGGTTAGTGTGTGTGTTAGGGTTACGGTTAGGGTTATAGTTAGGGATAAGGTTTGGGTTATGGTTAGGGTTAGGTTTAGGGTTAGTGTTTGGGCTAGGGTTAGGGTTAGATTTAGGGTTAGGGTAGAGTTAGGGTTAGGGTTTGGCTTAGGGTTAGGTTTAGGGTTAGGGTTAGGGTTAGGGCTAGGCGATAGGGATAGGGTTTGGGTTAGGGTTAGGGTTAGGGTTTGAGCTTGGGTTAGGATTAGTTTTAGGGTTAGTATTAGGGTTAGTTTTAGTGTTAGGATTAGCGTTTGGCTTTCGGTTAGGTTTACGGTTAGGGTTAGGGTTTGGGTTAGTGTTAGGGTTTGGGATAGGGTTAGGGTTAGGGTAAGGGTTAGGGTTAGTGTTAGGATTAGGGTTTGTGTTAGGTTTAGGGTTACGGTTAGGGTTAAAGTTTAGGTTTGGGTTAGGGTTAGGGTTAGGGCTAGGGTTTGGTTTAGGTTTAGGGTTAGGGTTAGGGTTAGGGTTAGGTTTAGGATTTGGGTTAGGGTTAGGGTTAGGGTTAGGATTTGTGTTAGGGTTAGGGTTAGGGTTAGGGTTAGGGTTTGGGTTAGGGTTATGGTTATGTTTAGGGTTAGGATTAGGATTAGGGTTAGGTTTAGGGTTTGGGTTAGGGTTAGTGTTAGGGTTTGGGTTTGAGTTAGGCTTAGGGTTAGGGTTAGGGTTAGGGTTGGGGTTAGTGTTAGGGTTAGGGTTAGTGTGTGGGTTTGGTTTAGGGTTAGGCTTAGGGTTAGGGTTAGGGTAAGTGTTAGGGTTAG
>CM069528.1:7227500-7245000 GCA_035773235.1 Eospalax fontanierii
TTAGATTTAGGGTTAGGGTAGAGTTAGGGTTAGGGTTTGGCTTAGGGTTAGGTTTAGGGTTAGGGTTAGGGTTAGGGCTAGGCGATAGGGATAGGGTTTGGGTTAGGGTTAGGGTAAGGTTTGGGCTTGGGTTAGGATTAGTTTTAGGGTTAGTATTAGGATTAGGTTTAGTGTTAGAATTAGGGTTTGGGTTTCGGTTAGGGTTACGGTTAGGGTTAGGGTTTGTGTTAGTGTTAGGGTTTGGGATAGGGTTAGGGTTAGGGTAAGGGTTAGGGTTAGGGTTTGTGTTAGGCTAAGGGTTAGGGTTAGGTTTAGGGTTAGGCTTAGGGTTAGGGTTAGGGTTAGGGCTAGGGTTTGGTTTCGGTTTAGGGTTAGGGTTAGGGTTAGGGCTAGGGTTTGGTTTAGGTTTAGGGTTAGGGTTAGGGTTAGGGTTAGAGTTAGGATTTGGGTTAGGGTTAGGGTTAGGGTTAGGGTTAGGGTTAGGATTTGGGTTAGGGTTAGTTTTACGTTTAGGGTTAGGGTTAGGGTTAGGGTTAGGGTTTGGGTTTGGGATAGAGTAAGGTATCGGGTTAGGGTTTGGGTTAGGTTCAAGGTTAGGGTTAGGGTTTGGGTTAGGGTTTGGGTTAGGGGTAGTGTTAGGTTTAGGGTTAGGGTTAGCGTTAGGGTTTGGGTTAGCGTTAGGGTTATGTTTAGTGTTAGGGTTAGGGTTAGGGTTAGGGTTAGGGTTAGGGTTTCTGTTAGGGTTAGTGTTAGGGTTTGTGTTTGAGTCATGGTTAGGGTTAGGGTTAGGGTCAGGGTTGGGGTTAGATTTAGGGTTAGGGTTAGGGTGTGTGTTTGGGTTAGGGTTAGGCTTAGGTTTAGGTTTAGGGTAAGTGTTAGGGTTAGGGCTTGGGTAAGTGTTAGGGTTAGGTTTAGGATTTCGTTTAGGGTTAGCTTTAGGGTTCGGGTTAGGTTTAGTGTGTGGGTTTGGGTTAGGGTTAGGCTTAGGGTTCGGGTTAGGGTAAGTGTTAGGTTAGAGTTTTGATTAGGGTTAGTGTTAGGTTTAGGCTTAGGGTTAGGGTTTGGTTTGGTTTAGGGTTACTGTTAGGGTTAGTGTAAGGGTTAGGTTTATTGTTAGGGTTAGGGTTAGGGTTAGTTTTACGGCTTGGATTAGGGTTAGGGTTAGGAATTGGGTTTAGGTTAGGTTTAGGTTTTGGGTTAGGCTTAGGGTTAGGTTTTGGGTTTGGGTTAGGATTAGGTTTAGGGTTAGTGTTAGGGTTAGGGTTAGGGTTTGGGTTTGGGTTAGAGTAAGGTATAGGGTCAGACTTTGGGTTAGGTTTAGTGTTAGGGTTAGGGTTTGGGTTAGGGTTAAGGTAAGGGTTAGGGTCAGGTGTTAGGGTTAGGGTTAGGGTTTGGGTTAGGGTTAGGGTTAGGGTTAGTGTTCCGGTTAGGATTTGGGGTAGGTTAGGTTTATTTGTAGGGTTAGGGTTAGGGTTTGTGTTAGGGTTAGGGTTAGGGTTTGGGTTAGTGTTTGGGTTAGGTTTAGGGATAGTGTTTGGGTTTGGGTTAGGGTTAGGTTTAGGGTTAGGGTTAGATTTAGGGTTACTGTTTGGCTTAGGGTTAGGGTTAGGGTTAGGGATAGGCGATAGGGATAGGGTTAGGTTAGGATTGGGGTTAATATTTGGGCTTGTGTTAGAGTTAGTGTTAGGGTTAGGATTAGGGTTAGGTTTAGTGTTAGGATTAGGGTTTGGGTTTCGGGTAGGTTTAGTGTTAGGATTAGTGTTTGGGCTTTTTTTAGGGTTAGGTTTAGGGATAGGGGTAGGTTTTGGTTTGGCTTAGGGTTAGGGTTATTGTTAGGGTTTGGGTTAGGGTTAGTGTTAGGATTAGGCTTTGGGTTAGGGTTAGATTTAGGGTTAGGGTTAGGGTTAGAGTTGGGGTTGGGGTTTGGGTTTGGGTTAGTGTCAGGTATCGGGTTAGGTTTTGGGTTAGGTTTAAGGTTAGGGTTAGGGTTTGGGTTAGGGTTTGCGTTCGGGTTAAGATTAGTGTTAGGGTTAGGGGTTAGGGTTAGGGTTAGGCTTAGGGTTAGGGTTAGGGTTATTGTTACGGTTAGGATTTAGGGTAGGGTTAGCTTTAGGGTTAGGGTTAGGGTTAGGGTGTGTGTTAGTGTTACGGTTAGGGTTATGGTTAGGGTTACGGTTTGGGTTAGGATTAGCATTAGGGTTAGGTCAGTGTTTGGGCTTGGGTTAGGGTTAGGTTTAGATTTAGGGTTAGGGTTAGGGTTAGGGCTAGGCGATAGTGATAGGGTTAGGGTTAGGGTTAGGGTTAGCGATTGCACTTGGGTTAGGGTTAGTGTTAGGGTTAGTATTAGGGTTAGGTTTAATCTTACGATTAGGGTTTGGTTTTCAGTAAGGGTTAGGTTTAGGGTTAGAGTTAGGGTTTGGGTTAGGGTTTGGGTTAGTGTTAAGGGTAAGGTTAGGTTTAGGGTTTGGGTTTGGGTTTGGGTTAGGGTTAGGTTTAGGGTTAGGGTTAGGATTTGGTTAGGGTTAGTGTTAGGTTTTGGGTTAGGGTTAGGTTTAGGGTTAGGGTTTAGGGTTTAGTGTTAGAGTTCAGGTTAGGGTTAGGGTTAGGGTTTGGGTTTTTGTTAGGGTTAGCGTTAGGGTTAAGGTTAGGGTTTGGGTTAGTGTTAGGGTTTGGAATACGGTTAGTGTTAGGGTTTGGGTTAGGGTTAAGTTTGAAGTTTGGGTTTGGGTTAGGTTTAGGGTTAGATTTAGGTTTTGGTATAGGGTTAGTCTTAGGGTTTGTGTTAGGGTTAGGGTTAGTGTTGGGTTTAGGGTTTAGGGTTACGGTTATGGTTCAGGTTAGATTTAGGGTTAGTGTTACGGTTAGGGTTTGGGTTAGGGTTAGGGTTAGGGTTAGGGTTTGTCTTAGGGTTA
The DNA here is from genome assembly GCA_035773235.1 of Eospalax fontanierii. NCBI lineage: Eukaryota > Metazoa > Chordata > Mammalia > Rodentia > Spalacidae > Eospalax > Eospalax fontanierii. Next base: position 7,230,413 of record CM069528.1, read on the forward strand.
CGGTTAGGGTTATGGTTAGGGTTACGGTTTGGGTTAGGGTTAGGGTTAGGTTTAGGGTTAGTGTTTGGGCTTGGATTATGGTTAGGTTTAGGGTTATGTTTAGAGTTAGGGTTAGTGTTTCGCTTAGGGTTAGGGTTAGGGTTAGGTTTCGGGTTAGGGTTAGAGTTAGGGTTAGGGTTTGGCTTAGGGTTAGGTTTAGGTTTAGGGTTAGGGTTAGGGCTAGGCGATAGCAATAGGGTTAGGGTTAGGGTTAGGGTTAGGGTTTGGGTTAGGGTTAGGGTCAGGGTTATGGTTAGGGTTACGGGTTTGGTTGGGGTTAGGGTTAGGGTTAGTTTTAGGGTTTGGGTTTGGGTTATGGTTATGTTTAGGGTTAGGATTAGGATTAGGGTTAGGTTTAGGGTTTGGGTTAGGGTTAGTGTTAGAGTTTGGGTTTGAGTTAGGCTTAGGGTTAGGGTTAGGGTTAGGGTTGGGGTTAGTGTTAGGGTTAGGGTTAGTGTGTGGGTTTGGGTTAGGGTTAGGCTTAGGGTTAGGGTTAGGGTAAGTTTTAGGGTTAGGGCTTGGTTAAGGGTTAGGGTTAGAGTTAGGGTTAGGGTTTTGTTTAGGGTTAGGTTTAGGAATCGGTTTAGGTTTAGGGTGTGGGTTTGGGTTAGGGTTAGTTTTAGGGTTAGTATTAGGGTAAGTGTTAGGTTAGGGTTTGGATTAGGGTTAGGGTTAGCTTTAGGATTAGGGTTGGGGTTTGGTTTGGTTTAGGGTTAGTTTTAGGGTTAGAATAAGTGTTACTTTTAGGGTTAGGGTTAGGGTTAGGGTTAGGTTTAGGGTTAGTTTTAGGGCTTGGGTTAGGGTTAGGGTTAGGGTTAGGGCTTGGGTTTAGGTTAGGTTTAGGGTTTGGGTTAGGCTTCGGGTTAGGGTTTGGGTTTGGGTTTGGTTTAGGTTTAGGGTTACGATTAGGGTTAGGATTTGGGTTTGGGTTAGAGTTAGGTATAGGGTTAGGGTTTGGGTTAGGTTTAGTGTTAGGGTTAGGGTTTGGGTTAGGGTTTCGGTTAGGGTTAAGTTTAGAGTTAGGGTTAGGGTTTAGGGTTAGGGTTAGGGTTTGTGTTAGGGTTAGGTTTAGGGTTAGGGTTAGGGTTAGTGTTAGCGTTTGGGTTAGAGTTAGGATTAGGTTTAGGGTTAGTGTTTGGGCTTGGGTTAGGGTTCGATTAAGGTTAGGGTAGAGTTAGGGTTAGGGTTTGGCTTAGGGTTAGGTTTAGGGTTAGGGTTAGGGCTAGGAGATAGGGATAGGGTTTGGCTTAGGGTTAGGGTTAAGGTTAGGGCTAGGCGATAGGGATAGGGTTAAGGTTAGGGTTTGGGTTAGGGTTAGTGTTAGGTTTAGGGTTAGGGTTAGAGTTTCGTTTGGTTTACGGTTAGTGTGAGGGTTAGTGGAAGGGCTAGGGTTAGGGTTAGGGTTAGGGGTGGTTTAGGGTTAGGGTTAGAGTTAGGATTAAGGTTAGGGTTAAGGTTTAGGTTTGGGTTAGAGTTAAGTTTAGAGTTGGGGTTTGGTTTAAGGTTAGGTTTAGGGTTAGGGTTGGGGTTAGGGTTAGGGTTATCGTTAGTGTTAGGTTTAGGATTAGGGTTAGGTTTAGGTTTAGGTTTTGGGTTAGGGTTAGGGTTAGGGTTAGGGTTAGGGTTTGGTTTGTGTTAGGGTTAATGTTACGGATAGTATAAGGGTTAGGTTTGGGGTTATGGTTAGGTTTAGAGTTACTGTTAGAGGTTGGTTTAGGGTTAGGGTTAGGTTTAGGGTTAGGGTTAGGGTTAGTCTTAGGGATTGGTTTGGGCTAGGGTTAGTGTTAGGGTTAGGGATAGTTTAGGTTAGGTTTAGGGTTAGGGTTAGGGTTTAGGTTTGGTTTAGGGTTAGGGTTAGGCTTAGGGTATGGGTTAGGGTTTAGGTTTCGTTTAGGGTTTGGGTTAGGGTTAGTTTTAGGGCTTGGGTTAGGGTTAGGGTTAGGGTTAGGGCTTGGGTTTAGGTCAGGTTTAAGGTGTGGGTTAGGCTTACGGTTAGGATTTGTGTTTGGGTTAGGTTTAGCTTTAGTGTTAGGGTTAGGGGTAGCGTTAGTTTTAGGGCTTGAGTTAGGGTTAGGGTTAAGTTTAGGGATTGGGTTTAGGTTAGGTTTAGGGTTTGGGTTAGGCTTAGGGTTAGGGTTTGGGTTTGGGTTAGTTTTAGGTTTAGGGTTAGGTTTAGGGTTTGGGTTAGGCTTAGGGTTAGGGTTTGGGTTTGGGTTAGTTTTAGGTTTAGGGTTAGGGTTAGTGTTAGGGTTAGTGTTAGGGTTAGGGTTTGGGTTTGGGATAGAGTAAGGTATCGGGTTAGGGTTTGGGTTAGGTTCAAGGTTAGGGTTAGGGTTTGGGTTAGGGTTTGGGTTAGGGTTAGTGTTAGGTTTAGGGTTAGGGTTAGCGTTAGGGTTTGGGTTAGCGTTAGGGTTAAGGTTAGTGTTAGGGTTAGGGTTAGGGTTAGGGTTAGGGTTTGGGTTAGGGTTAGGGTTAGGGTTTGGGTTTGAGTCATGGTTAGGGTTAGGGTTAGGGTCAGGTTTGGGGTTAGTGTTAGGGTTAGGGTTAGGGTGTGGGTTTGGGTTAGGGTTAGGCTTAGGTTTAGGGTTTGGCTAAGTGTTAGGGTTAGGGCTTGGGTAAGTGTAAGGGTTAGGTTTAGGATTTCGTTTAGGGTTAGCTTTAGGGTGCGGGTTAGGTTTAGTGTGTGGGTTTGCGTTAATGTTAGGCTTAGGGTACGAGTTAGGGTAAGTGTTAGGTTAGGGTTTGGATTAGGGTTAGTGTTAGTTTTAGGCTTAGGGTTAGGGTTTGGTTTGGTTTAGGGTTACTGTTAGGGTTATTGTAAGGGTTAGGTTTAGGGTTAGGGTTAGGGTTAGAGTTAGGTTTAGGCTTAGGGTTAGTGTTAGGTTTGGTTTAGGGTTAGTGTTAGGGTTAGGGTAAGGGGTAGGGTTAGGGTTAGGGTTAGTTTTAGGGCTTGGGTTAGGGTTAGGTTTAGGGTTAGGGATTGGGTTAGGGTTTAGGGTTAGGGTTAGGGTTTAGGGTTAGGGTTAAGGTTAGGGTTAGGGTTAGGGTTAGGGTTGTGTTTTGGGTTAGGGTTAGCGTTTGTTTTGGGGTTGGGGTTTGGTCTGGGGTTAGGGTTAGGGTTATGGTTAGGGTTAGGGGTTTGGTTGGGGTTAGGGTTAGGGTTAGTTTTAGGGCTTGGGTTAGGGTTAGGGTTAGGGCTAGTGCTTGGGTTTAGGTTAGGTTTAAGGTTTGGGTTAGGCTTGGGGTTAGGTTTCGTGTTTTGGTTAGGTTGACGTTTAGATTTAGGGTTAGGGTTAGGGTTAGTGTTAGGGTTAGGGTTTGGGTTTGGGTTAGAGTAAGGTATCGGGTTAGGGTTGGGGTTATGTTTAAGGTAAGGGGTAAGGTTTGGGTTAGGGTTTGGGTTAGGGTTAAGGTTAGGGTTAGGGTTAGGGGTTAGGGTTAGGTTTAGGTTTAGGGTTTGGGTTAGGGTTTGGGTTAAGTTTAGGGTTAGTGTTACGGTTAGGGTTTAGGGTAGGGTTAGGTTTAGGGTTAGGGATAGGGTTAGGGTTTGTGTTTCGGTTAGGGTTATGGTTAGGGTTACGGGTTGGGTTAGGGTTAGGGTTAGGTTTAGGGTTATTGTTTGGGCTTGGGTTAGGGTTAGGTTTAGGGTTAGGGTTAGAGTTAGGTTTAGGGTTTGGATTAGGGTTAGGGTTAGGGTTAGATTTAGGGTTAGGGTTAGGGTTCGGGCTAGGCGATCGTGATAGGGTTAGGGTTAGGGTTAGGGTTAGGTTTTGGGCTTGGGATAGGGTTAGTGTTAAGGTTAATATTAGGGTTAGGTTTAGTGTAAGGATTAGGGTATGGGTTACGGTTAGGGTTAGGGTTAGGGTTAGGGTTTGGGTTAGTGTTAGGGTTTTGGATACGGTTAGGGTTACTGTAAGGGTTAGTTTTAGGGTTTGTGTTAGGGTTAGGGTTAGGGTTAGGGTTAGGTTTAGGGTTTGGGTTAGGGTTAGGGTTAGGGTTAGGGTTAGGGTTAGGGTTGTGTTAGGATTATGGTTAGGGTTAGGGTTAGGGTTAGGGTTAGGGTTAGGGTTAGGGTTAGGGTTGGGCTTAGTGTTAGGGTTAGGGTTCGTGTGTGGGTTTGGGTTAGGGTTAAGCTTAGTGTTAGGGTTACGTTAAGTGTTAGGGTTAGGGTTTGGATTAGGGTTAGGGTTAGGTTTAGGCTTAGGGTTAGTGTTAGGTTTGGTTTAGGGTTAGTGTTAGGGTTAGTGTAAGGGGTAGGCTTAGGGTTAGGGTTAGTTTTAGGGCTTGGGTTAGGGTTAGGGTTAGGGTTAGGGATTGGGTTTAGGTTTGGTTTAGGGTTTGGGTTAGGCTTAGGGTTAGGGTTTGGGTTTGGGTTTGGGTTAGGTTTAGGTTTAGGGTTAGGGTTAGGGTTAGGGTTAGGGTTAGGGTTTGGGTTTGGGTTAGAGTAAGGTATAGGGTTAGGGTTTGCGTTAGGTTTAGTGTTAGGTTTAGGGTTTGGGTTAGGGTTAGGGTTTGGGTTAGGGTTAAGGTTAGGGTTAGGGTTAGGGTTAGGGTTAGATTTAGGGTTAGATTTAGGTTTAGGTTTTGGGTTAGGATTAGGGTTAGGGTTAGGGTTATGTTTCGGTTTGGGTTAGGGTTAATATTCCGGATAGGGTAAGGGTTACGTTTGGGGTTAGGGTTTGGTTTAGGTTTACTCTTAGAGGTTGGTTTAGGGTTAGGGTTAGGGTTAGGGTTAGGGTTAGGGGTTCGGTTTGGTTTGGGTCGGGTTAGTGTTAGGGTTAAGGATAGAGTTTAGGTTAGGTTTAGGGTTCGGGTTAGGGTTAGTGTTTAGGTTTGGTTTAGGGTTAGGTTTAGGGTAGGGTTTGGGTTAGGCTTTAGGTTTGTGTTAGGGTTAGGGTTAGGGTTAGTTTTAGGGCTTGGGTTAGGGTTAGGGTTAGGGTTAGGGCTTGGGTTTAGGTTAGGTTTAAGGTTTGGGTTAGGCTTAGCGTTAGGGTTTGTTTTTCGATTTGGTTTAGGTTTAGGGTTAGTGTTAGGGTTAGGGTTAGTGTTAGGGTTAGGGTTTGGGTTTGGTTTAGAGTAAGGTATCAGGTTAGGGTTTGAGTTAGGTTTAAAGTTAGGGTTAGGGTTTGGGTCAGGGTTTGGGTTAGGGTTAATGTTAGGGTTAGGGTTAGGGGTTAGGGTTAGGGTTAGGGTTAGGGTTTGCGTTACGGTTTGGGTTACGGTTAGGGTTAGCGTTACGTTTAGGGTTTAGGGTAGGGTTAGGTGTAGGGTTAGGGTTAGGGTTAGGGTGTGTGTTAGGGTTACGGTTAGGGTGATAGTTAGGGTTACGGCTTGGGTTAGCGTTAGGGTTAGGGTTAGGCTTAGGGTTAGTGTTTGGGCTTGGGCTAGGGTTAGATTTAGGGCTAGCGGAGAGTTAGGGTTAGGGTTTGGCTTAGGGTTAGGGTTAGGGTTAGGGTTAGGGTTAGGGCTAGGCGATAGGGATAGGGTTTGGGTTAGGGTTAGGGTTAGGGTTTGAGGTTGGGTTAGGATTAGTTTTAGGGTTAGTATTAGGGTTAGGTTTAGTGTTAGGATTAGCGTTTGGATTTCGGTTAGGTTTACGGTTAGGGTTAGGGTTTGGGTTAGTGTTAGGGTTTGGGATAGGGTTAGGGTTAGGGTAAGGGTTAGGGTTAGTGTTAGGATTATGGTTTGTGTTAGGTTTAGGGTTACGGTTAGGGTTAAGGATTAGGTTTGGGTTAGGGTTAAGGTTAGGGCTAGGGTATGGTATAGGTTTAGGGTTAGGGTTAGGGTTAGGGTTAGGTTTAGGATTTGGGTCAGGGTTAGGGTTAGGGTTAGGGTTTGGGTTAGGTTTATGGTTATGTTTAGGGTTAGGATTAGGATTAGGGTTAGGTTTAGGGTTTGGGTTAGGGTTAGTGTTAGGGTTTGGATTTGAGTTAGGCTTAGGGTTAGGGTTAGGGTTAGGGTTGGGGTTAGTGTTAGGGTTAGGGTTAGTGTGTGGGTTTGGGTTAGGGTTAGGCTTAGGGTTAGGGTTAGGGTAAGTTTTAGGGTTAGGGCTTGGGTAAGGGTTAGGGTTAGAGTTAGGGTTAGGGTTTTGTTTAGGGTTAGGTTTAGGAATCGGTTTAGGTTTAGGGTGTGGGTTTGGGTTAGGGTTAGGTTTAGGGTTAGTATTAGGGTAAGTGTTAGGGTTAGGGTTTGGATTAGGGTTAGGGTTAGCTTTAGGATTAGGGTTAGGGTTAGGGTTAGGGTTAGGGTTACGGCTTGGGTTTAGGTTAGGTTTAAGTTTTGGGTTAGGCTTAGGGTTAGGTTTTGTGTTTTCGTTAGGTTGACGTTTAGATTTAGGGTTAGGGTTAGGGTTAGGGTTAGTGTTAGGGTTAGGGTTTGGGTTTGGGTTAGAGTAAGGTATCGGGTTAGGGTTTGGGTTATGTTTAAGGTTAGGGTTAAGGTTTGGGTTAGGGTTTGGGTTAGGGTTAAGGTTAGGATTAGGGTTAGGGGTTAGGGTTAGGTTTAGGGTTAGGGTTTGGGTTAGGGTTTGGGTTAAGTTTAGGGTTAGTGTTACGGTTAGGGTTTAGGGTAGGGTTAGGTTTAGGGTTAGGGATAGGGTTAGGGTTTGTGTTTCGGTTACGGTTAGGGTTATGGTTAGGGTTACGGGTTAGGTTAGAGTTAGGGTTAGGTTTAGGGTTATTGTTTGGTCTTGGGTTAGGGTTAGGTTTAGGGTTAGGGTTAGAGTTAGGTTTATTGTTTGGATTAGGGTTAGGGTTAGGGTTAGATTTAGGGTTAGGGTTAGGGTTCGGGCTAGGCGATCGTGATAGGGTTAGGGTTAGGGTTAGGGTTAGGTTTTGGGCTTGGGATAGGGTTAGTGTTAAGGTTAATATTAGGGTTAGGTTTAGCGTAAGGATTAGGGTTTGGGTTACGGTTAGGGTTAGGGTTAGGTTTAGGGGTTGGGTTAGTGTTAGGGTTTGGGATACGGTTAGGGTACTGTAAGGGTTAGTTTTAGGGTTTGTGTTAGGGTTAGGGTTAGGGTTAGGGTTAGGTTTAGGGTTTGGGTTAGGGTTAGGGTTAGGGTTAGGGTTAGGGTTAGGGTTAGGGTTGTGTTAGGATTATGGTTAGGGTTAGGGTTTGGTTTAGGGTTAGTGTTAGGGTTTGGGTTTGTGTTAGGGTTAGGGTTAGGGTTAGGTTTAGGGTTATTGTTGGGGTTAGTGTTAGGGTTAGGGTTAGTGTGTGGGTTTGGGTTAGGGTTAAGCTTAGTGTTAGGGTTACGGTAAGTGTTAGGGTTAGGGTTTGGATTAGGGTTAGGGTTAGGTTTAGGCTTAGGGTTAGTGTTAGGTTTGGTTTAGGGTTAGTGTTAGGGTTAGTGTAAGGGGTAGGGTTAGGGTTAGGGTTAGTTTTAGGGCTTGGGTTAGGGTTAGGGTTAGGGTTAGGGATTGGGTTTAGGTTAGGTTTAGGGTTTGGGTTAGGCTTAGGGTTAGGGTTTGGGTTTGGGTTTGGGTTAGGTTTAGGTTTAGGGTTAGGGTTAGGGTTAGGGTTAGGGTTAGGGTTTGGGTTTGGGTTAGAGTAAGGTATAGGGTTAGGGTTTGCGTTAGGTTTAGTGTTAGGTTTAGGGTTTGGGTTAGGGTTTGGGTTAGGGTTAAGGTTAGGGTTAGGGTTAGGGTTAGGGTTAGGGTTAGGGTTAGGGTTAGGCTTAGATTTAGGGTTAGATTTAGGTTTAGGTTTTGGGTTAGGATTAGGGTTAGGGTTAGGGTTAGGGTTCGGTTTGGGTTAGGGTTAATGTTCCGGATAGGGTAAGGGTTACGTTTGGGGTTAGGGTTTGGTTTAGGGTTACTCTTAGAGGTTGGTTTAGGGTTAGGGTTAGGGTTAGGGTTAGGGTTAGGGGTTCGGTTTGGTTTGGGGTCGGGTTAGTGTTAGGGTTAGGGATAGAGTTTAGGTTAGGTTTAGGGTTCGGGTTAGGGTTAGTGTTTAGGTTTGGTTTAGGGTTAGGTTTAGGGTAGGGTTTGGGTTAGGCTTTAGGTTTGTGTTAGGGTTAGGGTTAGGGTTAGTTTTAGGGCTTGGGTTAGGGTTAGGGCTTGGGTTTAGGTCAGGTTTAAGGTTTGGGTTAGGCTTAGCGTTAGGGTTTGTGTTTCGGTTTGGTTTAGGTTTAGGGTTAGCGTTAGGGTTAGGGTTAGTGTTAGGGTTAGGGTTTGGGTTTGGTTTAGAGTAAGGTATCAGGTTAGGGTTTGGGTTATGTTTAAAGTTAGGGTTAGGGTTTGGGTGAGGGTTTGGGTTAGGGTTAATGTTAGGGTTAGGGTTAGGGGTTAGGGTTAGGGATAGGGTTAGGGTTTGCGTTACGGTTTGGGTTACGGTTAGGGTTAGCGTTACGTTTAGGGTTTAGGGTAGGGTTAGGTTTAGGGTTAGGGTTAGGGTTAGGGTGTGTGTAAGGGTTACGGTTAGGGTTATAGTTAGGGTAACGGTATGGGTAGGGGTTAGGGTAAGGGTTAGGGTTAGGTTTAGGGTTAGTGTTTGGGCTTGGGTTAGGGTTAGATTTAGGGTTAGGGTAGAGTTAGGGTTAGGGTTTGGCTTAGGGTTAGGGTTAGGGTTAGGGCTAGGCGATAGGGATAGGGTTAGGGTTAGGGTTAGGGTTAGGGTTTGAGCTTGGGTTAGGATTAGTTTTAGGGTTAGTATAAGGGTTAGGTTTAGTGTTAGGATTAGCGTTTGGATTTCGGTTAGGTTTACGGTTAGGGTTAGGGTTTGGGTTAGTGTTAGGGTTTGGGATAGGGTTAGGGTTAGGGTAAGGGTTAGGGTTAGTGTTAGGATTATGGTTTGTGTTAGGTTTAGGGTTACGGTTAGGGTTAAGGTTTAGGTTTGGGTTAGGGTTAGGGTTAGGGCTAGGGTTTGGTTTAGGTTTAGGGTTAGGGTTAGGGTTAGGGTTAGGTTTAGGATTTGGGTTAGGGTTAGGGTTAGGGTTAGGGTTTGGGTTAGGGTTATGGTTATGTTTAGGGTTAGGATTAGGATTAGGGTTAGGTTTAGGTTTTGGTTAGGGTTCGTGTTAGGGTTTGGGTTTGAGTTAGGCTTAGGTTTAGGGTTAGGGTTAGGGTTGGGGTTAGTGTTAGGGTTAGGGTTAGTGTGTGGGTTTGGGTTAGGGTTAGGCTTAGGTTTAGGGTTAGGGTAAGTTTCAGGGTTAGGGCTTGGGTAAGGGTTAGGGTTAGAGTTAGGGTTAGGGTTTTGTTTAGGGTTAGGTTTAGGAATCGGTTTAGGTTTAGGGTGTGGGTTTGGGTTAGGGTTAGGTTTAGGGTTAGTATTAGGGTAAGTGTTAGGGTTAGGGTTTGGATTAGGGTTAGTGTTAGGGTTAGGATAAGTGTTACTTTTAGGGTTAGGGATAGGGTTAGGTTTAGGGTTAGTTTTAGGGCTTGGGTTAGGGTTAGGGTTAGGGTTAGGGCTTGGGATTAGGTTAGGTTTAGGGTTTGGGTTAGGCTTAGGGTTTGGGTTTGGGTTTGGGTTTGGTTTAGGTTTAGGGTTACGGTTAGGGTTAGGATTTGGGTTTGGGTTAGAGTTAGGTATAGGGTTAGGGTTTGGGTTAGGTTTAGTGTTAGGGTTAGGGTTTGGGTTAGGGTTCGGTTAGGGTTAAGGTTAGAGTTAGGGTTAGGGTTTAGGGTTAGGGTTAGGGTTTGTGTTAGTGTTAGGTTTAGGGTTAGGGTTAGGGTTAGTGTTAGCGTTTGGGTTAGAGTTAGGATTAGGTTTAGGGTTAGTGTTTGGGCTTGGGTTAGGTTTAGATTAAGGTTAGGGTAGAGTTAGGGTTAGGGTTTGGCTTAGGGTTAGGTTTAGGGTTAGGGTTAGGGCTACGCGATAGGGATAGGGTTTGGCTTAGGGTTAGGGTTAAGGTTAGGGCTAGGCGATAGGGATAGGGTTAAGGTTAGGGTTTGGGTTAGGGTTAGTGTTAGGTTTAGGGTTAGGGTTAGTGTTAGGGTTTGTGTTTGAGTCATGGTTAGGGTTAGGGTTAGGGTCAGGGTTGGGGTTAGTGTTAGGGTTAGGGTTAGGGTTAGGCTTAGGTTTAGGTTTAGGGTAAGTGTTAGGGTTAGGGCTTGGGTAAGTGTTAGGGTTAGGTTTAGGATTTCGTTTAGGGTTAGCTTTAGGGTTCGGGTTAGGTTTAGTGTGTGGGTTTGGGTTAGGGTTAGGCTTAGGGTTCGGGTTAGGGTAAGTGTTAGGTTAGGGTTTTGATTAGGGTTAGTGTTAGGTTTAGGCTTAGGGTTAGGGTTTGGTTTGGTTTAGGGTTACTGTTAGGGTTAGTGTAAGGGTTAGGTTTAGTGTTAGGGTTAGGGTTAGGGTTAGTTTTAGGGCTTGGATTAGGGTTAGGGTTAGGAATTGGGTTTAGGTTAGGTTTAGGTTTTGGGTTAGGCTTAGGGTTAGGTTTTGGGTTTGGGTTAGGATTAGGTTTAGGGTTAGTGTTAGGGTTAGGGTTAGGGTTTGGGTTTGGGTTAGAGTAAGGTATAGGGTCAGACTTTGGGTTAGGTTTAGTGTTAGGGTTAGGGTTTGGGTTAGGGTTAAGGTAAGGGTTAGGGTCAGGTGTTAGGGTTAGGGTTAGGGTTTGGGTTAGGGTTAGGGTTAGGGTTAGTGTTCCGGTTAGGATTTGGGGTAGGTTAGGTTTATTTGTAGGGTTAGGGTTAGGGTTTGTGTTAGGGTTAGGGTTAGGGTTTGGGTTAGTGTTTGGGTTAGGTTTAGGGATAGTGTTTGGGTTTGGGTTAGGGTTAGGTTTAGGGTTAGGGTTAGAGTTAGGGTTACTGTTTGGCTTAGGGTTAGGGTTAGGGTTAGGGATAGGCGATAGGGATAGGGTTAGGGTTAGGATTGGGGTTAATATTTGGGCTTGTGTTAGAGTTAGTGTTAGGGTTAGAATTAGGGTTAGGTTTAGTGTTAGGATTAGGGTTTGGGTTTCGGTTAGGTTTAGTGTTAGGATTAGTGTTTGGGCTTTGTTTAGGGTTAGGTTTAGGGATAGTGGTAGGTTTTGGTTTGGCTTAGGGTTAGGGTTATTGTTAGGGTTTGGGTTAGGGTTAGTGTTAGGATTAGGCTTTGGGTTAGGGTTAGGTTTAGGGTTAGGGTTAGGGTTAGAGTTGGGGTTGGGGTTTGGGTTTGGGTTAGAGTCAGGTATCGGGTTAGGTTTTGGGTTAGGTTTAAGGTTAGGGTTAGGGTTTGGGTTAGGGTTTGCGTTCGGGTTAAGATTAGTGTTAGGGTTAGGGGTTAGGGTTAGGGTTAGGCTTAGGGTTAGGGTTAGGGTTATTGTTACGATTAGGGTTTAGGGTAGGGTTAGCTTTAGGGTTAGGGTTAGGGTTAGGGTGTGTGTTAGTGTTACGGTTAGGGTTATGGTTAGGGTTACGGTTTGGGTTAGGATTAGCATTAGGGTTAGGTCAGTGTTTGGGCTTGGGTTAGGGTTAGGTTTAGGTTTAGGGTTAGGGTTAGGGTTAGGGCTAGGCGATAGTGATAGGGTTAGGGTTAGGGTTAGGGTTAGCGATTGCACTTGGGTTAGGGTTAGTGTTAGGGTTAGTATTAGGGTTAGGTTTAATGTTAGGATTAGGGTTTGGTTTTCGGTAAGGGTTAGGTTTAGGGTTAGAGTTAGGGTTTGGGTTAGGGTTTGGGTTAGTGTTAAGGTTAAGGTTAGGGTTAGGGTTTGGGTTTGGGTTTGGGTTAGGGTTAGGTTTAGGGTTAGGGTTAGGATTTGATTAGGGTTAGTGTTAGGTTTTGGGTTAGGGTTAGGTTTAGGGTTAGGGTTTAGGGTTTAGTGTTAGAGTTCAGGTTAGGGTTAGGGTTAGGGTTTGGGTTTTTGTTAGGGTTTGGAATACGGTTAGTGTTAGGGTTTGGGTTAGGGTTAACGTTGAAGTTTGGGTTTGGGTTAGGTTTAGGGTTAGATTTAGGTTTTGGTATAGGGTTAGTGTTAGGGTTTGTGTTAGGGTTAGGGTTAGTGTTAGGGTTTAGGGTTTAGGGTTACGGTTATGGTTCAGGTTAGATTTAGGGTTAGTGTTACGGTTAGGGTTTGGGTTAGGGTTAGGGTTAGGGTTAGGGTTTGTGTTAGGGTTACGGTTAGCGTTATGGTTAGGGTTACGGTTTGGGTTAGGGTTAGGGTTAGGTTTAGGGTTAGTGTTTGGGCTTGGATTAGGGTTAGGTTTAGGGTTATGTTTAGAGTTAGGGTTAGTGTTTCGCTTAGGGTTAGGGTTAGGGTTAGGTTTCGGGTTAGGGTTAGAGTTAGGGTTAGGGTTTGGCTTAGGGTTAGGTTTAGGTTTAGGGTTAGGGTTAGGGCTAGGCGATAGCGATAGGGTTAGGGTTAGGGTTAGGGTTAGGGTTTGGGTTAGGGTTAGGGTTAGGGTTATGGTTAGGGTTACGGGTTTGGTTGGGGTTAGGGTTAGGGTTAGTTTTAGGGTTTGGGTTTGGGTTATGGTTATGTTTAGGGTTAGGATTAGGATTAGGGTTAGGTTTAGGGTTTGGGTTAGGGTTAGTGTTAGAGTTTGGGTTTGAGTTAGGCTTAGGGTTAGGGTTAGGGTTAGGGTTGGGGTTAGTGTTAGGGTTAGGGTTAGTGTGTGGGTTTGGGTTAGGGTTAGGCTTAGGGTTAGGGTTAGGGTAAGTTTTAGGGTTAGGGCTTGGTTAAGGGTTAGGGTTAGAGTTAGGGTTAGGGTTTTGTTTAGGGTTAGGTTTAGGAATCGGTTTAGGTTTAGGGTGTGGGTTTGGGTTAGGGTTAGTTTTAGGGTTAGTATTAGGGTAAGTGTTAGGTTAGGGTTTGGATTAGGGTTAGGGTTAGCTTTAGGATTAGGTTTAGGGTTTGGTTTGGTTTAGGGTTAGTTTTAGGGTTAGGATAAGTGTTACTTTTAGGGTTAGGGTTAGGGTTAGGGTTATGGTTAGTTTTAGGGCTTGGGTTAGGGTTAGGGTTAGGGTTAGGGCTTGGGTTTAGGTTAGGTTTAGGGTTTGGGTTAGGCTTTGGGTTAGGGTTTGGGTTTGGGTTTGGTTTAGGTTTAGGGTTACGATTAGGGTTAGGATTTGGGTTTGGGTTAGAGTTAGGTATAGGGTTAGGGTTTGGGTTAGGTTTAGTGTTAGGGTTAGGGTTTGGGTTAGGGTTTCGGTTAGGGTTAAGTTTAGAGTTAGGGTTAGGGTTTAGGGTTAGGGTTAGGGTTTGTGTTAGGGTTAGGTTTAGGGTTAGGGTTAGGGTTAGTGTTAGCGTTTGGGTTAGAGTTAGTATTAGGTTTAGGGTTAGTGTTTGGGCTTGGGTTAGGGTTCGATTAAGGTTAGGGTAGAGTTAGGGTTAGGGTTTGGCTTAGGGTTAGGTTTAGGGTTAGGGTTAGGGCTAGGTGATAGGGATAGGGTTTGGCTTAGGGTTAGGGTTAAGGTTAGGGCTAGGCGATAGGGATAGGGTTAAGGTTAGGGTTTGGGTTAGGGTTAGTGTTAGGTTTAGGGTTAGGGTTAGAGTTTGGTTTGGTTTACGGTTAGTGTGAGGGTTAGGGAAAGGGCTAGGGTTAGGGTTAGGGTTAGGGGTGGTTTAGGGTTAGGGTTAGAGTTAGGATTAAGGTTAGGGTTAAGGTTTAGGTTTGGGTTAGAGTTAAGTTTAGAGTTGGGGTTTGGTTTAAGGTTAGGTTTAGGGTTAGGGTTGGGGGTAGGGTTAGGGTTATCGTTAGGGTTAGGCTTAGGATGAGGGCGACGTTTAGGTTTGGGTTTGGGGTTGGGGTTGGGGTTAGGGTAGGGGTTGGGGTTGGGTTTGGGTTAGGGTTAGTGTTACGGATAGTATAAGGGTTAGGGTTGGGGTTAGGGTTAGGTTTAAAGTTACTGTTAGAGGTTGGTTTAGGGTTAGGGTTAGGTTTAGGGTTAGGGTTAGGGTTAGTCTTAGGGATTGGTTTGGGGTAGGGTTAGTGTTAGGGTTAGGGATAGTTTAGGTTAGGTTTAGGGTTAGGGTTAGGGTTTAGGTTTGGTTTAGGGTTAGGGTTAGGCTTAGGGTATGGGTTAGGGTTTAGGTTTCGTTTAGGGTTTGGGTTAGGGTTAGTTTTAGGGCTTGGGTTAGGGTTAGGGTTAGGGTTAGGGCTTGGGTTTAGGTCAGGTTTAAGGTGTGGGTTAGGCTTACGGTTAGGATTTGTGTTTGGGTTAGGTTTAGCTTTAGTGTTAGGGTTAGGGGTAGCGTTAGTTTTAGGGCTTGAGTTAGGGTTAGGGTTAAGTTTAGGGATTGGGTTTAGGTTAGGTTTAGGGTTTGGGTTAGGCTTAGGGTTAGGGTTTGGGTTTGGGTTAGTTTTAGGTTTAGGGTTAGGTTTAGGGTTTGGTTTAGGCTTAGGGTTAGGGTTTGGGTTTGGGTTAGTTTTAGGTTTAGGGTTAGGGTTAGTGTTAGGGTTAGTGTTAGGGTTAGGGTTTGGGTTTGGGATAGAGTAAGGTATCGGGTTAGGGTTTGGGTTAGGTTCAAGGTTAGGGTTAGGGTTTGGGTTAGGGTTTGGGTTAGGGTTAGTGTTAGGTTTAGGGTTAGGGTTAGCGTTAGGGTTTGGGTTAGCGTTAGGGTTAAGGTTAGTGTTAGGGTTAGGGTTAGGGTTAGGGTTAGGGTTTGGGTTAGGGTTAGGGTTAGGGTTTGG
>CM069528.1:7250000-7252500 GCA_035773235.1 Eospalax fontanierii
TTAGGGTTAGGGTTTTGGTTAGGGTTAGGGTTAGGGTTAGTGTTCCGGTTAGGATTTGGGGTAGGTTAGGTTTATTTGTAGGGTTAGGGTTAGGGTTTGTGTTAGGGTTAGGGTTAGGGTTTGGGTTAGTGTTTGGGTTAGGTTTAGGGATAGTGTTTGGGTTTGGGTTAGGGTTAGGTTTAGGGTTAGGGTTAGAGTTAGGGTTACTGTTTGGCTTAGGGTTAGGGTTAGGGTTAGGGATAGGCGATAGGGATAGGGTTAGGGTTAGGATTGGGGTTAATATTTGGGCTTGTGTTAGAGTTAGTGTTAGGGTTAGAATTAGGGTTAGGTTTAGTGTTAGGATTAGGGTTTGGGTTTCGGTTAGGTTTAGTGTTAGGATTAGTGTTTGGGCTTTGTTTAGGGTTAGGTTTAGGGATAGTGGTAGGTTTTGGTTTGGCTTAGGGTTAGGGTTATTGTTAGGGTTTGGGTTAGGGTTAGTGTTAGGATTAGGCTTTGGGTTAGGGTTAGGTTTAGGGTTAGGGTTAGGGTTAGAGTTGGGGTTGGGGTTTGGGTTTGGGTTAGAGTCAGGTATCGGGTTAGCTTTTGGGTTAGGTTTAAGGTTAGGGTTAGGGTTTGGGTTAGGGTTTGCGTTCGGGTTAAGATTAGTGTTAGGGTTAGGGGTTAGGGTTAGGGTTAGGCTTAGGGTTAGGGTTAGGGTTATTGTTACGATTAGGGTTTAGGGTAGGGTTAGCTTTAGGGTTAGGGTTAGGGTTAGGGTGTGTGTTAGTGTTACGGTTAGGGTTATGGTTAGGGTTACGGTTTGGGTTAGGATTAGCATTAGGGTTAGGTCAGTGTTTGGGTTTGGGTTAGGGTTGGGTTTAGGTTTGGGGTTAGGGTTAGGGTTAGGGCTAGGCGATAGTGATAGGGTTAGGGTTAGGGTTAGGGTTAGCGATTGCACTTGGGTTAGGGTTAGTGTTAGGGTTAGTATTAGGGTTAGGTTTAATGTTAGGATTAGGGTTTGGTTTTCGGTAAGGGTTAGGTTTAGGGTTAGAGTTAGGGTTTGGGTTAGGGTTTGGGTTAGTGTTAAGGTTAAGGTTAGGGTTAGGGTTTGGGTTTGGGTTTGGGTTAGGGTTAGGTTTAGGGTTAGGGTTAGGATTTGGTTAGGGTTAGTGTTAGGTTTTGGGTTAGGGTTAGGTTTAGGGTTAGGGTTTAGGGTTTAGTGTTAGAGTTCAGGTTAGGGTTAGGGTTAGGGTTTGGGTTTTTGTTAGGGTTTGGAATACGGTTAGTGTTAGGGTTTGGGTTAGGGTTAACGTTGAAGTTTGGGTTTGGGTTAGGTTTAGGGTTAGATTTAGGTTTTGGTATAGGGTTAGTGTTAGGGTTTGTGTTAGGGTTAGGGTTAGTGTTAGGGTTTAGGGTTTAGGGTTACGGTTATGGTTCAGGTTAGATTTAGGGTTAGTGTTACGGTTAGGGTTTGGGTTAGGGTTAGGGTTAGGGTTAGGGTTTGTGTTAGGGTTACGGTTAGGGTTATGGTTAGGGTTACGGTTTGGGTTAGGGTTAGGGTTAGGTTTAGGGTTAGTGTTTGGGCTTGGATTAGGGTTAGGTTTAGGGTTATGTTTAGAGGTAGGGTTAGTGTTTCGCTTAGGGTTAGGGTTAGGGTTAGGTTTCGGGTTAGGGTTAGAGTTGGGGTTAGGGTTTGGCTTAGGGTTAGGTTTAGGTTTAGGGTTAGGGTTAGGGCTAGGCGATAGCGATAGGGTTAGGGTTAGGGTTAGGGTTAGGGTTTGGGTTAGGGTTAGGGTTAGGGTTATGGTTAGGGTTACGGGTTTGGTTGGGGTTAGGGTTAGGGTTAGTTTTAGGGTTTGGGTTTGGGTTATGGTTATGTTTAGGGTTAGGATTAGGATTAGGGTTAGGTTTAGGGTTTGGGTTAGGGTTAGTGTTAGAGTTTGGGTTTGAGTTAGGCTTAGGGTTAGGGTTAGGGTTAGGGTTGGGGTTAGTGTTAGGGTTAGGGTTAGTGTGTGGGTTTGGGTTAGGGTTAGGCTTAGGGTTAGGGTTAGGGTAAGTTTTAGGGTTAGGGCTTGGTTAAGGGTTAGGGTTAGAGTTAGGGTTGGGGTTTTGTTTAGGGTTAGGTTTAGGAATCGGTTTAGGTTTAGGGTGTGGGTTTGGGTTAGGGTTAGTTTTAGGGTTAGTATTAGAGTAAGTGTTAGGTTAGGGTTTGGATTAGGGTTAGGGTTAGCTTTAGGATTAGGTTTAGGGTTTGGTTTGGTTTAGGGTTAGTTTTAGGGTTAGGATAAGTGTTACTTTTAGGGTTAGGGTTAGGGTTAGGGTTATGGTTAGTTTTAGGGCTTGGGTTAGGGTTAGGGTTAGGGTTAGGGCTTGGGTTTAGGTTAGGTTTAGGGTTTGGGTTAGGCTTTGGGTTAGGGTTTGGGTTTGGGTTTGGTTTAGGTTTAGGGTTACGATTAGGGTTAGGATTTGGGTTTGGGTTAGAGTTAGGTATAGGGTTAGGGTTTGGGTTAGGGTTTCGGTT
>CM069528.1:7270000-7280000 GCA_035773235.1 Eospalax fontanierii
AGGGTTAGAATTAGGATTAGGGTTAGGTTTAGGGTTTGGGTTAGGGTTAGTGTTAAGGTTTGGTTTTGAGTTAGGGTTAGGGTTAGAGTTAGGTTTAGGGTTGGGGTTAGTGTTAGGGTTAGGGTTAGTGTGTGGGTTTGGGTTAGGGTTAGGCTTACGGTCAGGGTTAGGGTAAGTGTTAGGGTTAGGGCTTGGGTAAGGTTAGGGTTAGGGTTAGGGTTAGGGTTTCGTTTAGGTTTAGGTTTAGGATTCGGTTTATGTTTAGGGTGTGGGTTTGGGTTAGGGTTTGGCTTAGGGTTAGTATTAGGGTAAGTGTTAGGGTTAGGGTTTGGATTAGGGTTAGGGTTAACTTTAGGCTTAGGGTTAGGGTTTGGTTTGGTTTAGGGTTAGTGTTAGGGTTAGGGTTAGGGTTAGAGGTCGTTTAGGGTTAGGGTTAGGGGTAGGATTAAGGTTAGGGTTAAGGTTTAGGTTTGGGTTAGAGTTAAGTTTAGAGTTGGGGTTTGGTTTAAGGTTAGGTTTAGGGTTAGGGTTGGGGTTAGGGTTAGGGTTATCATTAGGGTTAGGTTTAGGATTAGGGTTAGGTTTAGGTTTAGGTTTTGGGTTAGGGTTAGGGTTAGGGTTAGGTTTAGGGTTTGTTTTGTGTTAGGGTTAATGTTACGGATAGTGTAAGGGTTAGGTTTGGGGTTAGGGTTAGGTTTAGAGTTACTGTTAGAGGTTGGTTTAGGGTTAGGGTTAGGTTTAGGGTTAGGGTTAGGGTTAGGGTTAGGGATTGGTTTGGGTAGGGTTAGTGTTAGGGTTAGGGATAGTTTAGGTTAGGGTTAGGGTTAGGGTTAGGGTTTAGGTTTGGTTTAGGGTTAGGGTTAGGCTTTGGGTATGGGTTAGGGTTTAGGTTTCGTTTAGGGTTTGGGTTAGGGTTAGTTTTAGGGCTTGGGTTAGGGTTAGGGTTAGGGTTAGGGCTTGGGTTTAGGTCAGGATTAAGGTGTGGGTTAGGCTTACGGTTAGGATTTGTGTTTGGGTTAGGTTTAGCTTTAGTGTTAGGGTTAGGGTTAGCGTTAGTTTTAGGGCTTGAGTTAGGGTTAGGGTTAAGTTTAGGGATTGGGTTTAGGTTAGGTTTAGGTTTTGGGTTAGGCTTAGGGTTAGGGTTTGGGTTTGGGTTAGTTTTATGTTTAGGGTTTGGGTTAGTGTTAGGGTTAGTGTTAGGGTTTGGGTTTGGGATAGAGTAAGGTATCGGGTTAGGGTTTGGGTTAGGTTCAAGGTTAGGGATAGGGTTTGGGTTAGGGTTAGTGTTAGGTTTAGGGTTAGGGTTAACGTTAGGGTTTAGGTTAGCGTTAGGGTTATGGTTAGTGTTAGGGTTAGGGTTAGGGTTAGGGTTAGGGTTTGGGTTAGGGTTAGGGTTAGGGTTTGGGTTTGAGTCATGGTTAGGGTTAGGGTTAGGGTCCTGGTTGGGGTTAGTGTTAGGGTTAGGGTTAGGGTGTGGGTTTGGGTTAGGGTTAGGCTTAGGTTTAGGGTTAGGCTAAGTGTTAGGGTTAGGGCTTGGGTAAGTGTTAGGGTTAGGTTTAGGATTTCGTTTAGGGTTAGCTTTAGGGTTCGGGTTAGGTTTAGTGTGTGGGTTTGGGTTAGGGTTAGGCTTCGGGTTCGAGTTAGGGTAAGTGTTAGGTTAGGGTTTGGATTAGGGTTAGTGTTAATTTTAGGCTTAGGTTTAGGGTTTGGTTTGGTTTAGGGTTACTGTTAGGGTTAGTGTAAGGGTTAGGTTTAGGGTTAGGGTTAGGTTTAGGGTTAGGGTTAGGGTTAGGGTTAGGGATTGGGTTAGGGTTTAGGATTAGGGTTAGGGTTTAGGGTTTGTGTTAGGGTTAGGGTTAGGGTTAGGGTTAGGGTTGTGTTTTGGGTTAGGGTTAGCGTTAGGTTTAGGGTTAGTGTTTGGTCTTGGGTTAGGGTTAGGTTTAGGGTTAGGGTTAAAGTTAGAGTTACGGTTTGGCTAAGGGTTAGGGTTATGGTTAGGGCTAGGCAGAAGGGATTGGATTAGGGTTAGGGTTAGTGTTAGGATTTGCACTTGGGTTAGGGTTAGTGTTAGGGTTAGTATTAGGGTTAGGTTTAGTGTTAGGATTAGGGTTTGGGTTTCTGTTAGGGTTAGGGTTAGGGTTAGGATTTGGGTTAGGGTTTGGGTTAGGGTTAGGTTTATGGTTAGGGTTAGGATTTGGGTTAGGGTTAGTGTTAGGTTTTGGGTTAGGGTCAGGTTTCGGGTTAGGTTTTAGGGTTTAGTGTTAGCGTTCGGGTTAGGGTTAGCGTTAGGTTTAAGGTTAGGCTTTGGGTTAGGGTTAAGATTAGGGTTAGGGTTAGGGGTTAGGCTTAGGGTTAGGGTTAGGGTTAGTGTTAGGGTTAGGGTTTGGGTTTGGCTTAGAGTAAGCTATCGGGTTAGAGTTTAGGTTACGTTTAAGGTTAGGGTTAAGGTTTGGGTTAGGGTTTGGGTTAGGGTTAAGTTTAGGGTTAGGGTTAGGGGTTAGGGTTAGGGTTAGGGTTAGGGTTTGGGTTAGGGTTTGTGTTAATGTTAGGGTTAGTGTTACGGTTAGGGTTTAGGGTAGGGTTAGGTTTAGGGTTAGGGTTAGGGTTCGGGTTTGTATTAGGGTTACGGTTAGGGTTATGGTTATGGTTACGGGTTGGGTTAGGATTAGGGTTAGGTTTAGGGTTATTGTTTGGGCTTGGGTTAGGGTTAGGTTTAGGGTTAGGGTTAGAGTTAGGTTTAGGGTTTGGATTAGGGTTAGGGTTAGGGTTAGGGTTAGTGTTAGGGTTAGGGTTTATGTTTGGGTTAGAGTAAGGTATCGTGTTAGAGTTTGGGTTATGTTTAAGGTTAGGGGTAAGGTTTGGGTTAGGGTTTGGGTTAGGGTTAAGTTTAGGGTTAGGGTTAGGGGTTAGGGTTAGGGTTAGGGTTAGGGTTTGGGTTAGGGTTTGGGTTAATGTTAGGGTTAGTTTTACGGTTAGGGTTTAGGGTAGGGTTAGGTTTAGGGTTAGGGTTAGGGTTCGTGTTTGTGTTAGGGTTACGGTTAGGGTTATGGTTATGGTTACGGGTTGGGTTAGGTTTAGGGTTAGGTTTAGGGTTAATGTTTGGGCTTGGGTTAGGGTTAGGTTTAGGGTTAGGGTTAGAGTTAGGTTTAGGGTTTGGATTAGGGTTAGGGTTTGGGTTAGGGTTAGGGTTCGGGCTAGGCGATAGTGATAGGGTTAGGGTTAGGGTTAGGGTTAGGTTTTGGGCTTGGGATAGGGTTAGTGTTAAGGTTAGTATTAGGGTTAGGTTTAGTGTAAGGATTAGCGTTTGGGTTTCGTTTAGGGTTAGGGTTATGGTTAGGGTTAGGGTTGGGGTTACTGTTAGGGTTAGGGTTAGTGTGTGGGTTTGGGTTAGGGTTAAGCTTAGTGTTAGGGTTAGGGTAAGTGTTAGGGTTAGGGTTTGGATTAGGGTTACGGTTAGGTTTAGGCTTAGGGTTAGTGTTAGGTTTGGTTTAGGGTTAGTGTTATGGTTAGGGTAAGGGGTAGGGTTAGGGTTAGGGTTAGTTTTAGGGCTTGGGTTAGGGTTAGGGTTAGGGTTAGGGATTGGGTTTAGGTTAGGTTTAGGGTTTGGGTTAGGCGTAGGGTTAGGGTTTGGGTTTGGGTTTGGGTTTGGGTTAGGTTTAGGTTTATGGTTAGGGTTAGGGTTAGGGTTTGGGTTTGGGTTAGAGTAAGGTATAGGGTTAGGGTTTGGGTTAGGTTTAGTGTTAGGTTTAGGGTTTGGGTTAGGGTTTGGGTTAGGGTTAGGGTTAGGGTTACGGTTAGGGTTAGATTTAGGGTTAAATTTAGGTTTAGGTTTTGGGTTAGGATTAGGGTTAGGGTTAGGGTTTGGTTTGGGTTACGGTTATGGTTACATTTAGGGTTAAATTTAGGTTTAGGTTTTGGGTTAGGATTAGGGTTAGGGTTAGGGTTTGGTTTGGGTTAGGGTTAAAGTTACGGATAGGGTAAGGGTTAGGTTTGGGGTTAGGCTTTGGTTTAGGGTTACTGTTAGAGGTTGGTTTAGGGTGAGGGTTAGGGTTAGGGTTACGGTTAGGGGTTCGGTTTGGTTTGGGGTCGGGTTAGTGTTAGGGTTAGGGATAGAGTTTAGGTTAGGGTTAGGGTTAGGGTTAGGGTTAGTGTTTAGTTTGGTTTAGGGTTAGGTTTAGGGTAGGGTTTGGGTTAGGGTTTAGGTTTGTGTTAGGGTTAGGGTTAGGGTTAGTTTTAGGGCTTGGGTTTGGGTTAGGGTTAGGGTTAGGGCTTGGGTTTAGGTTAGGTTTAAGGTTTGGGTTAGGCTTAGCTTTAGTGTTTGTGTTTCGGTTAGGTTTAGGTTTAGGGTTAGCGTTAGGGTTAGGGTTAGTGTTAGGGTTAGGGTTTGGGTTTGGGTTGGAGTAAGGTATCAGGTTAGGGTTTGGGTTAGGTTTAAAGTTAGGGTTAGGGTTTGGGTTAGGGTTTGGGTTAGGTTTAAAGTTAGGGTTAGGGTTAGGGGTTAGGGTTAGGGTTAGGGTTAGGGTTAGGATTAGGGTTAGGGTTAGGTTTAGGGTTTGCGTTAGGGTTTGGGTTACGGTTAGGGTTAGTGTTACGTTTAGGGTTTAGGGTAGGGTTAGGTTTAGGGTTAGGGTTAGGGTTAGGGTGTGTGTTAGGGTTGCGGTTATGGTTATAGTTAGGGTTACGGTTTGGGTTAGGGTTAGGGTTAGGTTTAGGGTTAGTGTTTGGGCTTGGGTTCGGGTTAGATTTAGGGTTAGGGTAGAGTTAGGGTTAGGGTTTGGCTTAGGGTTAAGGTTAGGGTTAGGGTTAGGGTTAGGGCTAGGCGATAGGGATAGGGTTTGGGTTAGGGTTAGGGTTAGGGTTTGGGCTTGGTTTAGGATTAGTTTTAGGGTTAGTATTAGGGTTAGGTTTAGTGTTAGGATTAGGGTTTGGGTTTAGGTTAGGGTTACAGTTAGGGTTAGGGTTTGGGTTAGTGTTAGGGTTTGGGATAGTGTTAGGGTTAGGATAAGGGTTAGGGTTAGGGTTTGTGTTAGGCTTAGGGTTAGGGTTAGGGTTAGTGTTAGAATTAGGGTTTGTGTTAGGTTTAGGGTTACGGTTAGGGTTAAGGTTTAGGTTTGGGTTAGGGTTAGGGTTAGGGCTAGGGTTTGGTTTAGGTTTAGGGTTAGGGTTAGGGTGAGGGTTAGGTTTAGGATTTGGGTTAGGGTTAGGGTTAGGGTTAGGGTTAGGATTTGGGTTAGGGTTGGGGTTAGGGTTAGGGTTAGGATTTGGGTTAGGGTTATGGTTATGTTTAGGGTTAGAATTAGGATTAGGGTTAGGTTTAGGGTTTGGGTTAGGGTTAGTGTTAAGGTTTGGGTTTGAGTTAGGGTTAGGGTTAGAGTTAGGTTTAGGGTTGGGGTTAGTGTTAGGGTTAGGGTTAGTGTGTGGGTTTGGGTTAGGGTTAGGCTTACGGTCAGGGTTAGGGTAAGTGTTAGGGTTAGGGCTTGGGTAAGGTTAGGGTTAGGGTTAGGGTTAGGGTTTCGTTTAGGTTTAGGTTTAGGATTCGGTTTATGTTTAGGGTGTGGGTTTGGGTTAGGGTTTGGCTTAGGGTTAGTATTAGGGTAAGTGTTAGGGTTAGGGTTTGGATTAGGGTTAGGGTTAACTTTAGGCTTAGGGTTAGGGTTTGGTTTGGTTTAGGGTTAGTGTTAGGGTTAGGGTTAGGGTTAGAGGTCGTTTAGGGTTAGGGTTAGGGGTAGGATTAAGGTTAGGGTTAAGGTTTAGGTTTGGGTTAGAGTTAAGTTTAGAGTTGGGGTTTGGTTTAAGGTTAGGTTTAGGGTTAGGGTTGGGGTTAGGGTTAGGGTTATCATTAGGGTTAGGTTTAGGATTAGGGTTAGGTTTAGGTTTAGGTTTTGGGTTAGGGTTAGGGTTAGGGTTAGGTTTAGGGTTTGGTTTGTGTTAGGGTTAATGTTACGGATAGTGTAAGGGTTAGGTTTGGGGTTAGGGTTAGGTTTAGAGTTACTGTTAGAGGTTGGTTTAGGGTTAGGGTTAGGTTTAGGGTTAGGGTTAGGGTTAGGGTTAGGGATTGGTTTGGGTAGGGTTAGTGTTAGGGTTAGGGATAGTTTAGGTTAGGGTTAGGGTTAGGGTTTAGGTTTGGTTTAGGGTTAGGGTTAGGCTTTGGGTATGGGTTAGGGTTTAGGTTTCGTTTAGGGTTTGGGTTAGGGTTAGTTTTAGGGCTTGGGTTAGGGTTAGGGTTAGGGTTAGGGCTTGGGTTTAGGTCAGGATTAAGGTGTGGGTTAGGCTTACGGTTAGGATTTGTGTTTGGGTTAGGTTTAGCTTTAGTGTTAGGGTTAGGGTTAGCGTTAGTTTTAGGGCTTGAGTTAGGGTTAGGGTTAAGTTTAGGGATTGGGTTTAGGTTAGGTTTAGGGTTTGGGTTAGGCTTAGGGTTAGGGTTTGGGTTTGGGTTAGTTTTAGGTTTAGGGTTAGGGTTAGTGTTAGGGTTAGGGTTAGGGTTTGGGTTTGGGATAGAGTAAGGTATCGGGTTAGGGTTTGGCTTAGGTTCAAGGTTAGGGTTAGGGTTTGGGTTAGGGTTAGTGTTAGGTTTAGGGTTAGGGTTAACGTTAGGGTTTAGGTTAGCGTTAGGGTTATGGTTAGTGTTAGGGTTAGGGTTAGGGTTAGGGTTAGGGTTTGGGTTAGGGTTAGGGTTAGGGTTTGGGTTTGAGTCATGGTTAGGGTTAGGGTTAGGGTCCTGGTTGGGGTTAGTGTTAGGGTTAGGGTTAGGGTGTGGGTTTGGGTTAGGGTTAGGCTTAGGTTTAGGGTTAGGCTAAGTGTTAGGGTTAGGGCTTGGGTAAGTGTTAGGGTTAGGTTTAGGATTTCGTTTAGGGTTAGCTTTAGGGTTCGGGTTAGGTTTAGTGTGTGGGTTTGGGTTAGGGTTAGGCTTCGGGTTCGAGTTAGGGTAAGTGTTAGGTTAGGGTTTGGATTAGGGTTAGTGTTAATTTTAGGCTTAGGTTTAGGGTTTGGTTTGGTTTAGGGTTACTGTTAGGGTTAGTGTAAGGGTTAGGTTTAGGGTTAGGGTTAGGTTTAGGGTTAGGGTTAGGGTTAGGGTAAGGGATTGGGTTAGGGTTTAGGAATAGGGATAGGGTTTAGGGTTTGTGTTAGGGTTAGGGTTAGGGTTAGGGTTAGGGTTAGGGTTGTGTTTTGGGTTAGGGTTAGCGTTAGGTTTAGGGTTAGTGTTTGGTCTTGGGTTAGGGTTAGGTTTAGGGTTAGGGTTAGAGTTAGAGTTACGGTTTGGCTTAGGGTTAGGGTTATGGTTAGGGCTCGGCAGTAGGGATTGGATTAGGGTTAGGGTTAGTGTTAGGATTTGCACTTGGGTTAGGGTTAGTGTTAGGGTTAGTATTAGGGTTAGGTTTAGTGTTAGGATTAGGGTTTGGGTTTCTGTTAGGGTTAGGGTTAGGGTTAGGATTTGGGTTAGGGTTTGGGTTAGGGTTAGGTTTATGGTTAGGGTTAGGATTTGGGTTAGGGTTAGTGTTAGGTTTTGGGTTAGGGTCAGGTTTCGGGTTAGGTTTTAGGGTTTAGTGTTAGCGTTCGGGTTAGGGTTAGCGTTAGGTTTAAGGTTAGGGTTTGGGTTAGGGTTAAGATTAGGGTTGGGGTTAGGGGTTAGGCTTAGGGTTAGGGTTAGGGTTAGTGTTAGGGTTAGGGTTTGGGTTTGGGTTAGAGTAAGGTATCGGGTTAGAGTTTAGGTTACGTTTAAGGTTAGGGTTAAGGTTTGGGTTAGGGTTTGGGTTAGGGTTAAGTTTAGGGTTAGGGTTAGGGGTTAGGGTTAGGGTTAGGGTTAGGGTTTGGGTTAGGGTTTGTGTTAATGTTAGGGTTACTGCTACGGTTAGGGTATAGGGAAGGGTAAGGTATAGGGTTAGGGTTAGGGTTCGGGTTTGTATTAGGGTTACGGTTAGGGTAATGGTTATGGTTCCGGGTTGGGTTAGGATTAGGGTTAGGTTTAGGGTTATTGTTTGGGCTTGGGTTAGGTTTATGTTTAGGGTTAGGGTTAGAGTTAGGTTTAGGGTTTGGATTAGGGTTAGGGTTTGGGTTAGGGTTAGGGTTCGGGCTAGGCGATAGTGATAGGGTTAGGGTTAGGGTTAGGGTTAGGTTTTGGGCTTGGGATAGGGTTAGTGTTAAGGTTAGTATTAGGGTTAGGTTTAGTGTAAGGATTAGCGTTTGGGTTTCGGTTAGGATTAGGGTTACGGTTAGGGTTAGGGTTAGGGTTTGGGTTAGTGTTAGGGTTAGGGTTAGTGTGTGCGTTTGGGTTAGGGTTAAGCTTAGTGTTAGGGTTAGGGTAAGTGTTAGGGTTAGGGTTTGGATTAGGGTTACGGTTAGGTTTAGGCTTAGGGTTAGTGTTAGGTTTGGTTTAGGGTTAGTGTTAGGGTTAGGGTAAGGGGTAGGGTTAGGGTTAGGGTTAGTTTTAGGGCTTGGGTTAGGGTTAGGGTTAGGGTTAGGGATTGGGTTTAGGTTAGGTTTAGGGTTTGGGTTAGGCGTAGGGTTAGGGTTTGGGTTTGGGTTTGGGTTAGGTTTAGGTTTATGGTTAGGGTTAGGGTTTGGGTTTGGGTTAGAGTAAGGTATAGGGTTAGGGTTTGGGTTAGGTTTAGTGTTAGGTTTAGGGTTTGGGTTAGGGTTTGGGTTAGGGTTAAGGTTAGGGTTAGGGTTAGTGTTAGGGTTAGGGTTAGATTTAGGGTTAGATTTAGGTTTAGGTTTTGGGTTAGGATTAGGATTAGGGTTAGGGTTTGGTTTGGGTTAGGGTTAATGTTACGGATAGGGTAAGGGTTAGGTTTGGGGTTAGGCTTTGGTTTAGGGTTACTGTTAGAGGTTGGTTTAGGGTGAGGGTTAGGGTTAGGGTTACGGTTAGGGGTTCGGTTTGGTTTCGGGTCGGGTTAGTGTTAGGGTTAGGGATAGAGTTTAGGTTAGGGTTAGGGTTAGGGTTAGGGTTAGTGTTTAGTTTGGTTTAGGGTTAGGTTTAGGGTAGGGTTTGGGTTAGGGTTTAGGTTTGTGTTAGGGTTAGGGTTAGGGTTAGTTTTAGGGCTTGGGTTAGGGTTAGGGTTATGGTTAGGGCTTGGGTTTAGGTTAGGTTTAAGGTTTGGGTTAGGCTTAGCGTTAGTGTTTGTGTTTCGGTTAGGTTTAGGTTTAGGGTTAGCGTTAGGGTTAGGGTTAGTGTTAGGGTTAGGGTTTGGGTTTGGGTTGGAGTAAGGTATCAGGTTAGGGTTTGGGTTAGGTTTAAAGTTAGGGTTAGGGTTTGGGTTAGGGTTTGGGTTAGGTTTAAGGTTAGGGTTAGGGTTACGGGTTAGGGTTAGTGTTAGGGTTAGGGTTAGGATTAGGGTTAGGGTTAGGTTTAGGGTTTGCGTTAGGTTTTGGGTTACGGTTAGGGTTAGTGTTACGTTTAGGGTGTAGGATAGGGTTAGGTTTAGGGTTAGGGTTAGGGTTAGGGTGTGTGTTAGGGTTATAGTTAGGGTTACGGTTTGGGTTAGGGTTAGGGTTAGGTTTAGGGTTAGTGTTTGGGCTTGGGTTAGGGTTAGATTTAGGGTTAGGGTAGAGTTAGGTTTAGGGTTTGGCTTAGGGTTAAGGTTAGGGTTAGGGTTAGGGTTAGACTAGGCGATAGGGATAGGGTTTGAGTTAGGGTTAGGGTTAGGGTTTGGGCTTGGGTTAGGATTAGTTTGAGGGTTAGTATTAGGGTTAGGTTTAGTGTTAGGATTAGGGTTTGGGTTTCGGTTAGGGTTACAGTTAGGGTTAGGGTTTGGGTTAGTGTTAGGGTTTGGGATAGTGTTAGGGTTAGGATAAGGGTTAGGGTTAGGGTTTGTGTTAGGCTAAGGTTAGGGTTAGGGTTAGTGTTAGAATTAGGGTTTGTGTTAGGTTTAGGGTTACGGTTAGGGTTAAGGTTTAGGTTTGGGTTAGGGTTAGGGTTAGGGCTAGGGTTTGGTTTAGGTTTAGGGTTAGGGTTAGGGTGAGGGTTAGGTTTAGGATTTGGGTTAGGGTTAGGGTTAGGGTT
>CM069528.1:7282500-7322500 GCA_035773235.1 Eospalax fontanierii
GGTTTGGGTTAGGGTTAGGGTTAGGGTTTGGGTTTGAGTCATGGTTAGGGTTAGGGTTAGGGTCCTGGTTGGGGTTAGTGTTAGGGTTAGGGTTAGGGTGTGGGTTTGGGTTAGGGTTAGGCTTAGGTTTAGGGTTAGGCTAAGTGTTAGGGTTAGGGCTTGGGTAAGTGTTAGGGTTAGGTTTAGGATTTCGTTTAGGGTTAGCTTTAGGGTTCGGGTTAGGTTTAGTGTGTGGGTTTGGGTTAGGGTTAGGCTTCGGGTTCGAGTTAGGGTAAGTGTTAGGTTAGGGTTTGGATTAGGGTTAGTGTTAATTTTAGGCTTAGGTTTAGGGTTTGGTTTGGTTTAGGGTTACTGTTAGGGTTAGTGTAAGGGTTAGGTTTAGGGTTAGGGTTAGGTTTAGGGTTAGGGTTAGGGTTAGGGTTAGGGATTGGGTTAGGGTTTAGGATTAGGGTTAGGGTTTAGGGTTTGTGTTAGGGTTAGGGTTAGGGTTAGGGTTAGGGTTAGGGTTGTGTTTTGGGTTTGGGTTAGCGTTAGGTTTAGGGTTAGTGTTTGGTCTTGGGTTAGTGTTAGGTTTAGGGTTAGGGTTAGAGTTAGAGTTACGGTTTGGCTTAGGGTTAGGGTTATGGTTAGGGCTCGGGAGTAGGGATTGGATTAGGGTTAGGGTTAGTGTTAGGATTTGCACTTGGGTTAGGGTTAGTGTTAGGGTTAGTATTAGGGTTAGGTTCAGTGTTAGGATTAGGGTTTGGGTTTCTGTTAGGGTTAGGGTTAGGGTTAGGATTTGGGTTAGGGTTTGGGTTAGGGTTAGGTTTATGGTTAGGGTTAGGATTTGGGTTAGGGTTAGTGTTAGGTTTTGGGTTAGGGTCAGGTTTCGGGTTAGGTTTTAGGGTTTAGTGTTAGCGTTCGGGTTAGGGTTAGCGTTAGGTTTAAGGTTAGGCTTTGGGTTAGGGTTAAGATTAGGGTTAGGATTAGGGGTTAGGCTTAGGGTTAGGGTTAGGGTTAGTGTTAGGGTTAGGGTTTGGGTTTGGGTTAGAGTAAGGTATCGGGTTAGAGTTTAGGTTATGTTTAAGGTTAGGGTTAAGGTTTGGGTTAGGGTTTGGGTTAGGGTTAAGTTTAGGGTTAGGGTTAGGGGTTAGGGTTAGGGTTAGGGTTAGGGTTTGGGTTAGGGTTTGTGTTAATGTTAGGGTTAGTGTTACGGTTAGGGTTTAGGGTAGGGTTAGGTTTAGGGTTAGGGTTAGGGTTCGGGTTTGTATTAGGGTTACGGTTAGGGTTATGGTTATGGTTACGGGTTGGGTTAGGATTAGGGTTAGGTTTAGGGTTATTGTTTGGGCTTGGGTTAGGGTTAGGTTTAGGGTTAGGGTTAGAGTTAGGTTTAGGGTTTGGATTAGGGTTAGGGTTTGGGTTAGGGTTAGGGTTTGGGCTAGGCGATAGTGATAGGGTTAGGGTTAGGGTTAGGGTTAGGTTTTGGGCTTGGGATAGGGTTAGTGTAAGGTTAGTATTAGGGTTAGGTTTAGTGTAAGGATTAGCGTTTGGGTTTCGGTTAGGGTTAGGGTTAGGGTTAGGGTTAGGGTTAGGGTTGGGGTTAGTGTTAGTGTTAGGGTTAGTGTGTGGGTTTGGGTTAGGGTTAAGCTTAGTGTTAGGGTTAGGGTAAGTGTTAGGGTTAGGGTTTGGATTAGGGTTACGGTTAGGTTTAGGCTTAGGGTTAGTGTTAGGTTTGGTTTAGGGTTAGTGTTAGGGTTAGGGTAAGGGGTAGGGTTAGGGTTAGGGTTAGTTTTAGGGCTTGGGTTAGGGTTAGGGTTAGGGTTAGGGATTGGGTTTAGGTTAGGTTTAGGGTTTGGGTTAGGCGTAGGGTTAGGGTTTGGGTTTGGGTTTGGGTTAGGTTTAGGTTTATGGTTAGGGTTAGGGTTAGGGTTTGGGTTTGGGTTAGAGTAAGGTATAGGGTTAGGGTTTGGGTTAGGTTTAGTGTTAGGTTTAGGGTTTGGGTTAGGGTTTGGGTTAGGGTTAAGGTTAGGGTTAGGGTTAGGGTTAGGGTTAGGGTTAGATTTAGGGTTAGATTTAGGTTTAGGTTTTGGGTTAGGATTAGGATTAGGGTTAGGGTTTGGTTTGGGTTAGGGTTAATGTTACGGATAGGGTAAGGGTTAGGTTTGGGGTTAGGCTTTGGTTTAGGGTTACTGTTAGAGGTTGGTTTAGGGTGAGGGTTAGGGTTAGGGTTACGGTTAGGGGTTCGGTTTGGTTTCGGGTCGGGTTAGTGTTAGGGTTAGGGATAGAGTTTAGGTTAGGGTTAGGGTTAGGGTTAGGGTTAGTGTTTAGTTTGGTTTAGGGTTAGGTTTAGGGTAGGGTTTGGGTTAGGGTTTAGGTTTGTGTTAGGGTTAGGGTTAGGGTTAGTTTTAGGGCTTGGGTTAGGGTTAGGGTTATGGTTAGGGCTTGGGTTTAGGTTAGGTTTAAGGTTTGGGTTAGGCTTAGCGTTAGTGTTTGTGTTTCGGTTAGGTTTAGGTTTAGGGTTAGCGTTAGGGTTAGGGTTAGTGTTAGGGTTAGGGTTTGGGTTTGGGTTGGAGTAAGGTATCAGGTTAGGGTTTGGGTTAGGTTTAAAGTTAGGGTTAGGGTTTGGGTTAGGGTTTGGGTTAGGTTTAAGGTTAGGGTTAGGGTTACGGGTTAGGGTTAGTGTTAGGGTTAGGGTTAGGATTAGGGTTAGGGTTAGGTTTAGGGTTTGCGTTAGGGTTTGGGTTACGGTTAGGGTTAGTGTTACGTTTAGGGTGTAGGATAGGGTTAGGTTTAGGGTTAGGGTTAGGGTTAGGGTGTGTGTTAGGGTTATAGTTAGGGTTACGGTTTGGGTTAGGGTTAGGGTTAGGTTTAGGGTTAGTGTTTGGGCTTGGGTTAGGGTTAGATTTAGGGTTAGGGTAGAGTTAGGCTTAGGGTTTGGCTTAGGGTTAAGGTTAGGGTTAGGGTTAGGGTTAGGGCTAGGCGATAGGGATAGGGTTTGAGTTAGGGTTAGGGTTAGGGTTTGGGCTTGGGTTAGGATTAGTTTGAGGGTTAGTATTAGGGTTAGGTTTAGTGTTAGGATTAGGGTTTGGGTTTCGGTTAGGGTTACAGTTAGGGTTAGGGTTTGGGTTAGTGTTAGGGTTTGGGATAGTGTTAGGGTTAGGATAAGGGTTAGGGTTAGGGTTTGTGTTAGGCTAAGGTTAGGGTTAGGGTTAGTGTTAGAATTAGGGTTTGTGTTAGGTTTAGGGTTACGGTTAGGGTTAAGGTTTAGGTTTGGGTTAGGGTTAGGGTTAGGGCTAGGGTTTGGTTTAGGTTTAGGGTTAGGGTTAGGGTGAGGGTTAGGTTTAGGATTTGGGTTAGGGTTAGGGTTAGGGTTAGGGTTAGGATTTGGGTTAGGGTTGGGGTTAGGGTTAGGGTTAGGATTTGGGTTAGGGTTATGGTTATGTTTAGGGTTAGGATTAGGATTAGGGTTAGGTTTAGGGTTTGGGTTAGGGTTAGTGTTAGGGTTTGGGTTTGAGTTAGGGTTAGGGTTAGAGTTAGGTTTAGGGTTGGGGTTAGTGTTAGGGTTAGGGTTAGTGTGTGGGTTTGGGTTAGGGTTAGGCTTATGGTCAGGGTTAGGGTAAGTGTTACGGTTAGGGCTTGGGTAAGGGTTAGGGTTAGGGTTAGGGTTTCGTTTAGGGTTAGGTTTAGGATTCGGTTTATGTTTAGGGTGTGGGTTTGGGTTAGGGTTTGGCTTAGGGTTAGTATTAGGGTAAGTGTCAGGGTTAGGGTTTGGATTAGGGTTAGGGTTAGCTTTAGGCTTAGGTTTAGGGTTTGGTTTGGTTTAAGGTTAGTGTTAGGGTTAGGATAAGTGTTACGGTTAGGGTTAAGGTTAGGGTTAGGGTTAGGGTTAGGGTTAGGGTTAGGGCTTGGGGTTAGGTTAGGTTTAGGGTTTGCGTTAGGCTTAGGGTTAGGGTTTGGGTTTAGGTTTGTTTTAGGTTTAGGGTTACGGTTAGGGTTAGGATTTGGGTTTGGGTTAGAGTTAGGTATAGGGTTAGGGTTTGGGTTAGGTTTAGTGTTAGGGTTAGAGTTAGGGTTAGGGTTTGGCTTAGGGTTAGGGTTAAGGTTAGGGCTAGGCGATAGGAATAGGGTTAGGGTTAGGGTTTGGGTTAGGGTTATTGTTAGGTTTAGGGTTAGGGTTAGGGTTTGGTTTGGTTTACGGTTAGTGTGAGGGTTAGGGGAAGGGCTAGGGTTAGGGTTAGGGTTAGGGTTGGTTTAGGGTTAGGGTTAGGGGTAGGATTAAGGTTAGGGTTAAGGTTTAGGATTGGGTTAGAGTTAAGTTTAGAGTTGGGGTTTGGTTTAAGGTTAGGTTTAGGGTTAGGGTTGGGGTTAGGGTTAGGGTTAGGGTTATTTATAAGGTTAGGTTTAGGATTAGGGTTAGGTTTAGGTTTAGGTTTTGGGTTAGGGTTAGGGTTAGTGTTAGGGTTAGGGTTAGGGTTTGGTTTGTGTTAGGGTTAATGTTACGGATAGTGTAATGGTTAAGTTTGGGGTTAGGGTTAGGTTTATGATTACTGTTAGAGGTTGGTTTAGGGTTAGGGTTAGGTTTAGGGTTAGGGTTAGGGTTAGGGTTAGGGATTGATTTGGGGTAGGGTTAGAGTTAGGGTTAGGGATAGTTTAGGTTAGGTTTAGGGTTAGGGTTAGGGTTTAGGTTTGGGTTAGGGTTAGGGTTAGGGTTAGGGTATGGGTTAGGGTTTAGGTTTGTTTTAGGGTTAGGGTTAGGGTTAGTTTTTGGGCTTGGGTTAGGGTTAGGGTTAGGGTTAGGGCTTGGGTTTAGGTCTGGTTTAAGGTGTGGGTTAGGCTTACGGTTAGGATTTGTGTTTGGGTTAGGTTTAGCTTTAGTGTTAGGGTTAGCGTTAGTTTTAGGGCTTGAGTTAGGGTTAGGGTTAAGTTTAGGGATTGGGTTTAGGTTAGGTTTAGGGTTTGGGTTAGGCTTAGGGTTAGGGTTTGGGTTTGGGTTAGGTTTAGGTTTAGGGTTACGGTTAGGGTTAGGATTTGGGTTTGGTTTAGAGTTAGGTATAGGGTTAGGGTTTGGGTTAGTTTTAGTGTTAGGGTTAATTTTGGGTTAGGGTTTCGGTTAGGGTTAAGGTTAGGGTTAGGGTTAGGGTTTAGAGTTAGGGTTAGGGTTTGTGTTAGGGTTAGGGTTAGGGTTAGGGTTAGGGTTAGCGTTTGGGCTAGAGTTAGGGTTAGGTTTAGGGTTAGTGTTTGGGCTTGGGTTGGAGTAAGGTATCAGGTTAGGGTTTGGGTTAGGTTTAAAGTTAGGGTTAGGGTTTGGGTTAGGGTTTGGGTTAGGTTTAAGGTTAGGGTTAGGGTTAGGGTTAGGGGATTGGGTTAGGGTTAGGGTTAGGATTAGGGTTAGGGTTAGGTTTAGGGTTTGCGTTAGGGTTTGGGTTACGGTTAGGGTTAGTGTTACGTTTAGGGTTTAGGGTATGGTTAGGTTTAGGGTTAGGGTTAGGGTTAGGGTGTGTGTTAGGGTTGCGGTTAGGGTTATAGTTAGGGTTACGGTTTGGGTTAGGGTTAGGGTTAGGTTTAGTGTTAGTGTTTGGGCTTGGGTTAGGGTTAGATTTAGGGTTAGGGTAGAGTTAGGGTTAGGGTTTGTGTTAGGGTTAAGGTTAGGGTTAGGGTTAGGGTTAGGGCTAGGCGATAGGGATAGGGTTTGGGTTAGGGTTAGGGTTAAGGTTTGGGCTTGTGTTAGGATTAGTTTTAGGGTTAGTATTAGGGTTAGGTTTAGTGTTAGGATTAGGGTTTGTGTTTCGGTTAGGGTTACAGTTAGGGTTAGGGTTTGGGTTAGTGTTAGGGTTTGGGATAGTGTTAGGGTTAGGATAAGGGTTAGGGTTAGGGTTTGTGTTAGGCTTAGGGTTAGGGTTAGGGTTAGTGTTAGAATTAGGGTTTGTGTTAGGTTTAGGGTTACGGTTAGGGTTAAGGTTTAGGTTTGGGTTAGGGTTAGGGTTAGGGCTAGGGTTTGGTTTAGGTTTAGGGTTAGGGTTAGGGTGAGGGTTAGGTTTAGGATTTGGGTTATGGTTAGGGTTAGGGTTAGGGTTAGGGTTAGGATTTGGGTTAGGGTTGGGGTTAGGGTTAGGGTTAGGATTTGGGTTAGGGTTATGGTTATGTTTAGGGTTAGGATTAGGATTAGGGTTAGGTTTAGGGTTTGGGTTAGGGTTAGTGTTAGGGTTTGGGTTTGAGTTAGGGTTAGGGTTAGAGTTAGGTTTAGGGTTGGGGTTAGTGTTAGGGTTAGGGTTAGTGTGTGGGTTTGGGTTAGGGTTAGGCTTACGGTCAGGTTTAGGTTAAGTGTTAGGGTTAGGGCTTGGGTAAGGGTTAGGGTTAGGGTTAGGGTTAGGGTTTCGTTTAGGGTTAGGTTTAGGATTCGGTTTATGTTTAGGGTGTGGGTTTGGGTTAGGGTTTGGCTTAGGGTTAGTATTAGGGTAAGTGTTAGGGTTAGGGTTTGGATTAGGGTTAGGGTTAGCTTTAGGCTTAGGGTTAGGGTTTGGTTTGGTTTAGGATTAGTGTTAGGGTTAGGATAAGTGTTACGGTTAGGGTTAGGGTTAGGGTTAGGGTTAGGGTTAGGGTTAGGGTTAGGCCTTGGGTTTAGGTTAGGTTTAGGGTTTGCGTTAGGCTTAGGGTTAGGGTTTGGGTTTGGGTTTGTTTTAGGTTTAGGGGTACGGTTAGGGTTAGGATTTGGGTTTGGGTTAGAGTTAGGGATAGGGTTAGGGGTTGGGTTAGGTTTAGTGTTAGGGTTGGAGTTAGGGTTAGGGTTTGGCTTAGGGTTAGGGTTAAGGTTAGGGCTAGGAGATAGGAATAGGGTTAGGGTTAGGGTTTGGGTTAGGGTTAGTGTTAGGTTTAGGGTTAGGGTTAGGGTTTGGTTTGGTTTACGGTTAGTGTGAGGGTTAGGGAAAGGGTTAGGGTTAGGGTTAGGGTTAGGGGTGGTTTAGGGTTAGGGTTAGGGGTAGGATTAAGGTTAGGGTTAAGGTTTAGGTTTGGGTTAGAGTTAAGTTTAGAGTTGGGGTTTGGTTTAAGGTTAGGTTTAGGGTTAGGGTTGGGGTTAGGGTTAGGGTTAGGGTTATTTATAGGGTTAGGTTTAGGATTAGGGTTAGGTTTAGGTTTAGGTTTTGGTTTAGGGTTAGGGTTAGGGTTAGGGTTAGGGTTAGGGTTTGGTTTGTGTTAGGGTTAATGTTACGGATAGTGTAAGGTTTAAGTTTGGGGTTAGGGTTAGGTTTAGGATTACTGTTAGAGGTTGGTTTAGGGTTAGGGTTAGGTTTAGGGTTAGTGTTAGGGTCAGGGTTAGGGATTGATTTGGGGTAGGGTTAGTGTTAGGGTTAGGGATAGTTTAGGTTAGGTTTAGGGTTAGGGTTAGGGTTTAGGTTTGGGTTAGGGTTAGGGTTAGGGTTAGGGTATGGGTTAGGGTTTAGGTTTGGTTTAGGGTTAGGGTTAGGGTTAGTTTTTGGGCTTGGGTTAGGGTTAGGGTTAGGGTTAGGGCTTGGGTTTAGGTCAGGTTTAAGGTGCGGGTTAGGCTTACGGTTAGGATTTGTGTTTGGGTTAGGTTTAGCTTTAGTGTTAGGGTTAGGGTAAGCGTTAGTTTTAGGGCTTGAGTTAGGGTTAGGGTTAAGTTTAGGGATTGGGTTTAGGTTAGGTTTAGGGTTTGGGTTAGGCTTAGGGTTAGGGTTTCGGTTTGGGTTAGGTTTAGGTTTAGGGTTACGCTTAGGGTTAGGATTTGGGTTTGGGTTAGAGGTAGGTATAGGGTTAGGGTTTGGGTTAGGTTTAGTGTTAGGGTTAAAGTTTGGGTTAGGGTTTCGGTTAGGGTTAAGGTTAGGGTTAGGGTTAGGGTTTAGGGTTAGGGTTATGGTTTGTGTTAGGGTTAGGGTTAGGGTTAGGGTTAGGGTTAGGGTTAGCGTTTGGGTTAGAGTTAGGGTTAGGTTTAGGGTTAGTGTTTGGGCTTGGGTTAGGGTTAGGTTTAGTGTTAGGGTTAGAGTTAGGGTTAGGGTTTGGCTTAGGATTAGGGTTAAGTTTAGGGCTAGGCGATAGGAATAGGGTTAGGGTTAGGGTTTGAGTTAGGGTTAGTGTTAGGTTTAGGGTTAGGGTTAGGGTTTGGTTTGGTTTACGGTTCGTGTGAGGGTTAGGGAAAGGGTTAGGGTTAGGGTTAGGGTTTGATTTAGGGTTTAGGTTTGGGTTAGGGTTAGGGTTAGGGTTAGGGTTAGTTTTAGGGCTTGGGTTAGGGTTAGGGTTAGGGTTAGGGCTTGGGTTTAGGTTAGGTTTAAGGTTTGGTTTAGGTTTAGGGTTAACTTTTCTGTTTTGGTTAGGTTGAAGTTTAGATTTAGGGTTAGGGTTAGGGTTAGTGTTAGGGTTAGGGTTTGGGTTTGTGTTAGAGTAAGGTATCGGGTTAGAGTTTGGGTTCTATTTAAGGTTAGGGTTAAGGTTTGGGTTAGGGTTTGGGTTAGGGTTAAGTTTAGGGTTAGGGTTAGGGGTTAGGGTAGGGTTAGGGTTAGGGTTTGTGTTAGGGTTTGGGTTAATGTTAGGGTTAGTGTTACGGTTACGGTTTAGGGTAGGGTTAGGTTTAGGGTTAGGGTTAGGGTTCGGGTTTGTGTTAGGGTTACGGTTAGGGTTATGGTTATGGTTACGGGTTGGTTT
The DNA here is from genome assembly GCA_035773235.1 of Eospalax fontanierii. Classification (NCBI taxonomy): domain Eukaryota; kingdom Metazoa; phylum Chordata; class Mammalia; order Rodentia; family Spalacidae; genus Eospalax; species Eospalax fontanierii. Next base: position 7,291,135 of record CM069528.1, read on the forward strand.
AGGGTTAGGGTTAGGTTTAGGGTTATTGTTTGGGCTTGGGTTAGGGTTAGGGTTAGGTTTAGGGTTAGGGTTAGAGTTAGATTTAGGGTTTGGATTAGGGTTAGGTTTTGGGTTAGGGTTAGGGTTCGGGCTAGGCGATAGTGATAGGGTTAGGGTTAGGGTTAGGTTTTGGGCTTGGGATAGGGTTAGTGTTAAGGTTAGTATTAGGGTTAGGTTTAGTGTAAGGATTAGCGTTTGGGTTTCGGTTAGGGTTAGGGTTGTGGTTAGGGTTAGGGTTGGGGTTAGTGTTAGGGTTAGGGTTAGTGTGTGGGTTTGGGTTAGGGTTAAGCTTAGTGTTAGGGTTAGGGTAAGTGTTAGGGTTAGGGTTTGGATTAGGGTAAGGGTTAGGTTTAGGCTTAAGGTTAGTGTTAGGTTTGGTTTAGGGTTAGTGTTAGGGTTAGGGTAAGGGGTAGGGTTAGGGTTAGGGTTAGTTTTAGGGCTTGGGTTAGGGTTAGGGTTAGGGTTAGGGATTGGGTTTAGGTTAGGTTTAGGGTTTGGGTTAGGCGTAGGGTTAGGGTTTGGGTTTGGGTTTGGGTTAGTTTTAGGTTTATGGTTAGGGTTAGGGTTAGGGTTTGGGTTTGGGTTAGAGTAAGGTATAGGGTTAGGGTTCGGGTTAGGTTTAGTGTTAGGTTTAGGGTTTGGGTTAGGGTTTGGGTTAGGGTTAAGGTTAGGGTTAGGGTTAGGGTTAGGGTTAGGGTTAGGGTTAGGGTTAGGGTTAGATTTAGGGTTAGATTTAGGTTTAGGTTTTGGGTTAGGATTAGGGTTAGGGTTAGGGTTTGGTTTGGGTTAGGGTTAATGTTACGGATAGGGTAAGGGTTAGGTTTGGGGTTAGGCTTTGGTTTAGGGTTACTGTTAGAGGTTGGTTTAGGGTGAGGGTTAGGGTTAGGGTTACGGTTAGGGGTTCGGTTTGGTTTGGGATCGGGTTAGTGATAGAGTTTAGGTTAGGATTAGGGTTATGGTTAGGGTTAGGGTTAGGTTTAGGGTTAGGTTTAGAGTTAGAGTTAGGGTTTGGCTTAGGTTTAGGGTTATGGTTAAGGCTCGGCAGTAGGGATTGGGTTAGGGTTAGGTTTAGGGTTAGGGTTTGCACTTGGGTTAGGGTTAGTGTTAGGGTTAGTATTAGGGTTAGGTTTAGTGTTAGGATTAGGGTTTGGGTTTCGGTTAGGGTTAGGGTTAGGGTTAGGATTTGGGTTATGGTTTGGGTTAGGATTAGGTTTATGGTTAGGGTTAGGATTTGTTTTAGGGTTAGTGTTAGGTTTTGGGTTAGGGTCAGGTTTAGGGTTAGGGTTTAGGGTTTAGTGTTAGCGTTCGGGTTAGGGTTAGCGTTAGGTTTAAGGTTAGGTTTTGGGTTAGGGTTAAGATTAGGGTTAGGGTTAGGGGTTAGGCTTAGGGTTAGGGTTAGGGTTCGGGTTAGGGTTAGGGTTTAGGTTTGGTTTAGGGTTAGGGTTAGGGTTAGGGTTAGGGTTTGGGTTAGGGTTTAGGTTTGGGTTAGGGTTAGGCTTAGGGTTAGTTTTAGGGCTTGGGTTAGGGTTAGGGTTAGGGTTAGGGCTTGGGTTTAGGTTAGGTTTAAGGTTTGGGTTAGGCTTAGGGTTAGGTTTTGTGTTTTGGTTAGGTTGACGTTTAGATTTAGGGTTAGGGTTAGGGTTAGTGTTAGGGTTAGGGTTTGAGTTTGGGTTAGAGTAAGGTATCGGGTTAGGGTTTGGGTTATGTTTAAGGTTAGGGTTAAGGTTTGGGTTAGGGTTTGGGTTAGGGTTAAGGTTAGGGTTAGGGTTAGGGGTTAGGGTTAGGGTTAGGGTTAGGGTTTGGGTTAGGGTTTGGGTTAAGGTTAGGGTTGGTGTTCCGGTTGGGTTTTAGGGTAGCGTTAGGCTTAGGCTTAGGGTTAGGGTTATTGTTACGGTTAGGGTTTAGGGTAGGGTTAGCTTTAGGGTTAGGGTTAGGGATAGGGTGTGGGTTAGTGTCTCGGTTAGGGTTATGGCTAGTGTTACGGTTTGGGCTAGGGTTAGGGGTAGGGTTAGGTCAGTGTTTGGGCTTGGGTTAGGGTTAGGGTTAGGGTTAGGGTTAGGGTTAGGGTTAGGGTTAGGGTTAGGGCTAGGCGATAGTGATAGGGTTAGGGTTAGGGTTAGGGCTAGGCGATAGTGATAGGGTTAGGGTTAGGTTTAGGGTTAGCGATTGCACTTGGGTTAGGGTTAGTGTTAGGGTTAGTATTAGGGTTAGGTTTAATGTTAGGATTAGGGTTTGGTTTTCGGTTAGGGTTAGGTTTAGGGTTAGAGTTAGGGTTTGGGTTAGGGTTTGGGTTAGTGTTAAGGTTAAGGTTAGGGTTAGGGTTTGGGTTTGGGTTTGGGTTAGGGTTAGGTTTACGGATAGGGTTAGGATTTGGGTTAGGGTTAATGTTAGGTTTTGGGTTAGGGTTAGGTTTAGGGTTAGGGTTTAGGGTTTAGTGTTAAAGGTCAGGTTAGGGTTAGGGTGAGGGTTTGGGTAGGGTTAGGGTTTGGGTTTTTGTTAGGGTTAGGGTTAGGGTTAAGGTTAGGGTTTGGGTTAGTGTTAGGGTTTGGAATACGGTTAGTGTTAGGGTTTGGGTTAGGGTTTGGGTTAGGGTTAAGGTTAGGGTTAGGGTTAGGGTTAGGGTTAGGGTTAGGGTTAGGGTTAGATTTAGGGTTAGATTTCGGTTTAGGTTTTGGGTTAGGATTAGGGTTAGGGTTAGGGTTTGGTTTGGGTTAGGGTTAATGTTACGGATAGGGTAAGGGTTAGGTTTGGGGTTAGGCTTTGGTTTAGGGTTACTGTTAGAGGTTGGTTTAGGGTGAGGGTTAGGGTTAGGGTTACGGTTAGGGGTTCGGTTTGGTTTGGGATCGGGTTAGTGATAGAGTTTAGGTTAGGATTAGGGTTATGGTTAGGGGTAGTGTTTAGTTTGGTTTAGGGTTAGGGTTAGGGTTTAGGTTTGTGTTAGGGTTAGGGTTAGGGTTAGTTTTAGGGCTTGGGTTAGGGTTAGGGTTAGGGTTAGGGCTTGGGTTTAGGTTAGGTTTAAGATTTGGGTTAGGCTTAGCGTTAGTGTTTGTGTTTCGGTTAGGTTTAGGTTTAGGGTTAGCGTTAGGGTTAGGGTTAGTGTTAGGGTTAGGGTTTGGGTTTGGGTTGGAGTAAGGTATCAGGTTAGGGTTTGGGTTAGGTTTAAAGTTAGGATTTGGATTTGGTTTAGGTTTAAGGTTAGGGTTAGGGTTAGGGGTGAGGGTTAGTGTTAGGGTTAGGGTTAGGATTAGGGTTAGGGTTAGGTTTAGGGTTTGCGTTAGGGTTTGGGTTACGGTTAGGGTTAGTGTTACGTTTAGGGTTTAGGGTAGGGTTAGGTTTAGGGTTAGGGTTAGGGTTAGGGTGTGTGTTAGGGTTGCGGTTAGGGTTATAGATAGGGTTACGTTTTGGGTTAGGGTTAGGGTTAGGTTTAGGGTTAGTGTTTGGGCTTGGGTTAGGGTTAGATTTAGGGTTAGGGTAGAGTTAGGGTTATGCTTTTGGCTTAGGGTTAAGGTTAGGGTTAGGGTTAGGGTTAGGGCTAGGCGATAGGGATAGGGTTTGCGTTAGGGTTAGGGTTAGGGTTTGGGCTTGGGTTAGGATTAGTTTTAGGGTTAGTATTAGGGTTAGGTTTAGTGTTAGGATTAGGGTTTGGGTTTCGGTTAGGGTTACAGTTAGGGTTAGGGTTTGGGTTAGTGTTAGGGTTTGGGATAGTGTTAGGGTTAGGATAAGGGTTAGAGTTAGGGTTTGTGTTAGGCTTAGGGTTAGGGTTAGGGTTAGTGTTAGAATTAGGGTTTGTGTTAGGTTTAGGGTTACGGTTAGTGTTAAGGTTTAGGTTTGGGTTAGGGTTAGGGTTTGTGTTAGGGTTATGGTTATGGTTAGGGTTAGGGTTAGGGTTAGGGTTTAGGGTTAGGGTTAGGGTTAGGGTTAGGGTTAGGGTTAGGGTTAGGTTTAGAGTTAGAGTTAGGGTTTGGCTTAGGTTTAGGGTTATGGTTAGGGCTCGGCAGTAGGGATTGGGTTAGGGTTAGGTTTAGGGTTAGGGTTTGCACTTGGGTTAGGGTTAGTGTTAGGGTTAGTATTAGGGTTAGGTTTAGTGTTAGGATTAGGGTTTGGGTTTCGGTTAGGGTTAGGGTTAGGGTTAGGATTTGGGTTATGGTTTGGGTTAGGATTAGCTTTATGGTTAGGGTTAGGATTTGTTTTAGGGTTAGTGTTAGGTTTTGGGTTAGGGTCAGGTTTAGGGTTAGGGTTTAGGGTTTAGTGTTAGCGTTCGGGTTAGGGTTAGCGTTAGGTTTAAGGTTAGGTTTTGGGTTAGGGTTAAGATTAGGGTTAGGGTTAGGGGTTAGGCTTAGGGTTAGGGTTAGGGTTCGGGTTAGGGTTAGGGTTTAGGTTTGGTTTAGGGTTAGGGTTAGGGTTAGGGTTTGGGTTAGGGTTTAGGTTTGGGTTAGGGTTAGGCTTAGGGTTAGTTTTAGGGCTTGGGTTAGGGTTAGGGTTAGGGTTAGGGCTTGGGTTTAGGTTAGGCTTAAGTTTTGCGTTAGGCTTAGGGTTAGGTTTTGTGTTTTGGTTAGGTTGACGTTTAGATTTAGGGTGAGGGTTAGGGTTAGTGTTAGGGTTAGGGTTTGAGTTTGGGTTAGAGTAAGGTATCGCGTTAGGGTTTGGGTTATGTTTAAGGTTAGGGTTAAGGTTTGGGTTAGGGTTTGGGTTAGGGTTAAGGTTAGGGTTAGGGTTAGGGGTTAGGGTTAGGGTTAGGGTTAGGGTTTGGGTTAGGGTTTGGGTTAAGGTTAGGGTTAGTGTTACGGTTAGGTTTTAGGGTAGGGTTAGGCTTAGGCTTAGGGTTAGGGTTATTGTTACGGTTAGGGTTTAGGGTAGGGTTAGCTTTAGGGTTAGGGTTAGGGTTAGGGTGTGTGTTAGTGTTACGGTTAGGGTTATGGTTAGTGTTACGGTTTGGGTTAGGGTTAGGGTTAGGGTTAGGTCAGTGTTTGGGCTTGGGTTAGGGTTAGGGTTAGGGTTAGGGTTAGGGTTAGGGTTAGGGTTAGGGCTAGGCGATAGTGATAGGGTTAGGGTTAGGGTTAGGGCTAGGCGATAGTGATAGGGTTAGGGTTAGGGTTAGGGTTAGCGATTGCACTTGGGTTAGGGTTAGTGTTAGGGTTAGTATTAGGGTTAGGTTTAATGTTAGGATTAGGGTTTGGTTTTCGGTTAGGGTTAGGTTTAGGGTTAGAGTTAGGGTTTGGGTTAGGGTTTGGGTTAGTGTTAAGGTTAAGGTTAGGGTTAGGGTTTGGGTTTGGGTTTGGGTTAGGGTTAGGTTTACGGATAGGGTTAGGATTTGGGTTAGGGTTAATGTTAGGTTTTGGGTTAGGGTTAGGTTTAGGGTTAGGGTTTAGGGTTTAGTGTTAAAGTTCAGGTTAGGGTTAGGGTTAGGGTTTGGTTAGGTTAGGTGTTTGGTTTTTTGTTAGGGTTAGGGTTGGGGTTAAGTTTAGGGTTTGGTTTAGTGTTAGGGTATGGAATACGGTTAGTGTTAGGGTTTGGGTTAGGGTTTGGGTTAGGGTTAAGGTTAGGGTTAGGGTTAGGGTTAGGGTTAGGGTTAGGGTTAGGGTTAGATTTAGGGTTAGATTTAGGTTTAGGTTTTGGGTTAGGATTAGGGTTAGGGTTAGGGTTTGGTTTGGGTTAGGGTTAATGTTACGGATAGGGTAAGGGTTAGGTTTGGGGTTAGGCTTTGGTTTAGGGTTACTGTTAGAGGTTGGTTTAGGGTGAGGGTTAGGGTTAGGGTTACGGTTAGGGGTTCGGTTTGGTTTGGGATCGGGTTAGTGATAGAGTTTAGGTTAGGATTAGGGTTATGGTTAGGGGTAGTGTTTAGTTTGGTTTAGGGTTAGGGTTAGGGTTTAGGTTTGTGTTAGGGTTAGGGTTAGGGTTAGTTTTAGGGCTTGGGTTAGGGTTAGGGTTAGGGTTAGGGCTTGGGTTTAGGTTAGGTTTAAGATTTGGGTTAGGCTTAGCGTTAGTGTTGTGTTTCGGTTAGGTTTAGGTTTAGGGTTAGCGTTAGGGTTAGGGTTAGTGTTAGGGTTAGGGTTTGGGTTTGGGTTGGAGTAAGGTATCAGGTTAGGGTTTGGGTTAGGTTTAAAGTTAGGGTTAGGGTTTGGGTTAGGTTTAAGGTTAGGGTTAGGGTTAGGGGTGAGGGTTAGTGTTAGGGTTAGGGTTAGGATTAGGGTTAGGGTTAGGTTTAGGGTTTGCGTTAGGGTTTGGGTTACGGTTAGGGTTAGTGTTACGTTTAGGGTTTAGGGTAGGGTTAGGTTTAGGGTTAGGGTTAGGGTTAGGGTGTGTGTTAGGGTTGCGGTTAGGGTTATAGATAGGGTTACGTTTTGGGTTAGGGTTAGGGTTAGGTTTAGGGTTAGTGTTTGGGCTTGGGTTAGGGTTAGATTTAGGGTTAGGGTAGAGTTAGGGTTATGCTTTTGGCTTAGGGTTAAGGTTAGGGTTAGGGTTAGGGTTAGGGCTAGGCGATAGGGATAGGGTTTGCGTTAGGGTTAGGGTTAGGGTTTGGGCTTGGGTTAGGATTAGTTTTAGGGTTAGTATTAGGGTTAGGTTTAGTGTTAGGATTAGGGTTTGGGTTTCGGTTAGGGTTACAGTTAGGGTTAGGGTTTGGGTTAGTGTTAGGGTTTGGGATAGTGTTAGGGTTAGGATAAGGGTTAGAGTTAGGGTTTGTGTTAGGCTTAGGGTTAGGGTTAGGGTTAGTGTTAGAATTAGGGTTTGTGTTAGGTTTAGGGTTACGGTTAGTGTTAAGGTTTAGGTTTGGGTTAGGGTTAGGGTTTGTGTTAGGGTTATGGTTATGGTTAGGGTTAGGGTTAGGGTTAGGGTTTAGGGTTAGGGTTAGGGTTAGGGTTAGGGTTAGGGTTAGGGTTAGGTTTAGAGTTAGAGTTAGGGTTTGGCTTAGGTTTAGGGTTATGGTTAGGGCTCGGCAGTAGGGATTGGGTTAGGGTTAGGTTTAGGGTTAGGGTTTGCACTTGGGTTAGGGTTAGTGTTAGGGTTAGTATTAGGGTTAGGTTTAGTGTTAGGATTAGGGTTTGGGTTTCGGTTAGGGTTAGGGTTAGGGTTAGGATTTGGGTTATGGTTTGGGTTAGGATTAGCTTTATGGTTAGGGTTAGGATTTGTTTTAGGGTTAGTGTTAGGTTTTGGGTTAGGGTCAGGTTTAGGGTTAGGGTTTAGGGTTTAGTGTTAGCGTTCGGGTTAGGGTTAGCGTTAGGTTTAAGGTTAGGTTTTGGGTTAGGGTTAAGATTAGGGTTAGGGTTAGGGGTTAGGCTTAGGGTTAGGGTTAGGGTTCGGGTTAGGGTTAGGGTTTAGGTTTGGTTTAGGGTTAGGGTTAGGGTTAGGGTTTGGGTTAGGGTTTAGGTTTGGGTTAGGGTTAGGCTTAGGGTTAGTTTTAGGGCTTGGGTTAGGGTTAGGGTTAGGGTTAGGGCTTGGGTTTAGGTTAGGTTTAAGTTTTGGGTTAGGCTTAGGGTTAGGTTTTGTGTTTTGGTTAGGTTGACGTTTAGATTTAGGGTTAGGGTTAGGGTTAGTGTTAGGGTTAGGGTTTGAGTTTGGGTTAGAGTAAGGTATCGGGTTAGGGTTTGGGTTATGTTTAAGGTTAGGGTTAAGGTTTGGGTTAGGGTTTGGGTTAGGGTTAAGGTTAGGGTTAGGGTTAGGGGTTAGGGTTAGGGTTAGGGTTAGGGTTTGGGTTAGGGTTTGGGTTAAGGTTAGGGTTAGTGTTACGGTTAGGTTTTAGGGTAGGGTTAGGCTTAGGCTTAGGGTTAGGGTTATTGTTACGGTTAGGGTTTAGGGTAGGGTTAGCTTTAGGGTTAGGGTTAGGGTTAGGGTGTGTGTTAGTGTTACGGTTAGGGTTATGGTTAGTGTTACGGTTTGGGTTAGGGTTAGGGTTAGGGTTAGGTCAGTGTTTGGGCTAGGGTTAGGGTTAGGGTTAGGGTTAGGGTTAGGGTTAGGGTTAGGGTTAGGGCTAGGCGATAGTGATAGGGTTAGGGTTAGGGTTAGGGCTAGGCGATAGTGATAGGGTTAGGGTTAGGGTTAGGGTTAGCGATTGCACTTGGGTTAGGGTTAGTGTTAGGGTTAGTATTAGGGTTAGGTTTAATGTTAGGATTAGGGTTTGGTTTTCGGTTAGGGTTAGGTTTAGGGTTAGAGTTAGGGTTTGGGTTAGGGTTTGGGTTAGTGTTAAGGTTAAGGTTAGGGTTAGGGTTTGGGTTTGGGTTTGGGTTAGGGTTAGGTTTACGGATAGGGTTAGGATTTGGGTTAGGGTTAATGTTAGGTTTTGGGTTAGGGTTAGGTTTAGGGTTAGGGTTTAGGGTTTAGTGTTAAAGTTCAGGTTAGGGTTAGGGTTAGGGTTTGGTTAGGGTTAGGGTTTGGGTTTTTGTTAGGGTTAGGGTTAGGGTTAAGGTTAGGGTTTGGGTTAGTGTTAGGGTTTGGAATACGGTTAGTGTTAGGGTTTGGGTTAGGGTTTGGGTTAGGGTTAAGGTTAGGGTTAGGGTTAGGGTTAGGGTTAGGGTTAGGGTTAGGGTTAGATTTAGGGTTAGATTTAGGTTTAGGTTTTGGGTTAGGATTAGGGTTAGGGTTAGGGTTTGGTTTGGGTTAGGGTTAATGTTACGGATAGGGTAAGGGTTAGGTTTGGGGTTAGGCTTTGGTTTAGGGTTACTGTTAGAGGTTGGTTTAGGGTGAGGGTTAGGGTTAGGGTTACGGTTAGGGGTTCGGTTTGGTTTGGGATCGGGTTAGTGATAGAGTTTAGGTTAGGATTAGGGTTATGGTTAGGGGTAGTGTTTAGTTTGGTTTAGGGTTAGGGTTAGGGTTTAGGTTTGTGTTAGGGTTAGGGTTAGGGTTAGTTTTAGGGCTTGGGTTAGGGTTAGGGTTAGGGTTAGGGCTTGGGTTTAGGTTAGGTTTAAGATTTGGGTTAGGCTTAGCGTTAGTGTTGTGTTTCGGTTAGGTTTAGGTTTAGGGTTAGCGTTAGGGTTAGGGTTAGTGTTAGGGTTAGGGTTTGGGTTTGGGTTGGAGTAAGGTATCAGGTTAGGGTTTGGGTTAGGTTTAAAGTTAGGGTTAGGGTTTGGGTTAGGTTTAAGGTTAGGGTTAGGGTTAGGGGTGAGGGTTAGGGTTAGGGTTAGGGTTAGGATTAGGGTTAGGGTTAGGTTTAGGGTTTGCGTTAGGGTTTGGGTTACGGTTAGGGTTAGTGTTACGTTTAGGGTTTAGGGTAGGGTTAGGTTTAGGGTTAGGGTTAGGGTTAGGGTGTGTGTTAGGGTTGCGGTTAGGGTTATAGATAGGGTTACTTTTTGGGTTAGGGTTAGGGTTAGGTTTAGGGTTAGTGTTTGGGCTTGGGTTAGGGTTAGATTTAGGGTTAGGGTAGAGTTAGGGTTATGGTTTGGCTTAGGGTTAAGGTTAGGGTTAGGGTTAGGGTTAGGGCTAGGCGATAGGGATAGGGTTTGCGTTAGGGTTAGGGTTAGGGTTTGGGCTTGGGTTAGGATTAGTTTTAGGGTTAGTATTAGGGTTAGGTTTAGGTTTAGGTTTTGGGTTAGGGTTAGGGTTAGTGTTAGAATTAGGGTTTGTGTTAGGTTTAGGGTTACGGTTAGTGTTAAGGTTTAGGTTTGGGTTAGGGTTAGGGTTAGGGCTAGGGTTTGGTTTAGGTTTAGGGTTAGGGTTAGGGTGAGGGTTAGGTTTAGGATTTGGGTTAGGGTTAGGGTTAGGGTTAGGGTTAGGATTTGGGTTAGGGTTGGGGTTAGGGTTAGGGTTAGGATTTGGGTTAGGGTTATGGTTATGTTTAGGGTTAGGATTAGGATTAGGGTTAGGTTTAGGGTTTGGGTTCGGGTTTGTGTTAGGGTTTGGGTTTGAGTTAGGGTTAGTGTTAGAGTTAGGTTTAGGGTTGGGGTTAGTGTTAGGGTTAGGGTTAGTGTGTGGGTTTGGGTTAGGGTTAGGCTTCCGGTCAGTGTTAGGGTAAGTGTTAGGGTTAGGGCTTGGGTAAGGGTTAGGGTTAGGGTTAGGGTTAGGGTTTCGTTTAGGGTTAGGTTTAGGATTCGGTTTATGTTTAGGGTGTGGGTTTGGGTTAGGGTTTGGCTTATGGTTAGTATTAGGGTAAGTGTTAGGGTTAGGGTTTGGATTAGGGTTAGGGTTAGCTTTAGGCTTAGGGTTAGGGTTTGGTTTGGTTTAGGGTTAGTGTTAGGGTTAGGATAAGTGTTACTGTTAGGGTTAGGGTTAGGGTTAGGGTTAGTTTTAGGGCTTGGGTTAGGGTTAGGGTTAGGGTTAGGGCTTGGGTTTAGGTTAGGTTTAGGGTTTGCGTTAGGCTTAGGGTTAGGGTTTGGGTTTGGGTTTGTTTTAGGTTTAGGGTTACGGTTAGGGTTAGGTTTAGGGTGTGGGTTAGAGTTAGGTATAGTGTTAGGGTTTGGCTTAGGGCGAGGGTTAGGGTTAGAGCTAGGGTTAGGGTTTGGATTAGGGTTAGAGTTAATGTTAGGGCTAGGCGATAGGAATAGGGTTAGGGTTAGGGTTTGGGTTATGGTTAGTGTTAGGTTTAGGGTTAGGTTTAGGGTTTGGTTTGGTTTACGGTTAGTGTGAGGGTTAGGGGAAGGGCTAGGGTTAGGGTTAGGGTTAGGGGTGGTTTAGGGTTAGGGTTAGGGGGAGGATTAAGGTTAGGGTTAAGGTTTAGGTTTGGGTTAGAGTTAAGTTTAGAGTTGGGGTTTGGTTTAAGGTTAGGTTTAGGGTTAGGGTTGGGGTTAGGGTTAGGGTTAGGGTACTGGTTAGGTTTAGGTTTAGGATTAGGGTAAGGTTTATGGTTAGGGTTAGGGTTAGTTTTAGGGCTTGGGTTAGGGTTAGGGTTAGGGTTAGGGTTAGGATTAGGGTTTGGGTTTGGGTTAGTTTTAGATTTAGGGTTAGGGTTAGTGTTAGGGTTAGGGTTAGGGTTAGGGTTTGGTTTTGGGATAGAGTAAGGTATCAGGTTAGGGTTTGGGTTAGGTTCAAGGTTAGGGTTAGTTTTGGGTTAGGGTTTGGGTTAGGGTTTGTGTTAGGTTTAGGGTTAGGGTTAGCGTTAGGGTTTGGGTTAGCTTTAGGATTATGGTTAGTGTTAGGGTTAGGGTTAGGGTTTGGGTTAGGGTTAGTGTTAGGGTTTGGGTTTGAGTCATGGTTAGGGTTAGGGTTAGGGTCAGGGTTGGGGTTAGTGTTAGGGTTAGGGTTAGGGTGTGGGTTTAGGTTAGGTTTAGGCTTAGGTTTAGGGTTAGGGTAAGTGTTAGGTTTAGGGCTTGGGTAAGTGTTAGGGTTAGGTTTAGGATTTCGTTTAGGGTTAGCTTTAGGGTTCGGGTTAGGTTTAGTGTGTGGGTTTGGGTTAGGGTTAGGCTTAGGGTTCGGGTTAGGGTAAGTGCTAGGTTAGGGTTTAGATTAGGGTTAGTGTTAGGTTTAGGCTTAGGGTTAGGGTTTGGTTTGGTTTAGGGTGACTGTTAGGGTTAGTGTAAGGGTTAGGTTTAGGGTTAGGGTTAGGGTTAGGGTTAGTTTTAGGGCTTCGGTTAGCGTTAGGGTTAGGGATTGGGTTTAGGTTAGGTTTAGGTTTTGGGTTAGGCTTAGGGTTAGGTTTTGGGATTGGGTTAGGATTAGGTTTAGGGTTAGTGTTAGGGTTAGGGTTAGGGTTTGGGTTAGAGTAAGGTATAGGGTTAGAGTTTGGGTTAGGTTTAGTGTTAGGGTTAGGGTTTGGGTTAGGGTTAAGGTAAGGGTTAGAGTTAGGTGTTAGGGTTAGGGTTAGGGTTTGGGTTAGGGTTAGGGTTTGGGTTAGTGTTCCGGTTAGGATTTGGGGTAGGTTAGGTTTATTTGTAGGGTTAGGGTTAGGGTTTGTGTTAGGGTTAGGGTTAGGGTTTGGGTTAGTGTTAGGGTTAGGTTTAGGGATAGTGTTTGGGCTTGGGTTAGGGTTAGGTTTAGGGTTAGGGTTAGAGTTAGGTTTACGGTTTGGCTTAGGGTTAGGTTTAGGGTTAGGGCTAGGCGATAGGGATAGGGTTAGGGTTAGGATTGGGGTTAATATTTGGGCTTGGGTTAGAGTTAGTTTTAGGGTTAGGATTAGGGTTAGGTTTAGTGTTAGGATTAGGGTTTTGGTTTCGGTTAGGTTTAGTGTTAGGATTAGTGTTTGGGCTTTGTTTAGGGTTAGGTTTAGGGATAGGGGTAGGTTTTGGTTTGGCTTAGGGTTAGGGTTATTGTTAGGGTTAGTGTTAGGGTTAGTGTTAGGATTAGGCTTTGGGTTAGGGTTAGGTTTAGGGTTAGGGTTAGGGTTAGGGTTGGGGTTGGGGTTTGGGTTTGGGTTAGAGTCAGCTATCGGGTTAGGTTTTGGGTTAGGTTTAAGGTTAGGGTTAGGGTTTGGGTTAGGGTTTGCGTTCGGGTTAAGATTAGTGTTAGGGTTAGGGGTTAGGGTTAGGATTAGGCTTAGGCTTAGGGTTAGGGTTATTGTTACGGTTAGGGTTTAGGGTAGGGTTAGCTTTAGGGTTAGGGTTAGGGTTAGGGTGTGTGTTAGTGTTACGGTTAGGGTTATGGTTAGGGTTACGTTTTGGGTTAGGATTAGGGTTAGGGTTAGGTCAGTGTTTGGGCTTGGGTTAGGGTTAGGTTTAGGGTTAGGTTTAGGGTTAGGGTTAGGGCTAGGCGATAGTGATAGGGTTAGGGTTAGGGTTAGGGCTAGGCGATAGTGATAGGGTTAGTGTTAGGGTTAGGGTTAGCGATTGCACTTGGGTTAGGGTTAGTGTTAGGGTTAGTATTAGGGTTAGGTTTAATGTTAGGATTAGGGTTAGTGTTAGGTTTAGGCTTAGGGTTAGGGTTTGGTTTGGTTTAGGGTTACTGTTAGGGTTAGTGTAAGGGTTAGGTTTAGGGTTAGGGTTAGGGTTAGGGTTAGTTATAGGGCTTGGGTTAGCGTTAGGGTTAGGGAGTGGGTTTAGGTTAGGTTTAGGTTTTGAGTTAGGCTTAGGGTTAGGTTTTGAGGTTGGCTTAGGATTAGGTTTAGGGTTAGTGTTAGGGTTAGGGTTAGGGTTTGGGTTAGAGTAAGGTATAGGGTTAGAGTTTGCGTTAGGTTTAGTGTTAGGGTTAGGGTTTGGGTTAGGGTTTGGGTTAGGGTTAAGGTAAGGGTTAGGGTTAGGTGTTAGGGTTAGGGTTAGGGTTTGGGTTAGGGTTAGGTTTAGGGTTAGTGTTCCGGTTAGGATTTGGGGTAGGTTAGGTTTATTTGTAGGGTAAGGGTGAGGATTTGTGTTAGGGTTAGGGTTAGGGTTTGGGTTAGTGTTAGGGTTAGGTTTAGGGATAGTGTTTGGGCTTGGGTTAGGGTTAGGTTTAGGGTTAGGGTTAGAGTTAGGGTTACGGTTTGTTTTAGGGTTAGGGTTAGGGTTAGGGCTAGGCGATAGGGATAGGGATAGGGTTAGGATTGGGGTTAATATTTGGGCTTGGGTTAGAGTTAGTGTTAGGGTTAGGATTAGCGTTAGGTTTAGTGTTAGGATTAGGGTTTGGGTTTCGTTTAGGTTTAGTGTTAGGATTAGTGTTTGGGCTTTGTTTAGGGTTAGGTTTAGGGATAGGGGTAGGTTTTGGTTTGGCTTAGGGTTAGGGTTATTGTTAGGGTTAGTGTTAGGGTTAGTGTTAGGATTAGGCTTTGGGTTAGGGTTAGGTTTAGGGTTAGGGTTAGGGTTAGGGTTGGGGTTGGGGTTTGGGTTTGGGTTAGAGTCAGGTATCGGGTTAGGTTTTGGGTTAGGTTTACGGTTAGGGTTAGGGTTTGGGTTAGGGTTTGCGTTCGGGTTAAGATTAGTGTTAGGGTTAGGGGTTAGGGTTAGGGTTAGGCTTAGGCTTAGGGTTAGGGTTATTGTTACGGTTAGGGTTTAGGGTAGGGTTAGCTTTAGGGTTAGGGTTAGGGTTAGGGTGTGTGTTAGTGTTACGGTTAGGGTTATTGTTAGGGTTACGGTTTGGGTTAGGCTTAGGGTTAGGGTTAGGTCAGTGTTTGGGCTTGGGTTAGGGTTAGGTTTAGGGTTAGGGTTAGGGTTAGGGTTAGGGCTAGGCGATAGTGATAGGGTTAGGGTTAGGGTTAGGGTTAGGGCTAGGCGATAGTCATAGGGTTAGTGTTAGGGTTAGGGTTAGCGATTGCAATTGGGTTAGGGTTAGTGTTAGGGTTAGTATTAGGGTTAGGTTTAATGTTAGGATTAGGGTTTGGTTTTCGGTTAGGGTTAGGTTTAGGGTTAGAGTTAGGGTTTGGGTTAGGGTTTGGGTTAGTGTTAAGGTTAAGGTTAGGGTTAGGGTTTGGGTTTGGGTTTGGGTTAGGGTTAGGTTTAGGGTTAGGGTTAGGATTTGGGTTAGGGTTAGTGTTAGGTTTTGGGTTAGGGTTAGGTTTAGGTTTAGGGTTTAGGGTTTAGTGTTAGAGTTCAGGTTAGGGTTAGGGTTAGAGTTTTGGTTAGGGTTAGGGTTAGGGTAAGTGTTAGGATTAGGGTTAGGGTTAGGGTTGAGGCTAATGTTAGGCTTAGGGATAGTGTTAGGTTAGCTTTAGGGTTAGTGTTAGGGTTAAGGTAAGAGGTAGGGAGAGGGTGTAGGTTAGTTTTTGGGCTTGGGTTAAGTTTAGGGTTAGGGTTAGGGTTAGGGATTGGGATTAGGTTAGGTTTAGGGTTTGGGTTAGGCTTAGGATTAGGGTTTGGGTTTGGGTTAGTTTTAGATTTAGGGTTAGGGTTAGTGTTAGGGTTAGGGTTAGGGTTAGGGTTTGGTTTTGGGATAGAGTAAGGTATCGGGTTAGGGTTTGGGTTAGGTTCAAGGTTAGGGTTAGGGTTTGGGTTAGGGTTTGGGTTAGGGTTAGTGTTAGGTTTAGGGTTAGGGTTAGCGTTAGGGTTTGGGTTAGCGTTAGGATTATGGTTAGTGTTAGGGTTAGGGTTAGGGTTTGGGTTAGGGTTTGTGTTAGGGTTTGGGTTTGAGTCATGGTTAGGGTTAGGTTTAGGGTCAGGGTTGGGGTTAGTGTTAGGGTTAGGGTTAGGGTGTGGGTTTAGGTTAGGTTTAGGCTTAGGTTTAGGGTTAGGGTAAGTGTTAGGTTTAGGGCTTGGGTAAGTGTTAGGGTTAGGTTTAGGATTTCGTTTAGGGTTAGCTTTAGGGTTCGGGTTAGGTTTAGTGTGTGGGTTTGGGTTAGGGTTAGGCTTAGGGTTCGGGTTAGGGTAAGTGCTAGGTTAGGGTTTAGATTAGGGTTAGTGTTAGGTTTAGGCTTAGGGTTAGGGTTTGGTTTGGTTTAGGGTTACTGTTAGGGTTAGTGTAAGGGTTAGGTTTAGGGTTAGGGTTAGGATTAGGGTTAGTTTTAGGGCTTCGGTTAGCGTTAGGGTTAGGGATTGGGTTTAGGTTAGGTTTAGGTTTTGGGTTAGGCTTAGGGTTAGGTTTTGGGTTTGGGTTAGGATTAGGTTTAGGGTTAGTGTTAGGGTTAGGGTTAGGGTTCGGGTTAGAGTAAGGTATAGGGTTAGAGTTTGGGTTAGGTTTAGTGTTAGGGTTAGGGTTTGGGTTAGGGTTAAGGTAAGGGTTAGAGTTAGGTGTTAGGGTTAGGGTTAGGGTTTGGGTTAGGGTTAGGGTTAGGGTTAGTGTTCCGGTTAGGATTTGGGGTAGGTTAGGTTTATTTGTAGGGTTAGGGTTAGGGTTTGTGTTAGGGTTAGGGTTAGGGTTTGGGTTAGTGTTAGGGTTAGGTTTAGGGATAGTGTTTGGGCTTGGGTTAGGGTTAGGTTTAGGGTTAGGGTTAGAGTTAGGGTTACGGTTTGGCTTAGGGTTAGGGTTAGGGTTAGGGCTAGGCGATAGGGATAGGGTTAGGGTTAGGATTGGGGTTAATATTTGGGCTTGGGTTAGAGTTAGTTTTAGGGTTAGGATTAGGGTTAGGTTTAGTGTTAGGATTAGGGTTTTGGTTTCGGTTAGGTTTAGTGTTAGGATTAGTGTTTGGGCTTTGTTTAGGGTTAGGTTTAGGGATAGGGGTAGGTTTTGGTTTGGCTTAGGGTTAGGGTTATTGTTAGGGTTAGTGTTAGGGTTAGTGTTAGGATTAGGTTTTGGGTTAGGGTTAGGTTTAGGGTTAGGGTTAGGGTTAGGGTTGGGGTTGGGGTTTGGGTTTGGGTTAGAGTCAGGTATCGGGTTAGGTTTTGTTTTAGGTTTAAGGTTAGGGTTAGGGTTTGGGTTAGGGTTTGCGTTCGGGTTAAGATTAGTGTTAGGGTTAGGGGTTAGGGTTAGGATTAGGCTTAGGCTTAGGGTTAGGGTTATTGTTACGGTTAGGGTTTAGGGTAGGGTTAGCTTTAGGGTTACGGTTAGGGTTAGGGTGTGTGTTAGTGTTACGGTTAGGGTTATGGTTAGGGTTACGTTTTGGGTTAGGATTAGGGTTAGGGTTAGGTCAGTGTTTGGGCTTGGGTTAGGGTTAGGTTTAGGGTTAGGGTTAGGGTTAGGGTTAGGGCTAGGCGATAGTGATAGGGTTAGGGTTAGGGTTAGGGCTAGGCGATAGTGATAGGGTTAGTGTTAGGGTTAGGGTTAGCGATTGCACTTGGGTTAGGGTTAGTGTTAGGGTTAGTATTAGGGTTAGGTTTAATGTTAGGATTAGGGTTAGTGTTAGGTTTAGGCTTAGGGTTAGGGTTTGGTTTGGTTTAGGGTTACTGTTAGGGTTAGTGTAAGGGTTAGGTTTAGGGTTAGGGTTAGGGTTAGGGTTAGTTATAGGGCTTGGGTTAGCGTTAGGGTTAGGGATTGGGTTTAGGTTAGGTTTAGGTTTTGGGTTAGGCTTAGGGTTAGGTTTTGAGTTTGGGTTAGGATTAGGTTTAGGGTTAGTGTTAGGGTTAGGGTTAGGGTTTGGGTTAGAGTAAGGTATAGGGTTAGAGTTTGGGTTAGGTTTAGTGTTAGGGTTAGGGTTTGGGTTAGGGTTTGGGTTAGGGTTAAGGTAAGGGTTAGGGTTAGGTGTTAGGGTTAGGGTTAGGGTTTGGGTTAGGGTTAGGTTTAGGGTTAGTGTTCCGGTTAGGACTTGGGGTAGGTTAGGTTTATTTGTAGGGTTAGGGTTAGGGTTTTTGTTAGGGTTAGGGTTAGGGTTTGGGTTAGTGTTAGGGTTAGGTTTAGGGATAGTGTTTGGGCTTGGGTTAGGGTTAGGTTTAGGGTTAGGGTTAGAGTTAGGGTTACGGTTTGTTTTAGGGTTAGGGTTAGGGTTAGGGCTAGGCGATAGGGATAGGGTTAGGGTTAGGATTGGGGTTAATATTTGGGCTTGGGTTAGAGTTAGTGTTAGGGTTAGGATTAGGGTTAGGTTTAGTGTTAGGATTAGGGTTTGGGTTTCGTTTAGGTTTAGTGTTAGGATTAGTGTTTGGGCTTTGTTTAGGGTTAGGTTTAGGGATAGGGGTAGGTTTTGGTTTGGCTTAGGGTTAGGGTTATCGTAAGGGTTAGTGTTAGGGTTAGTGTTAGGATTAGGCTTTGGGTTAGGGTTAGGTTTAGGGTTAGGGTTAGGGTTAGGGTTGGGGTTGGGGTTTGGGTTTGGGTTAGAGTCAGGTATCGGGTTAGGTTTTGGGTTAGGTTTAAGGTTAGGGTTAGGGTTTGTGTTAGGGTTTGCGTTCGGGTTAAGATTAGTGTTAGGGTTAGGGGTTAGGGTTAGGGTTAGGCTTAGGCTTAGGGTTAGGGTTATTGTTACGGTTAGGGTTTAGGGTAGGGTTAGCTTTAGGGTTAGGGTTAGGGTTAGGGTGTGTGTTAGTGTTACGGTTAGGGTTATTGTTAGGGTTACGGTTTGGGTTAGGCTTAGGGTTAGGGTTAGGTCAGTGTTTGGGCTTGGGTTAGGGTTAGGTTTAGGGTTAGGGTTAGGGTTAGGGTTAGGGCTAGGCGATAGTGATAGGGTTAGGGTTAGGGTTAGGGTTAGGGCTAGGCGATAGTCATAGGGTTAGTGTTAGGGTTAGGGTTAGCGATTGCAATTGGGTTAGGGTTAGTGTTAGGGTTAGTATTAGGGTTAGGTTTAATGTTAGGATTAGGGTTTGGTTTTCGGTTAGGGTTAGGTTTAGGGTTAGAGTTAGGGTTTGGGTTAGGGTTTGGGTTAGTGTTAAGGTTAAGGTTAGGGTTAGGGTTTGGGTTTGGGTTTGGGTTAGGGTTAGGTTTAGGGTTAGGGTTAGGATTTGGGTTAGGGTTAGTGTTAGGTTTTGGGTTAGGGTTAGGTTTAGGTTTAGGGTTTAGGGTTTAGTGTTAGAGTTCAGGTTAGGGTTAGGGTTAGAGTTTTGGTTAGGGTTAGGGTTAGGGTAAGTGTTAGGATTAGGGTTAGGGTTAGGGTTGGGGTTAATGTTAGGGTTAGGGTTAGTGTTAGGTTTGGTTTAGGGTTAGTGTTAGGGTTAAGGTAAGGGGTAGGGTTAGGGTTAGGGTTAGTTTTAGGGCTTGGGTTAGGGTTAGGGTTAGGGTTAGGGTTAGGGATTGGGATTAGGTTAGGTTTAGGGTTTGGGTTAGGCTTAGGATTAGGGTTTGGGTTTGGGTTAGTTTTAGATTTAGGGTTAGGGTTAGTGTTAGGGTTAGGGTTAGGGTTAGGGTTTGGTTTTGGGATAGAGTAAGGTATCGGGTTAGGGTTTGGGTTAGGTTCAAGGTTAGGGTTAGGGTTTGGGTTAGGGTTTGGGTTAGGGTTAGTGTTAGGTTTAGGGTTAGGGTTAGCGTTAGGGTTTGGGTTAGCGTTAGGATTATGGTTAGTGTTAGGGTTAGGGTTTGGGTTAGGGTTAGTGTTAGGGTTTGGGTTTGAGTCATGGTTAGGGTTAGGGTTAGGGTCAGGGTTGGGGTTAGTGTTAGGGTTAGGGTTAGGGTGTGGGTTTAGGTTAGGTTTAGGCTTAGGTTTAGGGTTAGGGTAAGTGTTAGGTTTAGGGCTTGGGTAAGTGTTAGGGTTAGGTTTAGGATTTCGTTTAGGGTTAGCTTTAGGGTTCGGGTTAGGTTTAGTGTGTGGGTTTGGGTTAGGGTTAGGCTTAGGGTTCGGGTTAGGGTAAGTGCTAGGTTAGGGTTTAGATTAGGGTTAGTGTTAGGTTTAGGCTTAGGGTTAGGGTTTGGTTTGGTTTAGGGTTACTGTTAGGGTTAGTGTAAGGGTTAGGTTTAGGGTTAGGGTTAGGGTTAGGGTTAGTTTTAGGGCTTCGGTTAGCGTTAGGGTTAGGGATTGGGTTTAGGTTAGGTTTAGGTTTTGGGTTAGGCTTAGGGTTAGGTTTTGGGTTTGGGTTAGGATTAGGTTTAGGGTTAGTGTTAGGGTTAGGGTTAGGGTTTGGGTTAGAGTAAGGTATAGGGTTAGAGTTTGGGTTAGGTTTAGTGTTAGGGTTAGGGTTTGGGTTAGGGTTAAGGTAAGGGTTAGAGTTAGGTGTTAGGGTTAGGGTTAGGGTTTGGGTTAGGGTTAGGGTTAGGGTTAGTGTTCCGGTTAGGATTTGGGGTAGGTTAGGTTTATTTGTAGGGTTAGGGTTAGGGTTTGTGTTAGGGTTAGGGTTAGGGTTTGGGTTAGTGTTAGGGTTAGGTTTAGGGATAGTGTTTGGGCTTGGGTTAGGGTTAGGTTTAGGGTTAGGGTTAGAGTTAGGGTTACGATTTGGCTTAGGGTTAGGGTTAGGGTTAGGGCTAGGCGATAGGGATAGGGTTAGGGTTAGGATTGGGGTTAATATTTGGGCTTGGGTTAGAGTTAGTTTTAGGGTTAGGATTAGGGTTAGGTTTAGTGTTAGGATTAGGGTTTTGGTTTCGGTTAGGTTTAGTGTTAAGATTAGTGTTTGGGCTTTGTTTAGGGTTAGGTTTAGGGATAGGGGTAGGTTTTGGTTTGGCTTAGGGTTAGGGTTATTGTTAGGGTTAGTGTTAGGGTTAGTGTTAGGATTAGGTTTTGGGTTAGGGTTAGGTTTAGGGTTAGGGTTAGGGTTAGGGTTGGGGTTGGGGTTTGGGTTTGGGTTAGAGTCAGGTATCGGGTTAGGTTTTGTTTTAGGTTTAAGGTTAGGGTTAGGGTTTGGGTTAGGGTTTGCGTTCGGGTTAAGATTAGTGTTAGGGTTAGGGGTTAGGGTTAGGATTAGGCTTAGGCTTAGGGTTAGGGTTATTGTTGCGGTTAGGGTTTAGGGTAGGGTTAGCTTTAGGGTTACGGTTAGGGTTAGGGTGTGTGTTAGTGTTACGGTTAGGGTTATGGTTAGGGTTACGTTTTGGGTTAGGATTAGGGTTAGGGTTAGGTCAGTGTTTGGGCTTGGGTTAGGGTTAGGTTTAGGGATAGGGTTAGGGTTAGGGTTAGGGCTAGGCGATAGTGATAGGGTTAGGGTTAGGGTTAGGGCTAGGCGATAGTGATAGGGTTAGTGTTAGGGTTAGGGTTAGCGATTGCACTTGGGTTAGGGTTAGTGTTAGGGTTAGTATTAGGGTTAGGTTTAATGTTAGGATTAGGGTTAGTGTTAGGTTTAGGCTTAGGGTTAGGGTTTGGTTTGGTTTAGGGTTACTGTTAGGGTTAGTGTAAGGGTTAGGTTTAGGGTTAGGGTTAGGGTTAGGGTTAGTTATAGGGCTTGGGTTAGCGTTAGGGTTAGGGATTGGGTTTAGGTTAGGTTTAGGTTTTGGGTTAGGCTTAGGGTTAGGTTTTGAGTTTGGGTTAGGATTAGGTTTAGGGTTAGTGTTAGGGTTAGGGTTAGGGTTTGGGTTAGAGTAAGGTATAGGGTTAGAGTTTGGGTTAGGTTTAGTGTTAGGGTTAGGGTTTGGGTTAGGGTTTGGGTTAGGGTTAAGGTAAGGGTTAGGGTTAGGTGATAGGGTTAGGGTTAGGGTTTGGGTTAGGGTTAGGTTTAGGGTTAGTGTTCCGGTTAGGATTTGGGGTAGGTTAAGTTTATTTGTAGGGTTAGGGTTAGGGTTTGTGTTAGGGTTAGGGTTAGGGTTTGGGTTAGTGTTAGGGTTAGGTTTAGGGATAGTGTTTGGGCTTGGGTTAGGGTTAGGTTTAGGATTAGGGTTAGAGTTAGGGTTACGGTTTGTTTTAGGGTTAGGGTTAGGGTTAGGGCTAGGCGATAGGGATAGGGTTAGGGTTAGGATTGGGGTTAATATTTGGGCTTGGGTTAGAGTTAGTGTTAGGGTTAGGATTAGGGTTAGGTTTAGTGTTAGGATTAGGGTTTGGGTTTCGTTTAGGTTTAGTGTTAGGATTAGTGTTTGGGCTTTGTTTAGGGTTAGGTTTAGGGATAGGGGTAGGTTTTGGTTTGGCTTAGGGTTAGGGTTATTGTTAGGGTTAGTGTTAGGGTTAGTGTTAGGATTAGGCTTTGGGTTAGGGTTAGGTTTAGGGTTAGGGTTAGGGTTAGGGTTGGGGTTGGGGTTTGGGTTTGGGTTAGAGTCAGCTATCGGGTTAGGTTTTGGGTTAGGTTTAAGGTTAGGGTTAGGGTTTGGGTTAGGGTTTGCGTTCGGGTTAAGATTAGTGTTAGGGTTAGGGGTTAGGGTTAGGGTTAGGCTTAGGCTTAGGGTTAGGGTTATTGTTACGGTTAGGGTTTAGGGTAGGGTTAGCTTTAGGGTTAGGGTTAGGGTTAGGGTGTGTGTTAGTGTTACGGTTAGGGTTATTGTTAGGGTTACGGTTTGGGTTAGGCTTAGGGTTAGGGTTAGGTCAGTGTTTGTGCTTGGGTTAGGGTTAGGTTTAGGGTTAGGGTTAGGGTTAGGGTTAGGGTTAGGGCTAGGCGATAGTGATAGGGTTAGGGTTAGGGTTAGGGCTAGGCGATAGTCATAGGGTTAGTGTTAGGGTTAGGGTTAGCGATTGCAATTGGGTTAGGGTTAGTGTTAGGGTTAGTATTAGGGTTAGGTTTAATGTTAGGATTAGGGTTTGGTTTTCGGTTAGGGTTAGGTTTAGGGTTAGAGTTAGGGTTTGGGTTAGGGTTAGGGTTAGTGTTAAGGTTAAGGTTAGGGTTAGGGTTTGGGTTTGGGTTTGGGTTAGGGTTAGGTTTAGGGTTAGGGTTAGGATATGGGTGAGGGTTGGTGTTAGGTTTTGGGTTAGGGTTAGGTTTAGGTTTAGGGTTTAGGGTTTAGTGTTAGAGTTCAGGTTAGGGTTAGGGTTAGAGTTTTGGTTAGGGTTAGGGTTAGGGTAAGTGTTAGGATTAGGGTTAGGGTTAGGGTTGGGGTTAATGTTAGGGTTAGGGTTAGTGTTAGGTTTGGTTTAGGGTTAGTGTTAGGGTTAAGGTAAGGGGTAGGGTTAGGGTTAGGGTTAGTTTTAGGGCTTGGGTTAGGGTTAGGGTTAGGGTTAGGGATTGGCATTAGGTTAGGTTTAGGGTTTGGGTTAGGCTTAGGGTTAGGGTTTTGGTTTGGGTTTGGGTTAGGTTTAGGTTTAGGGTTAGGGTTAGGGTAAGGGTTAGGGTTTGGGTTTGGGTTAGAGTAAGGTATAGGGTTAGGGTTTGGGTTAGGTTTAGTGTTAGGTTTAGGGTTTGGGTTAGGGTTTGGTTTAGGGTTAGATTTAGGTTTAGGTTTTGGGTTAGGATTAGGGTTAGGGTTAGGGTTAGGGTTTGGTTTGGGTTAGGGTTAATGTTACGGATAGGGTAAGGGTTAGGTTTGGGGTTAGGGTTTGGTTTAGGGTTACTCTTAGAGGTTGGTTTATGGTTAGGGTTAGGGTTAGGGTTAGGGGTTCTGTTTGGTTTGGGGTAGCGTTAGTTTTAGGGTTAGGGATAGAGTTTAGGTTAGGGTTAGGGTTAGGGTTAGGGTTCGTATTTAGGTTTGGTTTAGGGTTAGGTTTAGGGTAGGGTTTGGGTTAGGGTTTAGGTTTGTGTTAGGGTTAGGGTTAGGGTTAGTTTTAGATTTAGGGTTAGGGTTAGTGTTAGGGTTAGGGTTAGGGTTAGGGTTTGGGTTTGGGATAGAGTAAGGTATCGGGTTAGGGTTTGGGTTAGGTTCAAGGTTAGGGTTAGGGTTTGGGTTAGGGTTAGGGTTAGGGTTAGTGTTAGGTTTAGGGTTAGGGTTAGGGTTAGGGTTAGGGTTTGGGTTAGGGTTATGGTTATGTTTAGGGTTAGGATTAGGATTAGGGTTAGGTTTAGGGTTTGGGTTAGGGTTAGTGTTAGGGTTTGGGTTTGAGTTAGGCTTAGGGTTAGGGTTAGGGTTAGGGTTGGGGTTAGTGTTAGGGTAGGGTTAGTGTGTGGGTTTGGGTTAGGGTTAGGCTTAGGGTTAGGGTTAGGGTAAGTGTTAGGGTTAGGGCTTGGGTAAGGGTTAGGGTTAGAGTTAGGGTTAGGGTTTCGTTTAGGGTTAGGTTTAGGATTCGGTTTAGGTTTAGGTTGTGGGTTTGGGTTAGGGTTAGGTTTAGGGTTAGTATTAGGGTAAGTGTTAGGGTTAGGGTTTGGATTAGGTTTAGGGTTAGCTTAAGGATTAGGGTTAGGGTTTGCTTTGGTTTAGGGTTAGTGTTAGGGTTACGATAAGTGTTACTTTTAGGGTTAGGGTTAGGGTTAGGATTAGGGTTATTTTTAGGGCTTGGGTTACGGTTACGGTTAGGGTTAGGGCTTGGGTTTAGGTTAAGTTTAGGGTTTGGGTTATGCTTAGGGTTAGGGTTTGGGTTTGGGTTTGGTTTAGGTTTAGGGTTACGGTTAGGGTTAGGATTTGGGTTTGGGTTAGAGTTAGGTATAGGGTTAGGGTTTGGGTTAGGTTTAGTGTTAGGGTTAGGGTTTGGGTTAGGGTTTCGGTTAGGGTTAAGGTTAGGGTTAGGGTTAGGGTTTAGGGTTAGGGTTAGGGTTAGGGTTTGTGTTAGGGTTAGGTTTAGGGTTAGGTTTAGGGTTAGGGTCTGCGTTTGGGTTAGAGTTAGGGTTAGGTTTAGGGTTAGTGTTTGGGCTTGGGTTAGGGTTAGGTTTAGTGTTAGGGTTAGAGTTAGGGTTAGGGTTTGGCTTAGGGTTAGGGCTAGGCGATAGGGATAGGGTTAGGGTTAGGGTTTGGGTTAGGGTTAGTGTTAGGTTTAGGGTTAGGGTTTGGTTTGTTTTACGGTTAGTCTGAGGGTTAGGGGAAGGGCTAGGGTTAGGGTTAGGGTTAGCGGTGGTTTAGGGTTAGGGTTAGGGGTTGGATTAAAGTTAGGGTTAAGGTTTAGGTTTGGGTTAGAGTTAAGTTTAGAGTTGGGGTTTGGTTTAAGGTTAGGTTTAGGGTTAGGGTTGGGGTTAGGGTTAGGGTTAGGGTTATGGTTAGGGTTAGGTTTAGGATTAGGGTTAGGTTTAGGTTTAGGTTTTGGGTTAGGGTTAGGGTTAGGGTTTGCTTTGTGTTAGTGTTAATGTTACGGATAGTGTAAGGGTTAGGTTTGGGGTTAGGGTTAGGTTTAGAGTTACTGTTAGAGGTTGGTTTAGGTTTAGGGTTAGGGTTAGGGTTAGGGTTAGGGTTAGGGTTAGGGATTGATTTGGGGTAGGGTTAGTGTTAGGGTTAGGGATAGTTTAGGTTAGGGTTAGGGTTAGGGTTAGGGTTTAGGTTTGGTTTAGGGTTAGGGTTAGGGTATGGGATAGGGTTTAGGTTTGGTTTAGGGTTAGGGTTAGGGTTAGTTTTAGGGCTTGGGTTTAGGTCAGGTTTAAGGTGTGGGTTAGGCTTACGGTTAGGATTTGTGTTTGGGTTAGGTTTAGTTTTAGTGTTAGGGTTAGGGTTAGCGTTAGTTTTAGGGCTTGAGTTAGGGTTAGGGTTAAGTTTAGGGATTGGGTTTAGGTTAGGATTAGGGTTTGGGTTAGGCTTAGGATTAGGGTTTGGGTTTGGGTTAGTTTTAGATTTAGGGTTAGGGTTAGTGTTAGGGTTAGGGTTAGGGTTAGGGTTTGGGTTTGGGATAGAGTAAGGTATCGGGTTAGGGTTTGGGTTAGGTTCAAGGTTAGGGTTAGGGTTTGGGTTAGGGTTTGGGTTAGGGTTAGTGTTAGGTTTAGGGTTAGGGTTAGCGTTAGGGTTTGGGTTAGCGTTAGGGTTATGGTTAGTGTTAGGGTTAGGGTTAGGGTTAGGGTTAGGGTTAGGGTTAGGGTTTGGGTTAGGGTTAGTGTTAGGGTTTGGGTTTGAGTCATGGTTAGGGTTAGGGTTAGGGTCAGGGTTGGGGTTAGTGTTAGGGTTAGGGTTAGGGTGTGGGTTTAGGTTAGGGTTAGGCTTAGGTTTAGGGTTAGGGTAAGTGTTACGTTTAGGGCTTGGGTAAGTGTTAGGGTTAGGTTTAGGATTTCGTTTAGGGTTAGCTTTAGGGTTCGGGTTAGGTTTAGTGTGTGGGTTTGGGTTAGGGTTAGGCTTAGGGTTCGGGTTAGGGTAAGTGCTAGGTTAGGGTTTAGATTAGGGTTAGTGTTAGGTTTAGGCTTAGGGTTAGGGTTTGGTTTGGTTTAGGGTTACTGTTAGGGTTAGTGTAAGGGTTAGGTTTAGGGTTAGGGTTAGGGTTAGGGTTAGTTTTAGGGCTTCGGTTAGCGTTAGGGTTAGGGATTGGGTTTAGGTTAGGTTTAGGTTTTGGGTTAGGCTTAGGGTTAGGTTTTGGGTTTGGGTTAGGATTAGGTTTAGGGTTAGTGTTAGGGTTAGGGTTAGGGTTTGGGTTAGAGTAAGGTATAGGGTTAGAGTTTGGGTTAGGTTTAGTGTTAGGGTTAGGGTTTGGGTTAGGTTTGGGTTAGGGTTAAGGTAAGGGTTAGAGTTAGGTGTTAGGGTTAGGGTTAGGGTTTGGGTTAGGGTTAGGGTTAGGGTTAGTGTTCCGGTTAGGATTTGGGGTAGGTTAGGTTTATTTGTAGGGTTAGGGTTAGGGTTTGTGTTAGGGTTAGGGTTAGGGTTTGGGTTAGTGTTAGGGTTAGGTTTAGGGATAGTGTTTGGGCTTGGGTTAGGGTTAGGTTTAGGGTTAGGGTTAGAGTTTCGGTTTCGGTTTGGCTTAGGGTTAGGGTTAGGGTTAGGGCTAGGCGATAGGGATAGGGTTAGGGTTAGGATTGGGGTTAATATTTGGGCTTGGGTTAGAGTTAGTGTTAGGGTTAGGATTAGGGTTAGGTTTAGTGTTAGGATTAGGGTTTTGGTTTCGGTTAGGTTTAGTGTTAGGATTAGTGTTTGGGCTTTGTTTAGGGTTAGGTTTAGGGATAGGGGTAGGTTTTGGTTTGGCTTAGGGTTAGGGTTATTGTTAGGGTTAGTGTTAGGGTTAGTGTTAGGATTAGGCTTTGGGTTAGGGTTAGGTTTAGGGTTAGGGTTAGGGTTAGGGTTGGGGTTGGGGTTTCGGTTTGGGTTAGAGTCAGGTATCGGGTTAGGTTTTGGGTTAGGTTTAAGGTTAGGGTTAGGGTTTGGGTTAGGGTTTGCGTTCGGGTTAAGATTAGTGTTAGGGTTAGGGGTTAGGGTTAGGATTAGGCTTAGGCTTAGGGTTAGGGTTATTGTTACGGTTAGGGTTTAGGGTAGGGTTAGCTTTAGGGTTAGGGTTAGGGTTAGGGTGTGTGTTAGTGCTACGGTTAGGGTTATGGTTAGGGTTACGGTTTGGGTTAGGCTTAGGGTTAGGGTTAGGTCAGTGTTTGGGCTTGGGTTAGGGTTAGGTTTAGGGTTAGGGTTAGGGTTAGGGTTAGGGCTAGGCGATAGTGATAGGGTTAGGGTTAGGGTTAGGGCTAGGCGATAGTGATAGGGTTAGTGTTAGGGTTAGGGTTAGCGATTGCACTTGGGTTAGGATTAGTGTTAGGGTTAGTATTAGGGTTAGGTTTAATGTTAGGATTAGGGTTTGGTTTTCGGTTAGGGTTAGGTTTAGGGTTAGAGTTAGGGTTTGGGTTAGGGTTTGGGTTAGTGTTAAGGTTAAGGTTAGGGTTAGGGTTTGGGTTTGGGTTTGGGTTAGGGTTAGGTTTAGGGTTAGGGTTAGGAATTGGGTTAGGGTTAGTGTTAGGTTTTGGGTTAGGGTTAGGTTTAGGTTTAGGGTTTAGGGTTTAGTGTTAGAGTTCAGGTTAGGGTTATGGTTAGAGTTTTCGTTAGGGTTAGGGTTAGGGTAAGTGTTAGGATTAGGGTTAGGGTTAGGTTTGGGGTTAATGTTAGGGTTAGGGTTAGTGTTAGGTTTAGGGTTAGGGTTAGGGTTTGGTTTGTTTTACGGTTAGTCTGAGGGTTAGGGGAAGGGCTAGGGTTAGGGTTAGGGTTAGCGGTGGTTTAGGGTTAGGGTTAGGGGTTGGATTAAGGTTAGGGTTAAGGTTTAGGTTTGGGTTAGAGTTAAGTTTAGAGTTGGGGTTTGGTTTAAGGTTAGGTTTAGGGTTAGGGTTGGGGTTAGGGTTAGGGTTAGGGTTATGGTTAGGGTTAGGTTTAGGATTAGGGTTAGGTTTAGGTTTAGGTTTTGGGTTAGGGTTAGGGTTAGGGTTTGCTTTGTGTTAGTGTTAATGTTACGGATAGTGTAAGGGTTAGGTTTGGGGTTAGGGTTAGGTTTAGAGTTACTGTTAGAGGTTGGTTTAGGTTTAGGGTTAGGTTTAGGGTTAGGGTTAGGGTTAGGGTTAGGGATTGATTTGGGGTAGGGTTAGTGTTAGGGTTAGGGATAGTTTAGGTTAGGGTTAGGGTTAGGGTTAGGGTTTAGGTTTGGTTTAGGGTTAAGGTTAGGGTTAGGGTATGGGATAGGGTTTAGGTTTGGTTTAGGGTTAGGGTTAGGGTTAGTTTTAGGGCTTGGGTTTAGGTCAGGTTTAAGGTGTGGGTTAGGCTTACGGTTAGGATTTGTGTTTGGGTTAGGTTTAGTTTTAGTGTTAGGGTTAGGGTTAGCGTTAGTTTTAGGGCTTGAGTTAGGGTTAGGGTTAAGTTTAGGGATTGGGTTTAGGTTAGGATTAGGGTTTGGGTTAGGCTTAGGATTAGGGTTTGGGTTTGGGTTAGTTTTAGATTTAGGGTTAGGGTTAGTGTTAGGGTTAGGGTTAGGGTTAGGGTTTGGGTTTGGGATAGAGTAAGGTATCGGGTTAGGGTTTGGGTTAGGTTCAAGGTTAGGGTTAGGGTTTGGGTTAGGGTTTGGGTTAGGGTTAGTGTTAGGTTTAGGGTTAGGGTTAGCGTTAGGGTTTGGGTTAGCGTTAGGGTTATGGTTAGTGTTAGGGTTAGGGTTAGGGTTAGGGTTAGGGTTAGGGTTAGGGTTAGGGTTTGGGTTAGGGTTAGTGTTAGGGTTTGGGTTTGAGTCATGGTTAGGGTTAGGGTTAGGGTCAGGGTTGGGGTTAGTGTTAGGGTTAGGGTTAGGGTGTGGGTTTAGGTTAGGGTTAGGCTTAGGTTTAGGGTTAGGGTAAGTGTTACGTTTAGGGCTTGGGTAAGTGTTAGGGTTAGGTTTAGGATTTCGTTTAGGGTTAGCTTTAGGGTTCGGGTTAGGGTTAGGGTTAGAGTTTTGGTTAGGGTTAGGGTTAGGGTAAGTGTTAAGATTAGGGTTAGGGTTAGGGTTGGGGTTAATGTTAGGGTTAGGGTTGGTGTTAGGTTTGGTTTAGGGTTGGTGTTAGGGTTAAGGTAAGGGGTACGGTTAGGGTTAGGGTTTGTTTTAGGGCTTGGGTTAGGGTTAGGGTTAGGTTTAGGGATTGGGATTAGGTTAGGTTTAGGGTTTGGGTTAGGCTTAGGGTTAGGGTTTGGGTTTGGGTTTGGGTTAGGTTTAGGTTTAGGGTTAGGGTTATGGTAAGGGTTAGGGTTTGGGTTTGGGTTAGAGTAAGGTATAGGGTTAGGGTTTGGGTTAGGTTTAGTGTTAGGTTTAGGGTTTGGGTTAGGGTTTGGTTTAGGGTTAAGGTTAGGTTTAGGGTTAGGGTTAGGGTTAGAGTTAGGGTTAGGGTTAGATTTAGGGTTAGATTTAGGTTTAGGTTTTGGGTTAGGATTAGATTTAGGGTTAGGGTTAGGGTTTGGTTTGGGTTAGGGTTAATGTTAAGGATAGGGTAAGGGTTAGGTTTGGGGTTAGGGTTTGGTTTAGGGTTACTCTTAGAGGTTGGTTTATGGTTAGGGTTAGGGTTAGGGTTAGGGGTTCTGTTTGGTTTGGGGGAGCGTTAGTTTTAGGGTTAGGGATAGAGTTTAGGTTAGGGTTAGGGTTAGGGTTAGGGTTCGTGTTTAGGTTTGGTTTAGGGTTAGGTTTAGGGTAGGGTTTGGGTTAGGGTTTAGGTTTGTGTTAGGGTTAGGGTTAGGGTTAGTTTTAGATTTAGGGTTAGGGTTAGTGTTAGGGTTAGGGTTAGGGTTAGGGTTTGGGTTTGGGATAGAGTAGGGTATGGGGTTAGGGTTTGGGTTAGGTTCAAGGTTAGGGTTAGGGTTTGGGTTAGGGTTTGGGTTAGGGTTAGTGTTAGGTTTAAGGTTAGGGTTAGCGTTAGGGTTTGGGTTAGCATTAGGGTTATGGTTAGTGTTAGGGTTAGGGTTAGGGTTAGGGTTAGGATTAGGGTTAGGTTTTGGGTTAGGGTTAGTGTTAGGGTCTGGGTTTGAGTCATGGTTTGAGTTAGGGTTAGGGTCAGGGTTGGGGTTAGTGTTAGGGTTAGGGTTAGGGTGTGTGTTTGGGTTAGTGTTAGGCTTAGGTTTAGAGTTAGGGTAAGTGTTAGGGTTAGGGCTTGGGTAAGTGTTAGGGTTAGGTTTAGGATTTCGTTTAGGGTTAGCTTTAGGGTTCGGGTTAGGTTTAGTGTGTGGCTTTGGGTTAGGGTTAGGCTTAGGGTTCGGGTTAGGGTAAGTGTTAGGTTAGGGTTTGGATTACGGTTAGTGTTAGGTTTAGGCTTAGGGTTAGGGTTTAGTTTGGTTTAGGGTTACTGTTAGGGTTAGTGTAAGGGTTAGGTTTAGGGTTAGGGTTAGGGTTAGGGTTAGTTTTAGGGCTTGGGTTAGGGTTAGTGTTAGGGATTGGGTTTAGGTTAGGTTTAGGTTTTGGGTTAGGCTTAGGGTTAGGTTTTGGGTTTGGGTTAGGATTAGGTTTAGGGTTAGTGTTAGGGTTAGGGTTAGGGTTTGGGTTGGGGTTAGAGTAAGGTATAGGGTTAGAGTTTGGGTTAGGTTTAGTGTTAGGGTTAGGGTTTGGGTTAGGGTTTGGTTTAGGGTTAAGTTAAGGGTTAGGGTTAGGTGTTAGGGTTAGGGTTAGGGTTTGGGTTAGGGTTAGGGTTAGGGTTAGTGTTCCGGTTAGGATTTGGAGTAGGTTAGGTTTATTTTTAGTGTTAGGGTTTGTGTTAGGGTTAGGGTTACGGTTTGGGTTAGTGTTAGCGTTAGGTTTAGGGATAGTGTTTGGGCTTGGGTTAGGGTTAGGTTTAGGGTTAGGGTTAGAGTTATGGTTACGGTTTGGCTTAGGGTTAGGGTTAGGGTTAGGGCTAGGCGATAGGGATAGGGTTAGGGTTAGGATTGGGGTTAATATTTGGGCTTGGGTTAGAGTTAGGGTTAGGGTTAGGATTAGGGTTAGGTTTAGTGTTAGGATTAGGGTTTGGGTTTCGGTTAGGTTTAGTGTTAGAATTAGTGTTTGGGCTTTGGTTAGGGTTAGGTTTAGGGATAGGGGTAGGTTTTGGTTTGGCTTAGGGTTAGGGTTATTGTTAGGGTTAGGGTTAGTGTTAGTGTTAGGATTAGGCTTTGGGTTAGGGTTAGGTTTAGGGTTAGGATTAGGGTTAGGGTTGGGGTTGGGGTTTGGGTTTGGGTTAGAGTCAGGTATCGGGTTAGGTTTTGGGTTAGGTTTAAGGTTAGGGTTAGGGTTTGGGTTAGGGTTTGCGTTCGGGTTAAGATTAGTGTTAGGGTTATGGTTAGGGTTAGGGTTAGCGTTAGGGTTAGGGTTAGGGTTAGGTTTAGGGTTAGGGTTAGGAATTGGGTTAGGGTTAGTGTTAGGTTTTGGGTTAGGGTTAGGTTTAGGTTTAGGGTTTAGGGTTTAGTGTTAGAGTTCAGGTTAGGGTTAGGGTTAGAGTTTTGGTTAGGGTTAGGGTTAGGGTAAGTGTTAGGATTAGGGTTAGGGTTAGGGTTGGGGTTAATGTTAGGGTTAGGGTTACTGTTAGGTTTGGTTTAGGGTTAGTGTTAGGGTTAAGGTAAGGGGTAGGGTTAGGGTTAGGGTTAGTTTTAGGGCTTGGGTTAGGGTTAGGGTTAGGGTTAGGGATTGGGATTAGGTTAGGTTTAGGGTTTGGGTTAGGCTTAGGGTTAGGGTTTGGGTTTGGGTTTGGGTTAGGTTTAGGTTTAGGGTTAGGGTTAGAGTAAGGGTTAGGGTTTGGGTTTGGGTTAGAGTAAGGTATAGGGTTAGGGTTTGGGTTAGGTTTAGTGTTAGGTTTAGGGTTTGGGTTAGGGTTTGATTTAGGGTTAAGGTTAGGGTTAGGGTTAGGGTTAGGGTTAGAGTTAGGGTTAGGGTTAGATTTAGGGTTAGATTTAGGTTTAGGTTTTGGGTTAGGATTAGATTTAGTGTTAGGGTTAGGGTTTGGTTTGGGTTAGGGTTAATGTTACGGATAGGGTAAGGGTTAGGTTTGGGGTTAGGGTTTGGTTTAGGGTTACTCTTAGAGGTTGGTTTATGGTTAGGGTTAGGGTTAGGGTTAGGGGTTCTGTTTGGTTTGGGGTAGCGTTAGTTTTAGCGTTAGGGATAGAGTTTAGGTTAGGGTTAGGGTTAGGGTTAGGGTTCGTGTTTAGGTTTGGTTTA
>CM069528.1:7327500-7332500 GCA_035773235.1 Eospalax fontanierii
TTAGGTTTAGGATTTGGGTTAGGGTTATGGTTATGTTTAGGGTTAGGATTAGGATTAGGGTTAGTGTTAGGGTTTGGTTTGGGTTAGGGTTAATGTTACGGATAGGGTAAGGGTTACGTTTGGGGTTAGGGTTTGGTTTAGGGTTTCTCTTAGAGGTTGTTTTAGGGTTAGGGTTAGGGTTAGGGTTAGGGGTTTGGTTTGGTTTGGGGTCGGGTTAGTGTTAGGGTTAGGGATAGAGTTTAGGTTAGGGTTAGGGTTCGGGTTAGGGTTATTGTTTAGGTTTGGTTTAGGGTTAGGTTTAGTGTAGGGTTTGGGTTAGGGTTTAGGTTTGTGTTAGGGTTAGGGTTAGGGTTAGGGTTTGGGTTTGGGATAGAGTAAGGTATCGGGTTAGGGTTTGGGTTAGGTTCAAGGTTAGGTTTAGGGTTTGGGTTAGGGTTTGGTTTAGGGTTAGTGTTAGGTTTATGGTTAGGGTTAGCGTTAGGGTTTGGGTTAGCATTAGGGTTATGGTTAGTGTTAGGGTTAGGGTTAGGGTTAGGGTTAGGGTTACTATTAGGGTTAGGGTTTGGGTTAGGGTTAGTGTTAGGGTTTGGGTTTGAGTCATGGTTTGGGTTAGGGTTAGGGTCAGGGTTGGGTTAGTGTTAGGGTTAGGGTTAGGGTGTGTGTTTGGGTTAGGGTTAGGCTTAGGTTTAGAGTTAGGGTAAGTGTTAGGGTTAGGGCTTGGGTAAGTGTTAGGGTTAGGGTTAGGGTTAGGGTTAGGGGTTCTGTTTGGTTTGGGGGAGCGTTAGTTTTAGGGTTAGGGATAGAGTTTAGGTTAGGGTTAGGGTTAGGGTTAGGGTTCGTGTTTAGGTTTGGTTTAGGGTTAGGTTTAGGGTAGGGTTTGGGTTAGGGTTTAGGTTTGTGTTAGGGTTAGGGTTAGGGTTAGTTTTAGATTTAGGGTTAGGGTTAGTGTTAGGGTTAGGGTTAGGGTTAGGGTTTGGGTTTGGGATAGAGTAAGGTATCGGGTTAGGGTTTGGGTTAGGTTCAAGGTTAGGGTTAGGGTTTGGGTTAGGGTTTGGGTTAGGGTTAGTGTTAGGTTTAAGGTTAGGGTTAGCGTTAGGGTTTGGGTTAGCATTAGGGTTATGGTTAGTGTTAGGGTTAGGGTTAGGGTTAGGGTTAGGATTAGGGTTAGGTTTTGGGTTAGGGTTAGTGTTAGGGTCTGGGTTTGAGCCATGGTTTGAGTTAGGGCTAGGGCCAGGGTTGGGGTTAGTGCTAGGGCTAGGGTTAGGGTGTGTGGTTGGGGTAGTGTTAGGCTTAGGTTTAGAGTTAGTGTAAGTGTTAGGGTTAGGCCTTGGGTAAGTGTTAGGGTTAGGTTTAGGATTTCGTTTAGGGTTAGCTTTAGGGTTCGGGTTAGGTTTAGTGTGTGGCTTTGGGTTAGGGTTAGGCTTAGGGTTCGGGTTAGGGTAAGTGTTAGGTTAGGGTTTGGATTACGGTTAGTGTTAGGTTTAGGCTTAGGGTTAGGGTTTAGTTTGGTTTAGGGTTACTGTTAGGGTTAGTGTAAGGGTTAGGTTTAGGGTTAGGGTTAGGGTTAGGGTTAGTTTTAGGGCTTGGGTTAGGGTTAGTGTTAGGGATTGGGTTTAGGTTAGGTTTAGGTTTTGGGTTAGGCTTAGGGTTAGGTTTTGGGTTTGGGTTAGGATTAGGTTTAGGGTTAGTGTTAGGGTTAGGGTTAGGGTTTGGGTTGGGGTTAGAGTAAGGTATAGGGTTAGAGTTTGGGTTAGGTTTAGTGTTAGGGTTAGGGTTTGGGTTAGGGTTTGGTTTAGGGTTAAGTTAAGGGTTAGGGTTAGGTGTTAGGGTTAGGGTTAGGGTTTGGGTTAGGGTTAGGGTTAGGGTTAGTGTTCCGGTTAGGATTTGGAGTAGGTTAGGTTTATTTTTAGTGTTAGGGTTTGTGTTAGGGTTAGGGTTACGGTTTGGGTTAGTGTTAGCGTTAGGTTTAGGGATAGTGTTTGGGCTTGGGTTAGGGTTAGGTTTAGGGTTAGGGTTAGAGTTATGGTTACGGTTTGGCTTAGGGTTAGGGTTAGGGTTAGGGCTAGGCGATAGGGATAGGGTTAGGGTTAGGATTGGGGTTAATATTTGGGCTTGGGTTAGAGTTAGGGTTAGGGTTAGGATTAGGGTTAGGTTTAGTGTTAGGATTAGGGTTTGGGTTTCGGTTAGGTTTAGTGTTAGAATTAGTGTTTGGGCTTTGGTTAGGGTTAGGTTTAGGGATAGGGGTAGGTTTTTGTTTGGCTTAGGGTTAGGGTTATTGTTAGGGTTAGGGTTAGTGTTAGTGTTAGGATTAGGCTTTGGGTTAGGGTTAGGTTTAGGGTTAGGATTAGGGTTAGGGTTGGGGTTGGGGTTTGGGTTTGGGTTAGAGTCAGGTATCGGGTTAGGTTTTGGGTTAGGTTTAAGGTTAGGGTTAGGGTTTGGGTTAGGGTTTGCGTTCGGGTTAAGATTAGTGTTAGGGTTATGGTTAGGGTTAGGGTTAGCGTTAGGGTAAGGGTTAGGGTTAGGTTTAGGGTTAGGGTTAGGAATTGGGTTAGGGTTAGTGTTAGGTTTTGGGTTAGGGTTAGGTTTAGGTTTAGGGTTTAGGGTTTAGTGTTAGAGTTCAGGTTAGGGTTAGGGTTAGAGTTTTGGTTAGGGTTAGGGTTAGGGTAAGTGTTAGGATTAGGGTTAGGGTTAGGGTTGGGGTTAATGTTAGGGTTAGGGTTAGTGTTAGGTTTGGTTTAGGGTTAGTGTTAGGGTTAAGGTAAGGGGTAGGGTTAGGGTTAGGGTTAGTTTTAGGGCTTGGGTTAGGGTTAGGGTTAGGGTTAGGGATTGGGATTAGGTTAGGTTTAGGGTTTGGGTTAGGCTTAGGGTTAGGGTTTGGGTTTGGGTTTGGGTTAGGTTTAGGTTTAGGGTTAGGGTTAGAGTAAGGGTTAGGGTTTGGGTTTGGGTTAGAGTAAGGTATAGGGTTAGGGTTTGGGTTAGGTTTAGTGTTAGGTTTAGGGTTTGGGTTAGGGTTTGATTTAGGGTTAAGGTTAGGGTTAGGGTTAGGGTTAGGGTTAGAGTTAGGGTTAGGGTTAGATTTAGGGTTAGATTTAGGTTTAGGTTTTGGGTTAGGATTAGATTTAGTGTTAGGGTTAGGGTTTGGTTTGGGTTAGGGTTAATGTTACGGATAGGGTAAGGGTTAGGTTTGGGGTTAGGGTTTGGTTTAGGGTTACTCTTAGAGGTTGGTTTATGGTTAGGGTTAGGGTTAGGGTTAGGGGTTCTGTTTGGTTTGGGGTAGCGTTAGTTTTAGCGTTAGGGATAGAGTTAAGGTTAGGGTTAGGGTTAGGGTTAGGGTTCGTGTTTAGGTTTGGTTTAGGGTTAGGTTTAGGGTAGGGTTTGGGTTAGGGTTTAGGTTTGTGTTAGGGTTAGGGTTAGTTTTAGATTTAGGGTTAGGGTTAGTGTTAGGGTTACGGTTAGGGTTAGGGTTTGGGTTTGGGATAGAGTAAGGTATCGGGTTAGGGTTTGGGTTAGGTTCAAGGTTAGGTTTAGGATTTGGGTTAGGGTTTGGTTTAGGGTTAGTGTTAGGTTTATGGTTAGGGTTAGCGTTAGGGTTTGGGTTAGCATTAGGGTTATGGTTAGTGTTAGGGTTAGGGTTAGGGTTAGGGTTACTATTAGGGTTAGGGTTTGGGTTAGGGTTAGTGTTAGGGTTTGGGTTTGAGTCATGGTTTGGGTTAGGGTTAGGGTCAGGGTTGGGGTTAGTGTTAGGGTTAGGGTTAGGGTGTGTGTTTGGGTTAGGGTTAGGCTTAGGTTTAGAGTTAGGGTAAGTGTTAGGGTTAGGGCTTGGGTAAGTGTTAGGGTTAGGTTTAGGATTTCGTTTAGGGTTAGCTTTAGGGTTCCGGTTAGGTTTAGTGTGTGGCTTTGGGTTAGGGTTAGGCTTAGGGTTCGGGTTAGGGTAAGTGTTAGGTTAGGGTTTGGATTACGGTTAGTGTTAGGTTTAGGCTTAGGGTTAGGGTTTGGTTTGGTTTAGGGTTACTGTTAGGGTTAGTGTAAGGGTTAGGGTTAGTGTTAGGGTTAGGGTTAGGGTTAGTTTTAGGGCTTGGGTTAGGGTTAGGGTTAGGGATTGGGTTTAGGTTAGGTTTAGGTTTTGGGTTAGGTTAGGGTTAGATTTAATGTTACGGTTTGGGTTAGGGTTAGGTTTACGGTTAGGGTTAGGGTTAGGGTTAGGGTTTGGGTTTGGGTTAGAGAAAGGTATAGGGTTAGAGTTTGGGTTAGGTTAAGTGTTAGGGTTAGGGTTTGGGTTAGGGTTTGGTTTAGGGTTAAGGTAAGGGTTAGGGTTAGGTGTTAGGGTTAGGGTTAGGGTTTGGGTTAGGGTTAGGGTTAGGGTTAGTGTTCCGGTTAGGATTTGGAGTAGGTTAGGTTTATTTGTAGGGTTAGGGTTTGTGTTAGGGTTAGGGTTACGGTTTGGGTTAGTGTTAGCGTTAGGTTTAGGGATAGTGTTTGGGCTTGGGTTAGGGTTAGGTTTAGGGTTAGGGTTAGAGTTAGGGTTACGGTTTGGCTTAGGGTTAGGGTTAGGGTTAGGGCTAGGCGATAGGGATAGGGTTAGGGTTAGGATTGGGGTTAATATTTGGGCTTGGGTTAGAGTTAGGGTTAGGGTTAGGATTAGGGTTAGGTTTAGTGTTAGGATTAGGGTTTGGGTTTCGGTTAGGTTTAGTGTTAGAATTAGTGTTTGGGCTTTGGTTAGGGTTAGGTTTAGGGATAGGGGTAGGTTTTGGTTTGGCTTAGGGTTAGCGTTATTGTTAGGGTTAGGGTTAGTGTTAGTGTTAGGATTAGGCTTTGGGTTAGGGTTAGGTTTAGGGTTAGGGTTAGGGTTAGGGTTGGGGTTGGGGTTTGGGTATGGGTTAGAGTCAGGTATCGGGTTAGGTTTTGGGTTAGGTTTAAGGTTAGGGTTAGGGTTTGGGTTAGGGTTTGCGTTCGGGTTAAGATTAGTGTTAGGGTTATGGTTAGGGTTAGGGTTAGCGTTA
>CM069528.1:7335000-7342500 GCA_035773235.1 Eospalax fontanierii
TGTTTCGGTTAGGTTTAGGTTTAGGGTTAGCGTTAGGGTTAGGGTTAGTGTTAGCGTTAGGGTTTGGGTTTGGGTTAGAGTAAGGTATCAGGTTAGGGTTTGGGTTAGGTTTAAAGTTAGGGTTAGTGTTTGGTTGAGGGTTAGGGTTAAGGTTAGGGTTAGGGTTAGGGGTTAGGTTAGTGTTAGGCTTAGCGTTTGCGTTTGGGTATGGGTTAAGATTAGGGTTAGTGTTACGTTTAGGGTTTAGGGTAGGGTTAGGGTTGGGGTAGGGTGAGGGGTAGGGTGTGTGTTAGGGTTACGGTTAGGGTTATAGTTACTGTTACGGTTTGGGTTAGGGTCAGGGTTAGGTTTAGGGTTAGTGTTTGGGCTTGGGTTAGGGTTAGCTTTTGGTTTAGGGTAGAGTTAGGGTTTGCGTTTGGCTTAGGGTTAGGCTTAGGGTTAGGGTTAGGGTTAGGGCTAGGCGATATTGATAGGGTTTGGGTTAGGGTTAGGGTTAGGGTTTGGGCTTGGGTTAGGATTAGTTTTAGGGTTAGTATTAGGGTTAGGTTTAGTGTTAGGATTAGGGTTTGGGTTTCGGTTAGGGTTACGGTTAGGGATAGGGTTTGGGTTAGTGTTAGGGTTTGGGATAGGGTTAGGGTTAGGGTAAGGGTTAGGATTAGTGTTAGGATTAGGGTTTGTGTTAGGTTTAGGGTTACGGTTAGGGTTAAGGTTTAGGTTTGGGTTAGGGTTAGGGTTAGGCCTAGGGTTTTGTTTAGGTTTAGGATTTGGGTTAGGGTTATGGTTATGTTTAGGGTTAGGATTAGGATTAGGGTTAGTGTTAGGGTTTGGGTTTGAGTTAGGGTTAGGGTTAGGGTTAGGTTTAGGATTTGGGTTAGGGTTATGGTTATGTTTAGGGTTAGGATTAGGATTAGGGTTAGTGTTAGGGTTTGGTCTGGGTTAGGGTTAATGTTACGGATAGGGTAAGGGTTACGTTTGGGGTTAGGGTTTGGTTTAGGGTTTCTCTTAGAGGTTGGTTTAGGGTTAGGGTTAGGGTTAGTGTTAGGGGGGTGGTTTGGTTTGGGGTGGGGTAAGTGTTAGGGTTAGGGATAGAGTATAGGTAAGGGTTAGGGTTCGGGTAAGGGTTATTGTTTAGGTTTGGTTTAGGGTTAGGTTTAGTGTAGGGTTTGGGTTGGGGTTTAGGTTTGTGTTAGGGTTAGGGTTAGGGTTAGGGTTTGGGTTTGGGATAGAGTAAGGTATCGGGTTAGGGTTTGGGTTAGGTTCAAGGTTAGGTTTAGGGTTTGGGTTAGGGTTTGGTTTAGGGTTAGTGTTAGGTTTATGGTTAGGGTTAGCGTTAGGGTTTGGGTTAGCATTAGGGTTATGGTTAGTGTTAGGGTTAGGGTTAGGGTTAGGGTTAGGGTTACTATTAGGGTTAGGGTTTGGGTTAGGGTTAGTGTTAGGGTTTGGGTTTGAGTCATGGTTTGGGTTAGGGTTAGGGTCAGGGTTGGGTTAGTGTTAGGGTTAGGGTTAGGGTGTGTGTTTGGGTTAGGGTTAGGCTTAGGTTTAGAGTTAGGGTAAGTGTTAGGGTTAGGGCTTGGGTAAGTGTTAGGGTTAGGTTTAGGATTTGGGTTAGGGTTAGGGTCAGAGTTAGGGTTAGGATTTGGGTTAGGGTTAGGGTTAGGGTTAGGTTTAGGATTTGGGTTAGGGTTATGGTTATGTTTAGGGTTAGGATTAGGATTAGGGTTAGTGTTAGGGTTTGGGTTTGAGTTAGGGTTAGGGTTAGGGTTAGGGTTATGGTTGGGTTTAGTGTTAGGGTTAGGGTTAGTGTGTGGTTTTGGGTTAGGGTTAGGCTTAGGGTTGGGTTCAGGATTAGAGTTAGGTTTAGGTTTAGGATTTGGGTTAGGGTTAGGGTTAGGGTTAGGGTTAGGGTTTGGTTTGTGTTAGGGTTAATGTTACGGATAGTGTAAGGGTTAGGTTTGGGGTTAGGGTTAGGTTTAGGGTTACTGTTAGAGGTTGGTTTAGGGTTAGGGTTAGGTTTAGGGTTAGGGTTAGGGTTAGGGTTTGGGATAGTTTTGGGGTAGGGTTAGTGTTAGGGTTAGGGATAGTTTAGGATAGGGTTAGGGTTAGGGTTAGGGTTTAGGTTTGGTTTAGGGTTAGGGTTAAGGTTAGGGTATGGGTTACGGTTTAGGTTTCGTTTAGGGTTAGGGTTAGGGTTAGTTTTAGGGCTTGGTTTAAGGTTAGGGTTAGGGTTAGGGCTTGGGTTTAGGTCAGGTTTAAGGTGTGGGTTAGGCTTACGGTTAGGATTTGTGTTTGGGTTAGGTTTAGCTTTAGTGTTAGGGTTAGGGTTAGCGTTAGTTTAAGGCTTGAGTTAGGGTTAGTGTTAAGTTTAGGGATTGGGTTTAGGTTAGGTTTAGGGTTTGGGTTAGGCTTAGGGTTAGGGTTTTTGTTTGGGTTAGTTTTAGGTTTAGGGTTATGGTTAGTGTTAGGGTTAGGGTTTGGGTTTGGGATAGAGTAAGGTATCGGGTTTGGGTTTGGTTTAGGTTCAAGGTTAGGGTTAGGGTTTGGTTTAGGGTTTGGGTTAGGGTTAGGGTTAGGGTTGGGTTTAGTGTTAGGGTTAGTGTGTGCGTTTGGGTTAGGGTTAGGCTTAGGGTTAGGGTTAGGGTAAGTGTTAGGGTTAGGGCTTGGGTAAGGGTTAGGGTTAGGGTTAGGGTTAGGGTTTCGTTTAGGGTTAGGTTTAGGATTCGTTTTA
Source organism: Eospalax fontanierii (assembly GCA_035773235.1). NCBI lineage: Eukaryota > Metazoa > Chordata > Mammalia > Rodentia > Spalacidae > Eospalax > Eospalax fontanierii. Next base: position 7,337,726 of record CM069528.1, read on the forward strand.
GGTTTAGGGTGTGGGTTTGGGTTAGGGTTAGGCTTAGGGTTAGTATTAGGGTAAGTGTTAGGGTTAGGGTTTGGATTAGGGTTAGGGTTAGCTTTAGGCTTAGGGTTAGGGTTTGGTTTGGTTTAGGGTTAGTGTTAGGGTTAGGATAAGTGTTACGGTCAGGTTTAGGGTTAGGGTTAGGGTTAGGGTTAGTTTTAGGGCTTGGGTTAGGGTTAGGGTTAGGGTTAGGGCTTGGGTTTAGGTTAGGTTTAGGGTTTGCGTTAGGCTTAGGGTTAGGGTTAGGGTTTGGGTTTGGGTTTGGTTTAGGTTTAGGGTTACGGTTAGGGTTAGGATTTGGGTTTGGGTTAGAGTTAGGTATACGGTTAGGGTTTGGGTTAGGTTTAGTGTTAGGGTTAGGGTTTGGGTTAGGGTTTCGGTTAGGGTTAAGGTTAGGGTTAGGGTTAGAGTTTAGGGTTAGGGTTTAGGGTTAGGGTTAGGGTTTGTGTTAGGGTTAGGTTTAGGGTTAGGGTTAGGGTTAGGGTTAGCGTTTGGGTTAGAGTTAGGGTTAGGTTTAGGGTTAGTGTTTGGGCTTGGGTTAGGGTTAGGTTTAGTGTTAGGGTTAGAGTTAGGGTTAGGGTTTGGCTTAGGGTTAGGGTTAAGGTTAGGGCTAGGTGATAGGGATAGGGTTAGGGTTAGGGTTAGGGTTAAGTTTAGGGCTAGGCGATAGGGATAGGGTTAGGGTTAGGGTTTGGGTTAGGGTTAGTGTTAGGTTTAGGGTTAGGGTTAGGGGTTGGTTTGGTTTACGATTAGTGTTAGGGTTAGGGGAAGGGTTAGGGTTAGGGTTAGGGTTAGAGGTGGTTTAGGGTTAGGGTTAGGGGTAGGATTAAGGTTAGGGCTAATGTTTAGGTTTGGGTTAGAGTTAAGTTTAGAGTTGGGGTTTGGTTTAAGGTTAGGTTTAGGGTTAGGGTTGGGGTTAGGGTTAGGGTTAGGTTTATGGTTAGGGTTAGGTTTAGGATTAGGGTTAGGTTTAGGTTTAGGTTTTGGGTTAGGGTTAGGGTTAGGTTTAGGGTTAGGGTTAGGGTTAGGGTTTGGTTTTGTTTACGGTTAGTGTGAGGGTTAGGGGAAGGCCTAGGGTTAGGGTTAGGGTTAGGGGTGGTTTAGGGTTAGGGTTAGGGGTAGGATTAAGGTTAGCGTTAAGGTTTAGGTTTGGGTTAGAATTAAGGTTAGAGTTGGGGTTTGGTTTAAGTTTAGATTTAGGGTTAGGGTTGGGGTTAGGGTTAGGGTTAGGGTTATGGTTAGGGTTATGTTTAGGATTAGGGTTAGGTTTAGGTTTAGGTTTTGGGTTAGGGTTAGGGTTAGGGTTAGGGTTAGGGTTAGGGTTTGGTTTGGTTTACGGTTAGTGTGAGGGTTAGGGGAAGGGCTAGGGTTAGGGTTAGGGTTAGGGGTGGTTTAGGGTTAGGGTTAGGGGTAGGATTAAGGTTAGGGTTAAGGTTTAGGTTTGGGATAGAGTTAAGCTTAGAGTTGGGGTTTGGTTTAAGGTTAGGTTTAGGATTAGGGTTGGGGTTAGGGTTAGGGTTAGGGTTATGTTTAGGGTTAGGTTTATGATTAGAGTTAGGTTTAGGTTTAGGATTTGGGTAAGGGTTAGGGTTAGGGTTTGGGTCATGGTTTGGTTTGTGTTAAGTTTAGTGTTTCGGATAGTGTGAGGGTTAGGTTTGGCGTAAGGGATAGGTTTAGGGTTACTGTTAGAGGTTGCTTTAGGGTTAGGGTTAGGTTTAGGGTTAGGGTTAGGGTTAGGGTTAGGGATTGTTTTGGGGTCGGGTTAGTGTTAGGGTTAGGGATAGTTTAGGTTAGGGTTAGGGTTATGGTTAGGGTTTAGGTTTGGTTTAGGGTTAGGGTTAAGGTTAGGGTATGGGTTACGGTTTAGGTTTCGTTTAGTGTTAGGGTTAGGGTTAGTTTTAGGGCTTGGTTTAAGGTTAGGTTTAGGGTTAGGGCTTGGGTTTAGGTCAGGTTTAAGGTGTGGGTTAGGCTTACGGTTAGGATTTGTGTTTGGGTTAGGTTTAGCTTTAGTGTTAGGGTTAGGGTTAGCGTTAGTTTAAGGCTTGAGTTAGGGTTAGTGTTAAGTTTAGGGATTGGGTTTAGGTTAGGTTTAGGGTTTGGGTTAGGCTTAGGGTTAGGGTTTTTGTTTGGGTTAGTTTTAGGTTTAGGGTTATGGTTAGTGTTAGGGTTAGGGTTTGGGTTTGGGATAGAGTAAGGTATCGGGTTTGGGTTTGGTTTAGGTTCAAGGTTAGGGTTAGGGTTTGGTTTAGGGTTTGGGTTAGGGTTAGGGTTAGGGTTGGCTTTAGTGTTAGGGTTAGTGTGTGCGTTTGGGTTAGGGTTAGGCTTAGGGTTAGGGTTAGGGTAAGTGTTAGGGTTAGGGCTTGGGTAAGGGTTAGGGTTAGGGTTAGGGTTAGGGTTTCGTTTAGGGTTAGGTTTAGGATTCGTTTTAGGTTTAGGGTGTGGGTTTGGGTTAGGGTTAGGCTTAGGGTTAGTATTAGGGTAAGTGTTAGGGTTAGGGTTTGGATTAGGGTTAGGGTTAGCTTTAGGCTTAGGGTTAGGGTTTGGTTTGGTTTAGGGTTAGTGTTAGGGTTAGGATAAGTGTTACGGTTAGGTTTAGGGTTAGGGTTAGGGTTAGGGTTAGTTTTAGGGCTTGGGTTAGGGTTAGGGTTAGGGTTAGGGCTTGGGTTTAGGTTAGGTTTAGGGTTTGCGTTAGGCTTAGTGTTAGGGTTAGGGTTTGGGTTTGGGTTTAGTTTAGGTTTAGGGTTACGGTTAGGGTTAGGATTTGGGTTTGGGTTAGAGTTAGGTATAGGGTTAGGGTTTGGGTTAGGTTTAGTGTTAGGCTTAGGGTTTGGGTTAGGGTTTCGGTTAGGGTTATGGTTAGGGTTAGGGTTAGGGTTTAGGGTTAGGGTTAGGGTTTGTGTTAGGGTTAGGTTTAGGGTTAGGGTTAGGGTTAGGGTTAGGGTTTGGGTTAGAGTTAGGGTTAGGTTTAGGGTTAGTGTTTGGGCTTGGGTTAGGGTTAGGTTTAGTGTTAGGGTTAGAGTTAGGGTTAGGGTTTGGCTTAGGGTTAGGGTTAAGGTTAGGGCTAGGCGATAGGGATAGGGTTAGGGTTAGGGTTAGGGATTGTTTTGGGGTAGGGTTAGTGTTAGGGTTAGGGATAGTTTAGGTTAGGGTTAGGGTTAGGGTTAGGGTTTAGGTTTGGTTTAGGGTTAGGGTTAAGGTTAGGGTATGGGTTAGGGTTTAGGTTTGGTTTAGGGTTAGGTTTAGGGTTAGTTTTAGGGCTTGGTTTAAGGTTAGGGTTAGGGTTAGGGCTTTAGGTTAGGTTTAAGGTGTGGGTTAGGCTTACGGTTAGGATTTGTGTTTGGGTTAGGTTTAGCTTTAGTGTTAGGGTTAGGGTTAGCGTTAGTTTAAGGCTTGAGTTCAGGTTAGGGTTAAGTTTAGGGATTGGGTTTAGGTTAGGTTTAGGGTTGGGGTTAGGTTTAAGGTTGGGGTTTGGGTTTGGGTTAGTTTTAGGTTTACGGTTTTGGTTAGTGTTAGGGTTAGGGTTTGGGTTTGGGATAGAGTAAGGTATCGGGTTTGGGTTTGGTTTAGGTTCAAGGTTAGGGTTAGGGTTTGGGTTAGGGTTTGGGTTAGGGTTAGGGTTAAGGTTAGGGTTAGGGTTAGGGTTAGTGTGTGGGTTTGGGTTAGGGTTAGGCTTAGGGTTAGGGTTAGGGTAAGTGTTAGGGTTAGGGCTTGGGTAAGGGTTAGGGTTAGGGTTAGGGTTAGGGTTTCGTTTAGGGTTAGGTTTAGGATTCGATTTAGGTTTAGGGTGTGGGTTTGGGTTAGGGTTAGGCTTAGGGTTAATATTAGGGTAAGTGTTAGGGTTAGGGTTTGGATTACGGTTAGGGTTAGCCTAGGCTTAGGGTTAGGGTTTGGTTTGGTTTAGGGTTAGTGTTAGGGTTAGGATAAGTGTTACGGATAGGGTTAGGGTTAGGGTTAGGGTTAGGGTTAGTTTTAGGGCTTGGGTTAGGGTTAGGGTTAGGGTTAGGGCTTGGGTTTAGGTTAGGTTTAGGGTTTGCGTTAGGCTTAGGGTTAGGGTTAGGGTTTGGGTTTGGGTTTGGTTTAGGTTTAGGGTTACGGTTAGGGTTAGGATTTGGGTTTGGGTTAGAGTTAGGTATAGGGTTAGGGTTTGGGTTAGGGTTTCGGTTAGGGTTATGGTTAGGGTTAGGGTTAGGGTTTAGGGTTAGGGTTAGGGTTTGTGTTAGGGTTAGGTTTAGGGTTAGGGTTAGGGTTAGGGTTAGCGTTTGGGTTAGAGTTAGGGTTAGGTTTAGGGTTAGTGTTTGGGCTTGGGTTAGGGTTAGGTTTAGTGTTAGGGTTAGAGTTAGGGTTAGGGTTTGGCTTAGGGTTAGGGTTAAGGTTAGGGCTAGGCGATAGGCATAGGGTTAGGGTTAGGGTTAGGGTTAAGGTTAGGGCTAGGCGATACGGATAGGGTTAGGGTTAGGGTTTGGGTTAGGGTTAGTGTTAGGTTTAGGGTTAGGTTTAGGGTTTGGTTTGGTTTACGATTAGTGTTAGGGTTAGGGGAAGGGTTAGGGTTAGTATTTGGGTTAGAGGTGGTTTAGTGTTAGGGTTAGGGGTAGGATTAATGTTAGGGCTAATGTTTAGGTTTGGGTTAGAGTTAAGTTTAGAGTTGGGGTTTGGTTTAAGGTCAGGTTTAGGGTTAGGGTTGGGGTTAGGGTTAGGGTTAGGGTTATGGTTAGGGTTATGTTTAGGATTAGAGTTAGGTT
>CM069528.1:7347500-7350000 GCA_035773235.1 Eospalax fontanierii
GGTAAGAGTTAGCTTTGGAGTTAGGGTTTCGTTTAGGGTTACTGTTAGAGGTTGGTTTAGGGTTAGGCTTAGGTTTAGTTTTAGGGTTAGGGTTAGGGTTAGGGATTGTTTTGGGGTAGGGTTAGTGTTAGGGTTAGGGATAGTTTAGGTTAGGGTTAGGGTTAGGGTTAGGGTTTAGGTTTGGTTTAGGGTTAGGGTTAAGGTTAGGGTATGGGTTAGGGTTTAGGTTTGGTTTAGGGTTAGGTTTAGGGTTAGTTTTAGGGCTTGGTTTAAGGTTAGGGTTAGGGTTAGGGCTTTAGGTCAGGTTTAAGGTGTGGGTTAGGCTTACGGTTAGGATTTGTGTTTGGGTTAGGTTTAGCTTTAGTGTTAGGGTTAGGGTTAGCGTTAGTTTAAGGCTTGAGTTCAGGTTAGGGTTAAGTTTAGGGATTGGGTTTAGGTTAGGTTTAGGGTTTGGGTTAGGCTTAAGGTTAGGGTTTGGGTTTGGGTTAGTTTTAGGTTTAGGGTTATGGTTAGTGTTAGGGTTAGGGTTTGGGTTTGGGATAGAGTAAGGTATCGGGTTTGGGTTTGGTTTAGGTTCAAGGTTAGGGTTAGGGTTTGGGTTAGGGTTTGGGTTAGGGTTAGGGTTAAGGTTAGGGTTAGGGTTAGGGTTAGTGTGTGGGTTTGGGTTAGGGTTAGGCTTAGGGTTAGGGTTAGGGTAAGTGTTAGGGTTAGGGCTTGGGTAAGGGTTAGGGTTAGGGTTAGGGTTAGGGTTTCGTTTAGGGTTAGGTTTAGGATTCGTTTTAGGTTTAGGGTGTGGGTTTGGGTTAGGGTTAGGCTTAGGGTTAATATTAGGGTAAGTGTTAGGGTTAGGGTTTGGATTAGGGTTAGGGTTAGCTTTAGGCTTAGGGTTAGGGTTTGGTTTGGTTTCGGGTTAGTGTTAGGGTTAGGATAAGTGTTACGGTTAGGGTTAGGGTTAGGGTTAGGGTTAGGGTTAGTTTTAGGGCTTGGGTTAGGGTTAGGGTTAGGGTTAGGGCTTGGGTTTAGGTTAGGTTTAGGGTTTGCGTTAGGCTTAGGGTTAGGGTTAGGGTTTGGGTTTGGGTTTGGTTTAGGTTTAGGGTTACGGTTAGGGTTAGGATTTGGGTTTGGGTTAGAGTTAGGTATAGGGTTAGGGTTTGGGTTAGGGTTTCGTTTAGGGTTATGGTTAGGGTTAGGGTTAGGGTTTAGGGTTAGGGTTAGGGTTTGTGTTAGGGTTAGGTTTAGGGTTAGGGTTAGGGTTAGGGTTAGCGTTTGGGTTAGAGTTAGGGTTAGGTTTAGGGTTAGTGTTTGGGCTTGGGTTAGGGTTAGGTTCAGTGTTAGGGTTAGAGTTAGGGTTAGGGTTTGGCTTAGGGTTAGGGTTAAGGTTAGGGCTAGGCGATAGGCATAGGGTTAGGGTTAGGGTTAGGGTTAAGGTTAGGGCTAGGCGATACGGATAGGGTTAGGGTTAGGGTTTGGGTTAGGGTTAGTGTTAGGTTTAGGGTTAGGTTTAGGGTTTGGTTTGGTTTACGATTAGTGTTAGGGTTAGGGGAAGGGTTAGGGTTAGTATTTGGGTTAGAGGTGGTTTAGTGTTAGGGTTAGGGGTAGGATTAAGGTTAGGGCTAATGTTTAGGTTTGGGTTAGAGTTAAGTTTAGAGTTGGGGTTTGGTTTAAGGTCAGGTTTAGGGTTAGGGTTGGGGTTAGGGTTAGGGTTAGGGTTATGGTTAGGGTTATGTTTAGGATTAGAGTTAGGTTTAGGTTTAGGTTTTGGGTTAGGGTTAGGGTTAGGGTTAGGGTTAGGGTTTGGTTTGGTTTACGGTTAGTGTGAGGGTTAGGGGAAGGGCTAGGGTTATGGTTAGGGTTAGGGGTGGTTTAGGGTTAGGGTTAGGGGTAGGATTAAGGTTAGGGTTAAGGTTTAGGTTTGGGTTAGAGTTAAGCTTAGAGTTGGGGTTTGGTTTAAGGTTCGGTTTAGGATTAGGGTTGGGGTTAGGGTTAGGGTTAGGGTTATGTTTAGGGTTAGGTTTAGGATTAGAGTTAGGTTTAGGTTTAGGATTTGGGTTAGGGTTAGGGTTAGGGTTAGGGTTAGGGTTATGGTTTGGTTTGTGTTAAGTTTAATGTTAGGGATAGTGTAAGGGTTAGGTTTGGGGTTAGGGTTAGGTTTAGGGTTACTGTTAGAGGTTGGTTTAGTGTTAGGGTTAGGTTTAGGTTTAGGGTTAGGGTTAGGGTTAGGGATTGGTTTGGGGTAGGGTTAGTGTTAGGGTTAGGGATAGTTTAGGTTAGGGTTAGGGTTAGGGTTAGGGTTTAGGTTTGGTTTAGGGTTAGGGTTAAGGTTAGGGTATGGGTTACGGTTTAGGTTTCGTTTAGGGTTAGGGTTAGGGTTAGTTTTAGGGCTTGGTTTAAGGTTAGGGTTAGGGTTAGGGCTTGGGTTTAGTTCAGGTTTAAGGTGTGGGTTAGGCTTACGGTTAGGATTTGTGTTTGGGTTAGGTTTAGCTTTAGTGTTAGGGTTAGG